>JAJJMC010022854.1:10588291-10720911 GCA_023531435.1 Papaver californicum
TATAAATAATTATTAGAAAATAATTAAATCACATAAAATTGAGAAAATACCTTATCCATCATCCCAGTAAATAAACTTACCCCATGGTGAAGAAAACTTGCTCAAAAGTTGGTTTCATTGCTCAAAATATTGATTACAAGGTTTAAGAATAGTGCAACAGCTGAACAGATACGTATATAAGTGTCACAGAACAGGGTTCAGCTGTTACAAAGAGCTTTAAGCAACAGAACGTTCAAAACTTAACGCAACAGGAGCAGAGCTGCAACAGTGGAACAGCAACACTTATAAATGTTACTGAGTCGTCTTCTTCGGTAATGGTGGATGAAGAACACGCCGGCCGGAGCACCAGCAGGTCACCGGCGGCACCGGAACTTCACCGGATTTTCTCTGAATTGCTCCCTAGGCTTCTGTCTTTATTTCTGAGGCTTGTAAACTCTTTATATAGTACTTAGGAACTCTCTGGAACATCCCAATCCCAGTATAATTCGGTTAATCACCGTGTAAATCCTGTTTCTATCCAAACAGGAACAGCAACTCTTTTCCGGCCAAATACATGATTCTCCAGCCCTTATCTTCGGCTTCTAAAGCTTCTCATCGATTATACGAACCTTTAATTAGATTGGGTACTTATCAATTTGTGATGAAATCGCTAAAAAAACTGAATCAAAATCTTGCTGCCGATGAACTGTTTGCGATGAAGCTTTGACCTGGTCAACTGGGTTTGACTCGGTCAACTGGCTTTGACCGAGTTGACTGGGCTGAGTTGACCCGCTGAGTTGGTCCGATCCAGCCCATCCCGATCCAAGGGTGCCCCAATCCAAAGTGTGGGTGCCTTGATCCATTTTCCCGGGTGCTTTGAACACTTTTTGAGCCAATTTTTCCATAAATCTTTATTCTTCTAATGTACCTACAAAAGCATAAAAACACGTAATAGACACACAATCGAATACTAACTTAGTAGAAATTAAGGTGCAAATTAGACACTAAAATGTGTCTATCAGAAGGCAGGAATAAAAGTAGAGATCCCAGAATTTTATGGTGGTTTGGAACCGGAAGAGTATCTCTCCTGGGTGAATACGGTTGAGGAAGTATTGGAATTCAAAGAAGTACCAGATAACAAACGAGTTTCGTTGGTAGCGACTATGTTTCGTGGGAGGGCTAATTCGTGGTGGCAACAACACAAGCTGCTAAGCGGTCGTAAAGGAAAACAGAAGTTAATATCATGGGAGAAGTTGAAGAAACACATGAGAACAGAGTTTTTGCCACATAACTACATTGGATTGATGTACCAGCAGCTGCAAAACCTACACAAGGGAGTACGTTTTATAGAAGATTACACCAAGGAGTTTTACCGACTACTTTCTCTTAACGACTTGTCAGAGTCAGATGAGCAAAAAGTCGTTCGCTATAGAGGTGGTCTCCCTCAACAATATCAGGATACACTCAACATGTTTGATTGCTGCTTTATTTCGGATGCATATCATATAACAAGGCATATAGAGAAATAAGTAGGGCGTAGAATCTTAAATTGGGGTATCAATGTGGCAGCATCTCCAGCAAGTAACCGTAGTACTTCAACACCTAGTACTGCTAGTAAACTTAATTCTTCGTCAACACCAAATAAAACCACAGTTACCACTTTTGGAGGTAGGTGTAATAAGTGCGGAGAATATGGGCACAAAACCAGTGACTGTCAAAAAACAGAACGAGCGAACAAGGTATTTTTCACTGAAAACGACCGTGAAGAAGATGGCTGGGTAACCGATTATGAAGAGGATCATGAGGATGATTCTTAACTTGTCGATGAAGTAGTTGCTGGAGATAAATGAGTGAACTTTGTAGTAAGAAGAAGTTATCTCACTCCATGTAAAGATGATGGCGATAGCTGGTTGCGTAACAATATATTCCAGTCGACATGTACGATCGAAGGAAAAGTTTATCGTCTAGTTATTGATCCTGGAAGTCGCAAGAATATTGTTGATGAAGAGGTCGTGAAACGATTCAAGCTGGAAACCAAGGCACATCCATATCCATACAAGCTTTCTTGGCTTAAGAAAGGGAATGAGGTAAAAGTAAACAAAAGTTGCTTGATTTATTTTTTCAATTGGTAACAAATATAAAGATAAAATATGGTGTGACGTTACTAGTATGGATGATTGTCACTTGTTGTTGGGTCGTCCATGGGAGTTTGACAGGAAAAGTAGTCACGACGGGTATAAGAATACCTACAATTTTTTATGGAACGACGTACGTATAGTACTTGTACCCAATAAAGAGATTGCACCTACACCATCTACTGGAGAAGCTACCAATCTCTTGTCGTTTAAGCAGTTTGAAGATGAGGTAGAAGATGCAGATGAATTGTATGTGTTGATTGGAAAAGAAGAACAACATGATGAAAGTAGTATTCCCATTGCAACTCAACCTTTAATTAAGGAATTTATGGATTTTTTTCCTAACGAGTTGCCGGACGAGCTACCACCTCTCCGGGATATACAACATTGTATTGATCTCGTTCCTGGATCAAGTTTGCCAAACAAAGCGCATTACAGAATCAGTCCTAAGGAGCATGAAGAACTTCTTCGTCAAGTGGAAGATTTACTACAGAAAGGATTGATCCGACAGAGTCTAAGTCCTTGTGCAGTATCAGCCTGCTGATTCCAAAGAAAGATGGAACGTGGAGAATGTGTGTTGACAGTCGAGCCATCAAAAAAATCACAGTCAAATACCGTTTTCCAATTCCAAGATTGGATGACTTGTTAGATCAGTTGTGTGGAGCAAAGGTGTTTAGCAAACTCGACTTGAAGAGTGGATACCATCAGATCAGAATTCGTGAATGTGATGAGTGGAAGACTGCTTTTAAAACTCGAGAAGAATTATATAAGTGGATGGTTATGCTACTCGGGTTGACCAATGCGCCAAGTACATTCATGCGTATCATGAATCAAGTACTCAGACCCTTTATCGGTACTTTTGTGGTTTTTTATTTCGATGATATTCTTCTTTATAGTGCTAACATGGACTTGCATGTTCAACATCTTCGAGAAGTGCTCTCAGTTCTACGCGGGGAGAAATTATATGCGGCCATCAAAAAGTGTTCATTCATGACAGATCGAGTTCTATTTCTCGGTTATGTCGTCACCAAGGATGGAATCAAGATAGATGGGTCCAATGTTGAAGCTGTGAGAAATTGGACTACACCTACTACATTACACTAGGTAAGGAGTTTCCATGGTTTTGCTTCTTTTTACCGGAGTTTTATTCCCCACTTCAACACCATTATGGCACCCATTACTGAATGCATGAAAGGAGGAAAGTTTTCATGGTCTGAGGAAGCTGACGAAGCCTTTGAAGCTGTCTAGACAAAGCTGATAACTGCACCACTATTGATGTTACCTGATTTCAGCAAGCCGTTTGAACTATACTGTGATGCATCAAAGGTGGGAATTAGAGATGTTTTGAGTCAGGAAGGACGACCTGTAGCGTATTTCAGTGAGACGTTAAATGGTGCTAATCTCAACTATAGTACTTATGATGTGGAGTTTTATGCTATAGTTCAAGCCTTGAAGCATTAGCTTCACTATCTAATTCATAACGAGTTCATTATGTTTTCTGATCATGATTCTTTGAAGCACATCAACGGTCAAAAGAAGCTTTCTTCTAGACATGGTAAGTATGCTGGTTATTTGCAAGAGTTCACTTTTGTACCGAAGCACAAAGTTGGGTCGCAGATCAAGTTGTTGATGCCTTAAGCCGAAGGAGTATGATACTCAACAACATGCAAACTAAGGCAATAGATTTTGATTCATATTCTGACCATATTCTAACCGATCCGAACTTTGCGGAGATTGTGGATGATATCAGTTCAGGCAAACAAAGTGATTACCTTATGCATGAAGGATTTCTCTTCAAAGGTAACCAATTGTGTATTCCTGATTCTAGTATCTGATTGAAGATTATTAAGGAGTTATATGACGAGGGGCACATGAGAAGGGATGAGACTTTCCAACTTGTTTCGAAGTCATATTACTGGCCAACAATGAGGCGTGAAGTTGCTAAATTCGTGGATAAATGTTGAATCTGTCAAGTTTTAAAAGGAAAAACAACTAATGCAAGGTTGTACATGCCATTGAAAGATCCAAGTCAACCCTGGGAATATTTGAGCATGGATTTTGTATTGGGTTTACCTCGAACTCAGAGGGGACATGATTTAGTATTTGTAGTTGTTGACCGTTTTTCAAAAATATCCCATTTTATTGCTTGCAAGAAGACTACTAATGCACTGAAGGTAGCTGAATTGTTCTTCCGTGAAGTGTATCGTCTACATGGATTGCCATGTTCAATTGTTAGTGATCGAGACACAAGATTCCTTAGTTATTTATGGAAATCCTTGTGGAAATTAGCTAATACAAGGGTTAACTTCAGTAGTGCGTATCATCCTCAAAGTGATAGCCAAACAGAAGTTGTGAATCGTTCGCTGGGTGATATACTACGGTGTATGGTTGGAGACAATCCGAAGAGTTGGGATCAGAAACTTTGCCAAGATGAATTTGCATTTAATCGTTCAGTAAACCGTAGTCTGGGTATGAGTCCGTTCGAGGTTGTTTATGGCTACAATCCACGAGCACCAGTATATTTATCACCTGTTCCTGATATGAAGAGAATTGATGTTCGTGTCGAAGAACATATCCAACAATTGCAACAGGTTCACAAGTTGGCTGAAGAACAATTACTTCGAGCTAATGAGAGGTATACGGAGGCTGCAGATAAGAAACGCAGAGTTGTGGATTTTACAGTAGGAGATTTTGTGTGGGCAATATTGACAAAGGATTGTTTTCCAATTGGCGAGTATAACAAACTGAAGGCTCGCAAGATTGGTCCATTGGAAATTGTCGCGAAGATTAATCCTAATGCCTATAAATTAAAGCTTCCAAGTCACATCCGAACTTCTAATGTTTTTAATGTCAAACACTTGGTGTCGTATAATGGTGATAATTCTGACGATGACCAAGAAAATTCGAGGGCGAATTTCTCTCAACCCCGGGAGAATGATGCAGATGAGCAGGCTATAGCCTATTTGGAGGCTAAAGACCCGAGTGTCATAATTTAGCTCAACAGTGGTCCATTTTGGTTGGATATGGGCCAACGATCAAGACATGAACGAATTCGTCTCATGGTCTTCAGTTTTTTAGCCAAATTCCATCGTTTAGGGCTTCAAACAGGCGTTTTTGCTATTTTAGGAAAGTTTTTGTTTTGTTAATAACTTCTTCGTTAGGAGTCCGTTTGGGTCGCCGTTCGCGGCAAATAATTTTATTTTATGAGTACTTTCATTATTTCTGGTCGACCAAAATTTTCCAAAAATAAAAAATTAGGGTTTGGGTCGGTTTAGGTTTCTTTTCATCCTTTCTTGACTAGCAAGTTAGGGGTTTTCCCCAAGTCTATAAAAAGAGTCCTCCAAATATTGTTTTAAGCAATTGAATTTGATTAATAAGAATTAATTTCTTAAACTTGTTCAAGTTTAATCGATTATTATTTAAAGTCGGGAAACCGAAGTCTAAATAATTATCGTTGTTCATAGTCGATATTCCTAGGAATATTTGAAGTATGAACAAAACATTTCTTTTTTTTCTTTTCTTTATTATCCGCTGCATCAAGGGTGAAATTAAAATTTCATACTTAGGCTTTTATCCATGTTTTCTCTTATTCTATTGGTTCCTCTCATTGCATTTAATTGGAAACACTGTACCATGGCCCAAACTCATGATTGCAGCCTGCGGAAATTTCAGAAGGTAGCTAGATCCTTAAATTTATAAATATCCGTCTCTGTTAAGTTTTTTTTTTGTCAAAAACAATGTATCTGCACAATTCCGTGAAACTCAGGTTAATTCTTGTGTGTTATGGCATGTGTGTGATTTTTGTGTGTTGTAGTGTTGTTGGAGTTGGGAGGCATAGGTGAATACTTTGTTTTACTATGAATAGTTTCTAATTCTAATTTTTTAACACAATCAATTGTATGTTCTTAAATAGTGACATCCTGCTGCCATATTAGGCAGTGGGCATCTAATGTTTTTGGTCTTCATTTTACTTTCCAAACATAATTCATTGTACCCCAAATCAAACATCCATTGTATATCTGAATGAGCTTATAATAAAGGAGTTTATCAAAAAAAACAAAAAAACTTATAATACTGTCAATCTAATTAGATTGTAATCTCTGAAAGTACAATGACTGCATTAATTGAAGGTTGCATGATTCAAGCCAATAGCGCGGCCAAATCATGAAGTACCATGCGCCAAAGACACCACTGTATTCCTTTTGCTCAAAGTGTGTTCTTATCTTGCTTATCTTTTCTTTTTTTGAACATTCGAGGAGTTTCTATTGAGGATACTCTCTTGGATATGGACGGACTTTTAGACTTAATGTTGGGCGCAATAATCAAAAATGAAGAGAATTAAATAAACAAAGGCTATTGATACTTAGCTCTTTAACAGAAGTGATTCGTCAAAACGGATGAGCTCCTCGTATCTCCGCAACATCAAGATGGTATGTATCAAAACTTTGAAAAAAAACAAAGTGAGTCACGTGTTCAACACGCTGTCCTTAAGACATTAACGCCCGAATACACTCAAAAGTGATGCTATAGCCTCCACAGGGCGGATGCCTCCAGGATAAAACACCCTACTACACCTACTACTAGCACTCGTAGTAGATGCTCAACTTGAGCTTGGCAACTCAGAAAAACCCTTCAAGGAAAATCTCAAAAAACTTAAGAAAGATTATAATAAATTATTATTCTATTGGTCTCTCCAAAAATATGGAGAAACCCTTTTTCCTTGGATGTCAAAATAGGTTGAGAAAAGTTTGTTTATATAATCTCTTAATACAACTTAAGAAGTGTAAACTCCCCGATTTAGGACTAAAGTGTTTCATTCACAAAAGAAAACAAAGAAAAAACCAAAACATCTAAAGTGACCAATAGGTCAGGAGCTCGAACCCAAATAGCATAATATTTTATATTTTAATAAAATATTTAAAACTCATTTGTTTAGCCATTGTTTTCCAACAATCCTCCACATGAATGAAAACCTCAGTAAAACATGAAAAACACAAATAG
Organism: Papaver californicum; assembly: GCA_023531435.1. Taxonomy (NCBI): domain Eukaryota; kingdom Viridiplantae; phylum Streptophyta; class Magnoliopsida; order Ranunculales; family Papaveraceae; genus Papaver; species Papaver californicum. The sequence continues at coordinate 10,595,407 of JAJJMC010022854.1, forward strand.
ATCTTGGTAAACCAACACCCTAAATACCATGACCCGACTTGACTGAACAAACAGATGGACCGTGCGTTTGTTGAAATCATACTAGCCATTCCATTGTCCTCTTCTTCACACAAAAGTGTGCTGACCCCAGGGTCATACTATTAATTGTGTAAATCATAATAGTATAGAGATCTTTCATCTTTAGTTTCCCATAATGGGACTAAAGGTTCTCTTCACCAAAGTGAAAATGAGCCAGTGATCCCTTAAAGACCCTTAGGTCCTAAGTATCAGTAATACCAACACCATAGAAAAAAACATAAAAATCATTTTCTCAAAATGAATTAAATCTTGATGAAAAACTGAAAATCACATACAAAACAGGAAATAACATATAGGCAAAGGTGTCCATGAGGTTTTGAACCTTAGCTTAGTGAGAGATTACTGGAACTACTTGCTAGAGACAGAGAATGCGATGTCTTGAACTGATAGCGTTTGGTGTAATTCGCGATAGCCACCACGCATGATATCTCCAAAGTTGTTGCCAAGCTCGTGCGGTTGTGCTCATTTTGGCCCTGAGCAAATATCCCGTTTCTCAGAATGCTCTAGAGAATCATCTATATTCTCATAGGAAGCGACCCACTTCCACATTCAGATAGGTGAGTTCTATCAAGAGTGTTTACTGCTACACCCCACTTTAATCTTAAATTGAAACTATAAAACTCATTAAGACTTATTAAAAGTCATCCTTCACATGCAGTCACACTATCACGTCTACACCATAGGGAAGGGAAAAAGAATAAAATTCTCTGATAGTGTTTCCTTTAACCCACCACAAATTAGTTGTCTCATTCAAAACCTTGATCTTGGGATCTCCAGTCTACAAGGTTGAGTGTCCTTCATGGCAAGTTTTTTTAATGAGCTTAAGCCCCATCCCCCTCGATGCAATAACAAACTATCTCTCTAGATTATCCTTTTGTCAAAGGATCCACTAATTTTTCTCCTGACTTCACCAAGTCTACAAAAATCACTTCATTAGAGAGTAGTTGTCTTACCAAATTAGCCTTTTCAGAGTTTGTCTAGACTTTGCCAATTGCTCATTTACTTTATAATTACATAGTCAATTGAGTTTCAGCAATGGTGGCCACAGGCTTCGGTCACAGAGGAATGCCTTAAAAAAACAATTTATCCATCCAACTTCCTCTCATGCTTTAAATTAAGCGAGCGAACTCTGATTTCATCTCAGTCGAGTTCCTCATGTCTGTTGGAATATTTCCAACTACTGATACAACTTAAGAGGGCGCACACATAGGCTAAGACTCTCCAAAGCCTGAAATCATAACGTCTCTTAAGGTCAGTCCAATATGTATCATGCACATATACACAATTTCAAATGTACCTCAAGTACTGCAATTTTCTGATCAGATCATCCCACTAATTCTTCTGGGGTCACAAATGTATTTGTAAACCGAATGCACTGCACATTTACAACACACATTAAACGTATCGAGTTTGACAAAGACCATTTCCGTCAGAATTTCTTCTGGTTCCAATGATCCTTTAAATCATGCTTGTCTACAACAACTTAGTCTTTCAATCAAATCGTAAAACTCACATGTTTTCTAGGTGGTTGTAAAGCATATAAAGGCATATACAAGATACATGTACTAAATACTAGTACGGTCATTATATTTTCCTCAAAAGGTTAGTGTCATATATATCACATATTTGAAATTAAATATGTACCTCAAGCATCCAAATTCTCTTGTCCTTTGATCAGAGCATCCCTGTGATTCTCTAGGATTAAAATGGGAAACATCCATACCTATTTTATAACACACATTAAACACATTTGACATAAACTATATAATCAAATTTTGATTTTGGTTCCTTCTGGTTCTTTAGACCATGTCAACAACATATTTGTTTCCTGTCAAACTTTAAACAACACAAATTTGTTAATGGTTGTAAAACACATAATAAATGCATTCTAAACATATGCACCTTCAATATATTTAGTGTAAATACACTTATCAAAATTCATTAGTGTCACATCACTAGAAATCATCATCATCACATAATAATATTGTTAGGTCAATGACTTATTGTTTGGTTCAAGTCAAATATATGTAGGTGTAGTCAGTTTGTATATTTACCTCATAGCGCTAACCAAACCCTTAAGGTTTGTCCACCTTTGACTAACCATTTAAGTATACTGCCTCAACATCCATCTAATGTAGCATAATGACAATAATGACAAACAATGCCTGGCGTATTAATTTTAGTGTCACGTGAGTATGTTCCAAGTGATCACTACTTTATTCTATATCAACAACTTCACAAAGTCAAGCATCCGTCTAACCTATTTTATCTCGTGTGAGAACCCGACCTCAGAAGAATGATGTCGAGAACTCAACATCCTCAACAATAAAATTTATTTTATTCAAATGAGCTAACTTCAGAACTTACAAGTTATTGTAGTACAGTTCTTGTGATCATATGCAATGATTTACTAAAGAAAATCGACTCTTCATTCTCATCTTAGACCCCCACAATTGAGGTCTACAGGGTAGGACACATATAAGTTTAGGGTCTTCTATAAATATGCTTGAGAAATCAAACAAACATTTGTTTCCATCTTATACCCCCACATTTGAGGTATAAGGGCCCCACAGTTATCATGATTTCTTAATATAAAAAACTACAATTATTTTTCCTTTAGGTTGCATCTAACTAAGACACACCATATAATGGTACTCTATACCAACATTATGATATAACATGTTCATGTATTCATTCTCAATTCATTGACGATTTTCCCTTTTATCTATTATTGTCTTGTTCTATTAAGCTAACACTCAAAGTATCACAAGACCATATTTCTAAGTATAACATTTCATAGTAACTTAAGTAGATAACATTTGACACTAGTTTTAAATCGCAATGCACATATTGAGAATGATATCATAAATTTATTAATGTCCATACCTGACAAGCCTTGCACATAATTATCTATTTCTTCAACTGTTTTGATAGTTGAGTTGTTCATGAAAATACTTTTGCATCTTTCCCATTCTTGGTAGAAGATAAAACATGTCTTTTCTGGAGCACACGTTCCAGCACTTCTGGCATTTACCAACCAATTCTTTTTATCATCTCCACTGAAAAGTAAAATTACTTAACACAGCAAGAATGTCAATTGTTTCATTCAAATTTAAATAAACAGTTCTATTTCCGAGGAGATAAGCATATAACTAAAAACAGAAGTTATCACAGATTAGCACTTAATCTATAATTCAATTTAAGATGATAAAACTTCTGCCTAACTAGGATTCAAAAAATTGGTTGATACTCTCGTTTGACATAGGTAATATCAAATTATCAATAGATAATAAGTGTTCATCTTATCAAAATGTTTATTACCAAAATATAGTTATCAAGTTACTTAAGTCTCTCTCCACATTAGACTATCACAATCATCAATAAGTAACAAAATTTGGTAATAAAACACTCAAACACTTTTGTGTATATACATATCAATTAAAACACATATGTTCGCTTAACCTTCTTGTTGCACTAGTTATTAAAAGATACTTTATACCTCACTATTATGATTCTCATATTTTCAACAAAAGGTGACATATTCGAAATGATTTAGAAATCACCATTGAAATTGCTAATGCACAATTATTAACCAATCATGTGATTCACGTCAATTGATACTACACAAAGCATATATAATCAAAGTGATTTATAGCATATTGTACAGTTCATACACAATTGATTCAACATCTCATTATTCATTAGCAATGTGATACTAATCTCACACATAAGAGATTATCACTTTAGTTCATAAAAATCAATTCGTTACTTGCTCTAATTTGTTTATGAGAAATATTTCAACTAAATTGAAATCTCAAGTCTATTATGGATAAAAGCACTCACTAGTAATGATTTTCATATTATATCCAAGGTGACAAAGTACCACTATAAATGGTTGCAAGATCTCATACTAATCTAGAGCTTAGATACAGTTATTGATATTCTGGGCAAACATGCACAAAATCTTTGAAAATACCATATCTCACAAACCACAAGTCTGAATCAAAAAATAAAATATGAGTTTTGAAGATAACATCTAGATCTACAAACTTCATTTGAATCACCATTTCAAAAATCTCATAATTACGGCAGAAAAACTAATTTAGTCAACAATATTTTTCTTCCCGTCAGAATTTTTCAGGAACGTTTTTCAGTTTTATAAAATATCTAAAAAATACTTTTACAACTCTAATAATTCTGAATTTTAGTGTGGGTAACTATTAGGATGTCTATTATACTTTGTTAAAAGGATTTATCGAAATTCCTTCTAAGTTAAGAGATATACTCGAAACTCTACAGCTTCCCAAACAACTCAATTTATTTTTTTTACTTCAAAATTAACATCCTTAATTTTCTAATGTAATATCAACACATCAACGATTCAAAAATCGATCATTCATTTATAATTATTGCTAAATCATAATGTCTTAAGATTATTGGGTGCAATAATCAAAAATGGAGAAAATCAAATAAACAAAGGTTGTTGATACTTAGCTCTTAACAGAAGTGATTCATCAAAACGGATGAGATCCTCGTATCTCCGTAACATCAAGATGGTATGTATCAAAACTTTGAAAAAAACAAAGTGAGTCACGTGTTCAACACGCTGTCCTTAAGACATTAGCGCCCGGCTACACTCAAAAGTGATGATATAGCCTCCACAGGGCGGATGCCTCCAGGATAAAACACCCTACTACACCTACTACTAGCACTCGTAGTAGATGCTCAACTTGAGCTTGTCAACTCAGAAAAAACCTTCAAGGAAAATCTCAAAAAACTTAAGAAAGATAATAATAAGTTATTATTCTATTGGTCTCTCCAAAAATATGGAGAAATCCATTTTCCTTGGATGTCAAAATAGGTTGATAAAAGTTTGTTTATATAATCTCTTAATACAACTTAAGAAGTGGAAATTCCCCGATTTACGACTAAAGTGTTTCATTCACAAAAGAAAACAAAAAAAAACCAAAACATATAACCAATAGGTCAGGAGCTCGAACCCAAATAATATAATATTTTATATTTTAATAAAATATTTAAAACTAATTTATTTAACCATTGTTTTCTAACACTCAATTCCTATAAGAGATCACTGTTAGTGTTCATCTTCCAAGAGGAACTACTAACAAAGAACCATTTGAAGGCTAATGGGAATTTCTTTGTTTACGTCTATATCAGTTGAGGGCGCTTGAGATAAATAACTCTATATTATTACCATGGATTGGATCTGCTGTTGGTGGTACTGCAAGTAAATGCTATATTGATTTAACTTTGGTAAGATTTTACGAACGTTCTTTATAAATTGTTGACTGATGTCAATAAAAGAGTTCAATAACTAATGCTTATCTTGCAAATATTGTTCTTTTTCAGTCTTTGTGCATAAAGATAACATCGAACTGTCATTTTTCTGACCTTCAATTTTCCTCATGAATTTGTTTGCTTGGTTATTATAAAGCTCTAAACCAATAATATTGGAGTAAGAACAAAAGTTTCTAAAAACATGCTTTTATGAATTTCGCAGTCTTTTAGTTATATGAGAACTTTTCGTCACTTACATTATCCACCATTCATTGTGCAACATGCATTGTAACTTATACTTGGATAGTTTTGTATGGTTCCTCTAATTAGTCTTCGTACGGAAGTTAGTCTCATATCTCCATTTTAAGAGGACTCTTTGCGAAACTCATCCAAGACTGAAACTCAATATTGGCAATTTGGTGATCTAGGATCAAACCAAGATTCAAAATAGCCTACCCAACCCAACTTAACCTAAATCTCATGTGTGGGTATAAGTTTATGGCCTCTCTTATGGTAATTTTTGTTTTTGTGTGTTTGCAGGCACAGACACTTCCCCGTATCATTACGCAAGGCGGGTCAATCTAAGGTGCACAATACTTATGCAGCTAAGAAGAAAATGATAAGAAAAGAGCCTCATTTTGCCTCAAGAAGCATGGCAATACAGTTGCAGCTCAAAATATAATCATTGAAGTAGTCGAGTAATCAATCATAAGCAAGAGAGATTACCTCTGTCACCAATTTTGTTAGATTTTAATGATTAGCATATAGCTCGCATTCTCAACTGTAAGTCTGTAACTGTACACACAACTTTGATACCTATGCTGCTCTTTTTAAATTTTATATATTGCAACTTTTATACCCGATTTGGAATATTTTGCTTAATGAAGAGAAATCTTGATGTAAGAGTTATCGCAATTGCTAAGTATGGGCTCCAAAATAATATGAGAAATCATGTTTTCGCAGGCAATCATTTGACATTTTTAAAACTATGTAGCATACAAACTTCTACTAAATGGAAAAATTTGTTGTATCCGCAATAATAAAAATACTGACACAAAAGATGTTAACGTTAAAATAAAATTTCTGAATAGATTTATACATAAAGGACAAAGCCATCTGCTCAATAAATTGTCCTTAACACAATAGTCCGCGGGTACTCCTCATGAATGAGAGATGATATACCCCCACAACGGAGATGTGTCCAGGATAGAACTGCCCGTTATGATTTGTATACGCACAATACAAATCACCCGCTCAACGAACTCAACAACAAGATATGAAGGAATGAAAAAAACAAACAATGCGCACAACAAAGCAAGAAGAAGAGAAAAGAGCTAGGGATAAATTCGAATGAAGAAATTGTTTTTCTTTTTATAGGCGAAGAAGAAGAGGAAAAACAGCCCAGCAATTAAGTCAGAAATTATGTGCTAATAATGTCGACATTATGAAAAACGAGCAAAAAATATTCTTGACACTATGACACATAAAGTTTTAGAAGAAAATTTTTGGTAAGAAATTTATACTTGCCGGGTCAGACGCCCCCTCATTAAGACAAGATTTATTTTTGAAATTTAAATTTTTTTAGAAAATATTTTAAAAGAATTTTGTCCAAAAAGATAAGTCTTGGTTTACCCACACCAACACCCACACCCGAATCCTTCATGGCAAGTTTATTAATGAGCTTAAGCCTCATCCCCCTCGATGCATTACTAACTATCTCCTTGGACAAACCTTTCGTCAAAGGGTCCCCAATATTCTTCTTAGACCTCACAAAGTCAACAGATATAACGCCAGTTGAGATTAGTTGTTTCAAGGAATTATGTCTTCTACGAATGTGTATAGACTTCCCATTATAGTTGTTGTTTTTAGCATTAACTATTGCAGCTTGACTATCACAATGTATAGATATATATGGCACAGGCCTATGCCAGAGAGGAATGTCTTCTAAAAAACATCTTATCCAAGCGGCTTCCTCTCCTGCTTTATCGAACGTAATAAAATCCGATTCCATAGTGGATCGAACTATACATATCTGTTTGGAACTCTTCCAAGATACAGACCCTCTTGCTAAAATGAAAACATATTCACTCGTAGACTTAGACTCCACTGAGTCTGATATCAAGTTTGCATCATAAAATCCTTCAAGGACTGCAGGGTATCTCTCATAATTTAAAAAAAAGTTCAAAGTGTACTTACAATACCTCAGCACTCTAATAAGTGCATCCCAATGCTCCTTCCCCGGATTACAAGTATACCTACTCAACCTACTCACAACATAAGCAATGTCCGGTCTCGTACAATTCATCAAATACATCATACTTCCTATAACACGTGAATATTCAAATTGTGAAACTACATTACCCTTATTCTTTTTGAGTTTACAACAAGGATCATACGGAGTACAAGCAGGTTTACAATCAAACTGATTATATCTTTTAAGCACAGATTCAACATAATGAGATTGACTAAGACTATATCCATTAGAATTTCTTTTAATCTTCATCCCTAAGATCACATCAGCGGGGCCTAAGTCTTTCATGTCAAAGTTCTCATTTAGCATGTTCTTTGTAGAATTAATTACATCCATGTTTGTACCAAGTATAAACATATCATCAACATACAAGCATACAAACACAAATGCATCATTCACAAGTTTAGTATAACACACTTTTCAGATTCATTGATTTTAAAACCACTAGAAATCATTACATGATCAAATTTTTCATGCCACTGTTTAGGTGCTTGTTTCAAACCATACAAGGATTTTTTCAGTTTACAAACTTTGTTTTCACAACCTTTCAATACAAAATCCTCAGGTTGGTCCATGTAAATTTCTTCATCTAATTCACCATTTAGAAAAGTTATCTTTACATCCATTTGATGTATCTCTAAGTTATGAATGACAGCAATTGCTTAACATCCAAATGGAAGTAATTCTCATAATAGGTGAATAAGTATCAAAGAAATCTACACCTTCTTTATGTTTATGGGCTTTAGCTACTAATCTAGCTTTGTATTTTTCCACAGTTCCATCTACCTTACATTTCCTTTTGAAGATCCATTAACAACCTATGGGTTTACGATCTAGAGGTAAATCTACAATCTCACACGTATCTTTCTGTATAATGGAATCCATTTCACTAATGGAAGATTCTTTTCACCATGGATCTTCAGAAGAAGTCATGGCTTCTCTATAAGTTTGTGGATCAGTCTCAGCTAAGCATGTTATGAAGTCTGGCTCAAAAGATTTTTCAGTTCTAAGCTTTTTACCTCTTCTAGGATCAAATTCAACTTCATCTTCCTCTAAAGGTAATGTCTGACTGGTCGAAGGGACATCTAGAGGATCAACACATATCATGCGAGAATCAGATTTCAATGAAAAAATATTTTCAAAGAACAGAATAACCCTAGATTCCATAATATTATTCACACAAATTTCTGAAATTTCAGAACTTACAACCATAAATCTATATGCAGTAGTATGCTCAGGATACCCTATGAAGACACAGTCAACAGTTTTGAATCTTATCTTGGTTCTCTTAGGGGGAAGAATGGAAACCTTATCCAAACACCCCCACACTTTAAAGAATGCATAAGAAGGCTATCTACCTTTCCATAACTCATATAGAGTTTTGTATGATCCTTTAAAGGGTAACCTGTTCAATACATAGCAAGCTGAGAGGACGATCTCCACCCACAAGTTTACAGGTAATCCTGAACTAATTAACATGACATTCATCATCTCATTAAGGGTTCGGTTCTTCCATTCGGTCACATCATTATATTGTGGTGAATAAGGAGGGGTTACTTCGTGTATAATGTCGTGTTCTATGCAAAAATCTCCTATAGGAATTACATACTCACCACCACGGTAAGACCTAACAGTTTTAATGGTAGCGCTTATTTGGTTTTCAACTTCTAGTTTATACATCCTAAAGGCTTCTAAGGCATCATCCTTACCTTTAAGCAAATATATGTGACAGTACCTCGTACACTCATCTATAAAAGTGACAAACCATTTCTTACCACCTCTAGTTTGAACTGATTTCATGTCAACTAGGTCTAAATGAATTAATTCTAAGGGTTTAGAATTTCTCTGAATATTTTTTCTAAAAGGTTTTTTTAGCATATTTTGATTCTACACATACTTCACATTTATGTTCATTATACAAACTAAATTTAGGTATGCAGCCTATGCTAGCCAGTTTATGCATTGACTTATAGTTTACATGTCCAAGTCTACCATGCCAAACATTTAATGACACACAAACATAAACAGAATAATCAATTTTATTCATTTCATCAGAGGTTACATTAATTTTATAGAGGCCCTCAGTCTTATAACCCTTACCTACATAATCCTTACCCTTAGTGGCAACAATATTTCCAGATTCAAAAACAATTTTAAAACCCTTATCATCTAAAACACCACAAGAAACAAGATTGTTGCAGATGTCCGGAACATGAAGAACTTCAATCAATGTGAGAGTCTTGCCAGAAGTGAGCTTTAGCCAACTTTGCGTTTTCCTGCAACCTGTGCTGCAGATAAATTGCCCATGTAGAGTTTCTCCCCTTCCCTTACCTTCTGATAGGAGGTGAACATATCCCTGTTTCCACAGACATGCTTGGTAGCACCAGAGTCTACCCACCAGTCTCTCACATTGGTTACCAATTAACTTCATACACCGTACCAGAAAACTCGTTCTTATTGTTTTCAACCAAATTAGCATTGTTTTTCTTATTATTAAATTCCTTATGTTTTCCACAATGAATTGCCATATGGCCAGGAGTTCCACAAACATAACAAACACCTTTAATTTTACCAATGCCAGATTTGGGTTTCTGAAATATACCTTTCTTGTAATGACTAGGCTTTGGTTTGCATTTGCTGCTCTCACCCTTTTCAGTATTGGAAGACTTGTGTTCAATTACATGAGACTTGTTGGACATGTCCCTTGTAGAAGGTACGTTCTTTTCTTTGGAGCACAGTAACTCTTCCACATGAATCTTTTTACCCAAATCAACCATACTGACTTCACCAGTTTCATGTCTCAATCTACGTTTATATTCGGACCAGGAAGACGATAATTTATCAAACACAGTAAACACTTGAAAAGTTTCATCTATCACCATGCCTTCAGCAAGAATTTCATTGATAATACGCTGAAGTTCAAGGAATTGATCAACCACAGATTTGTCATTCAACATTTTATATTCCAATAACCTACCTACCAAGAATTTCTTACTTCCAGCAGTTTCATCTTGGTATTTTTCCTCTAAAGAAGCCCATAAATCAAAAGCAGAAAAGTTCTCTTTTGCATTATAAAAATCATATAGTGCATCCTCTAAACAATTCAGAATATGATTTTTAGCCATATAATTCTGCCTAACCCAACTTTCCAAATCCCTTTCATTTCCAGCATCATTCAAACTCTCATCAAAAGATTTTAGAACAAGTTCATCTAACATATGAAAACTCAGAAAAAACAACATCTTTTGAAATCTTTCCCGCTGAATTTTTCTGGTCTGTCAATATTATTTTTACCCATTGTTAAAGAAGAAGTGCTATTGTGTTAAGATTGTTGTATCTGCAACAATAAAAATACTAAAACAAAAGATGTTAACGTTAAAATAAAATCTCTGAATTGATTTGCACACAAAGGACAGAGCCACCTGCTCAGCAAATTGTCCTTAACACAATAGTCCGCGGGTACTCCTCAAGAATGAGAGATAATATACCCCCACAACGGAGATGTGTCCAGGATAGAACTGCCCTTTATGATTTGTATAAGCATAATACAAATCACCCACTCAAAGAACTCAACAACAAGATATGAAGGAATGAAAAAAACAAGCAATGCGCACAACAAAGCAAGAAGAGGGGAAAAGAGCTAGGGATAGTAGCCTGCTCTGGGATAAATTTGAATGAAGAAATTGTTTTTCTTTTATAGGCGAAGAAGAAGAGGAAAAACAACCCAACAATTAAGTCAGAACTCAAACCCAAGCCCCGCCCGACCGGACGGCGGCGTGCTTCGGTGCGAAGCACCGCGTGTGCGTGAAATATGTGGTTGCACCAGCCCATACTAAGTCCTCTCCCTCACACAAAAGTGTGTTTACCCCAAGGGGCCTCCCTTAGATGCAAATTTCTAAGTAATATGGAGAGGCAACATCTTTAGTTTCTCTTATGTGGGACTATAGGTTTCATTCACAAATAGTAAAAATGAGCTAGCTTCCTTAGTGACCCATTGGTCCTAACTTCCAATTAATCCAAGACCAAAAACAAAACAAAACAAATAAAATCATTTTCTCCAACAAAATTAAGTGCTTAATTGTCAAAATTAAGTGCTTAAAGGGACATTATCAAAATTAAGAGCGTGAAATAAATCAAAGATACTAGAATTTAACCATAGAAAAATACTTCGTTCGAATGATGTGAAGCATATTTATTCCTTGGTCATCTCCTGGTGACTACATTGATAACGTGGAAAATGCAAATTTTCCCAGTTTATATTGTCTGAATTAACTCAACTACAAATAGATTCCTTTTTTCCAGCCTATGCTACTTCATTCCAGTTTGTATTGACTGAATCAGCTCAACAGTTTAAATTTTCCGGGCTCACCTCCATTGAAGCTAGAGCTTAAAGTTTGATGTCATATTAATGAAAATTAAAATTAGCACACTGGTGATTCATCAAACTCTTCACCTTCACGAGCCTATATGTCAAAAATCAATATTGTCTAGAGAAGGCGGAAGAGCGTGCCCAAATCCTAAAGTCCCTCGCGCCGAAGGTGCACGAGAGGTTGACCCGGCCTTGGTGATACCCTAGTCACCTAAATACCAAATCACCCTGATTAAACTGGGGTGGAAATATCTTACTCCCAGGATTGAAGCCGCTTCGTGTTCCACTTTCTCCCGTTGGTACGATGAATACGAATTAGACTCTAAATACACCCCATGTGTATCAGTAACAATTAAATCATCTTATTTATTATTATGAGAATAAAAACAGAGAGAGAAAAAGAAAAAGAAAAAGAAAAGATATAAAAACTAAAATACAAAATTACATTTTCAGTTTTTAAGATCAGAAAAACAGAGAGCGATAAAGAGAGAAAAGGAGAGACGCGAAAACTTGAGGCGTCTGTAATGGCTGCTCTCTCCATAGTTTTCGTTAATCATTAATAAAAACACTCAATGATATTTTCTTAGAAACTCTGTTGTATAATACCTAAAAGCCGAACAATTTAGGGTTTTGATATATTTATTAATTATTTAGGGTTATAAAGAAGAAGAAGAAAGAATGAAAAATTAATCAGTAGACATTTTAGGGTTTAGAAATTCCAATAGGGTTAGGGTGTTTTAATAGATCGTAAATCCTTTCAATTGATTGTTAACTATTTGATTATCACTCATTCAAGCAAAGAAAGAAGGGGATTATCAATCAAGTATAGTGTTTTAATATGCGAGGATCACATAAATCAAGAAGGGTTTCTTGGGCATCAGATGAAAATCTCCGGCAGGTAAAATAACTAATTTGATTGGCTTTTCTTTATCTTGTATAAACTCTCTCCCAAATCGATTAATTCAGTATATGTTTTTTTTTTGGTTTCATCAATCATCCAGTAATCAATCTATTTGACCTGAACCATTCTTCAGTTTTGAAGTTTTTATAACTAGTTTTGCTTAACTTCCCCCTTTGATTGAAGAAGATCCTTCTAATGAATTAGACTAAAAGAAGAAAAAGATCCTTTTTGATGAAAGAGCAGAGAGAATGAGGTTCAAAGTTAAGAATCAAATAGAAGGTCTGAAACAACTAAGATGCTGATGATAAAATTAAAATGTTGCAATCTAAGCCTTTGATATGTCAACCAGCTTTAAATTGGTTCACATATTTCATTCAGTTATACAATGAGAAAAACAAAGAATTTTTCTTACTCTCTTCTGTGGGTTAATTCACCGTGGACGACATATTGATGGTGAAGTGAAGTTTCGATCTACTCTAGAGTTAACTTCCAACTGAAATTAATCAAAGTATATAGTTTGTGTAATGCATATGAACTTGAAAAGCTTTAAATGAGAATGTAGCATTGTACTCCATCCAGATCTTAAATGTGCAGAATGTAGCAATTTGGGAGTATGGGGGTGAACTGGGATAATCAACTTGAACTGGGATAATCAACTTTCACACCCCTTATTTACAAATTACGAACATATGAAATCATTTTTGTGAATAATTATTTTCCTTGTAAAATTTGGCGTCAGTGCTGAGGATGATTGTTTAGCCTATAGAATTTGATTGATTTACACTTGAGATGTCAATCACTTTGCATTAGCTGTGAGTTTTTAGAATGTTGAGGTTTTGGCCAAAAGAGCATCTTTTGATGCTTGCTGCTTCTTTAATATTGCAAAAGAACTGTAATGCTTGTTGGACTGTTTCATCTGCCTTGTTAGTGTGTTAGTAATCACTGAAAGTGAAACCTTTGCTCACATACTGCTGGAAAAGTGCTGGCAGAAGTGCTGAAATACATAAGGATACCAATATCAATGAATTCCATTAGTAGTTTCTCAAAAAGAAAAGGAAAACTGAAGTAGGCATGGATCTGGATGCTAGAATGCAACTTGTTCAAACTCACGGAACACTTAAACACTGAATAAATGCAATAACTAGTAGGTAATAAACACGCCAAATCATTGTTCATCCAACATGTACAAAGGATTTGTTCTATGTAATTTCTACGTGTGACAGTTCATAGTCAGACCCAAGAATCAAATGGAATATGAGAGTGTGAACAAAATATTTGAATTGAAAGGTGAAAAAAGTCAAGAGGAAAAGTTTATTAAATTTCAAACATTCGAAAGGGTGACCGCTGAGTTATACTTCAGAATACACATTCACACCCTGAGATATATATTGCTGTGAATTTATAACATATCTGATTATGCTAAACATAGCTTCTTGGATCCCCCGCTGTATGATCATGTAGAATTCATGAATATTTGGAGTAAACAGTTGTAAGTCTTATTTAGAAAGAAACCTTTTGTCAACTCAGCATGTTATATTTTGTAGGTAGTTATTAGGTCATAATGTTCTATTGCTTTAGTTAACTTTGTGTTGCAGTGCATAAATTCACTAGTGTAATCATCTCATTGTGTTATTTACATAGTTATCTGTTACTTTTGAGATGTATATCTCATATTGTTTCATGTCCTCTACCAGACATTTGGAGTGGGAACCTCATGAAAGAGCATGTGGAGGATCTTTTTTGTTGCTCTATGAGGGGATGTTTTAATGAAATTGAAAAATTAGAAGGCGCATAGAAAGAACACTGGTTTGGCCTGAGGTTATTTGACTATGGGACACATAATCGTAGATTAGTAGGGGTGACATTGGAATGGAAGAAAAGAAAACAAAGCTTGCTGATTAACTTGAAAGTTTTGGCAAAACTAATAAATATTTTTGTCAAGTTTCTATATTCAGGTTACTAGTTATTGAGTTTCTGCTGGTTTATAAATAGCCTACTTTCCTAGTTTAATTGGTTTAGTAGAAAAGACATTCTATATTCTGACCTCTACTTCTTGATGAGCCTATTAAAGGGATCCAAGTCCTATAGAAATACATTCATTTTACATGTTAAGTTAATATATCCTATTTCTTTTTCGAGTTACCTCTGGGTTTACTGAACTTTCTGGGGTTTTCATTCTCTAGTTTCCGCAAATCTCTGCTTGGTCTGGAATTATTTGTTTTTTTCTTTGCTATTTTAAACTCTTCCAAGCTTTTCTATATATTATGCAGGTACGTTTGACAATATTCCATAAGTCCATTTATGAAGATGTGTATGAAAATACACACACACATCTTTCTCTCTCGGTTTCTCTAATATATCAAACCCCTTTTATTAATCATTGTGAATTCTGGCTGTTTCATCACTTGCTACGTATAGTAATCGACTTATTTTAAAATTTGAATAAGAGTGTACAGATTTCCAAATTTCTGATGCCATTTCATTGAACAGGTGAGGTTGTTCTTGTCCGAGGATTCTCCTTCACAAGTGGGATTAGGAGTTCAGGATCATCTCCAAGCAAAGAAATCATGGCTATTGCATTCCACTGGTGGAGGAACAGATGATCATCTGCCGCCTGGGTTTGAAGATTCTGCGCACTCTGAGAATCAATTAAAGAAAGAATTATCTCAGATATCTCTGGTCAAATGGCAATGCCCTCCACGAGTAAGATCGTTTCTGATGTTTGTTTTCTTGACTGACCCGCTACCAAAATTTTCTAAATCTTAAATGAAATCTTGTGAATGTCGATTTGTCGTACTTATGTGTGTTCCGGTGTTCCTATTTTCTCTGATGTAGTTTTTCTTGGATCCGCATTGGCAAGTAGTAGCTGGTCAAGAAAGTAAAGAGGGTGAGATTCAAAACCAGCGAGAGATGAGGGTGTTGGAAGCAGTTTATCCACGCCCATCCGCAATACCTCCAAGGTCTCTCTCTCTTCCATAAGTTTTTTTTCTTTATGTCTTCCTCCAATTGTTGCTTGTTTTCCAAAACTGACATCATCATCTTCTACATAGCCCATCTGTTCCTTTGGGATGTGACAATATTCCTTACGATGATCGTCAAACTCCTCTTATTCCTGTCACTCCCATTGAGGATGAAGATACTTCCGATCCATCATTCAGTTCAGCAGCAGCAGAACCGGTTAATAATCCCCAGATGTCACAGCTACTAGTACCGTCTCAGACACTTTCCCAACACATGTCCAGTTCTGTTAATACAGCCACCACTGAAAAACCACATGGTGTCGGGTTTGTCCCTGGCGTTCAACCAGATGCAGTTGCTGCTGCCTCTGCTGCCTTCTCTGCTATCATGAAGACAAACGAGCAGGCAAGCATGATCGACCCCGAGTTACTCATACAAATACTTAACAACCCAAAACTGATTGAAAAGCTGGTTAGTGATTATGGACCATCACCTGCCAATGGCAACTTACAGAACAACACCACAACCAGGCCAAGGTCACCCCCATTGAACTTGTCGGCCCCACAGTGTAGTTCACTTCCAGTTCATATTAATAGGTTAGCCCCGGAAACAAGTTCGATGTCAACCATGCATACCGGTGGACACTATTACCCCGTGAATAATGCTATGTCAAGCATGCTTCATGCACGACCTCTACCACCTCCCCCACATGGCAGTGGTATTGTTCAGTTCTCCACCACTCCACCAATAGTAAATGTCCCACCTCCCCCTCCACCTGTGAGAGACATGTACTACTATAAGAGCCTGATTCAACAACACGGTGGGGAAAGATCAGAAAGCGAGAATCACTCGCCACCTCAGGCACATCTATTTATGGCTAATAACCAGCAGCAACAGCATTTTGGAGCAGCAGTAGCAAACCAAGAACATATGTCATTACATAATTCAAAACAAAGGGAGACTGGAAAATCCAAGATTAACAAGCCTTGCATGTATTTCAATAGTTCTAGGGGATGCAAAAATGGAGCTAATTGTGGGTTTCAGCACGACCCTTCTTTTAAACAGCGGATGCCGGAGTCTCAACATAGTGCAAAGAGAATGAAACTAGATAGAGAGATAACCGGAAGGACATAAACTTCTTTCCCAGCTAAATATTTATATAGTCTCTTGCCCAATCATGTAATTGTATGCCGTTTTTTGAGGCTCCATTTCCCTTTTCTTTTTTCCGTGCTTTATTATAGTACTTCTATCTTAAATCATAAGTCCTCTACTCTATTTTTATCTCTTTTAAAATAATTATCAGTTTTTATTTATAGTCATATTTTTTCATTAAACTATCGATTATACCTTTAAATTTATATAATTATAAAATCGAAATTAAAATATGTTTTATATTTATCTTTATTTATTCTTTAAAAGAAATTATTTTTGGATGTATATGTTATATTCCTTATTAGCTATCGAAGTTATCTCTTCAATCTTAACTGTAATATACCAAAGATGGAGAATTATCAAATATTAACAAATATAAAATAATATTCGTATTAAATACGTTTATAATTTAATATTTAATATGGATAGTTTTGTAAGTTTCTACGGTCTTTTTATAATCTTGATTTTGTCAAAACAAACTTATAATTTAAGACGAAGGAAGTAATAAAATAAAGATTCCTCACTTTGCTTTTTCCATTTTTCAAGTTTGGTTGTTCTTTTATCTTTCTTCTTATAGAGAGATCATGACTTTGGAATCTTATCATTTGCTCCGAAAAGGGTTGTTAATATATAAACGGTGCCAAGAGAATTGTTTGGGTTGGAGCTGATGCTAAAGAGTAGTTTTATTCGTTTGTCAGACTTTTGTTCCCTTGAATTTTAGTGTTGTTGCATTGCTACGGGTTCCCTTAGTTCCTATGATTGCCAGTTTCCTCCCTCATCTCTCACCAGACTCTTCACCACACATTGTGGAGTTACAACTTTGAAATCATCTAATCTAACCTCTGACCCAAACAAGAAAGTAACACTAGACAATGTATATTTTTCTCTCTAGTTGCAACAAATAATCGAGCCATGGTAAATTTTGATGCGTTGTAATTCTAGGCTCAGTAGAACTGTTGAACATTTGGTACCATAGAATTAACGCTGCTACTTTTATCTGTTTTTCTTGATAAGGTTTAGCTGATTAATTTTGTCTGACCTTGATAGAAGTCATCCTTAAACACTGTTGAGCTTGCGACAAGAATGTCAAACAGCGTGGAGATTCACCTTAATCAAAATCTATGGCTTTTGGTCTCGCAAGTATATAAGCATTAATTTTAAGATTGAAAAACCGTGACAATACAAGTATAGATCAATTAGCTTTGGAAACAAATAGTTAGAAAAGTATGTTTTTGTGCGCACTCGTAACAACTTAAATCCATGATTCACACAAAACAATGGTAGTTGAAGTGTTATGTGCTTCTTCTTCCTCAACAGTAGAGAGCCTATTATTAGTTTTCTTAATCTTAGAACTCATCTCGACAGAGAAGACAAGCATAGAATAGTTTGTTTTAGGAAAACAAGTTAAACAACCCCAAAGTAACACAATAAGATCACAATATATTTCACACCTTCTGATTACAACACACACATTTATAAGTAGTCTTAGTAACTACCTCATAAAAATAAGGAACTGCTACACATATCTCTAATTCAAACAATAATCGAATTACATAAATGAACACTTAACTTCCTAGACACTTATTTTAATAGAAATCTTAAACCAACTTACCTTCACACGTGATTGATCAAATGGTGACATAGCATGAAGTCTTCTTGATCACATAGTTTTCAGGCACGAAATATGTGAACTTTAGCATCAAGGTAATTGGACTTCATCTCCTTCATTAGCTCTACGACTATAACATCTCCTACATCCAAATCATTATCTTTTAGAAGTGATGCAACTCCAACAGTCAACCTTCGCTCCTAGGGGAGTCCGAGCAGCCAAAATCTTCCATCTTCAGCCTGAGCTTTGATTTTCTTTCCGCGGGTAAACATGTGCATCACATTGAATGAAACTGGTATTTGCTGCACACATATTACAAGTAGAGTACTTAATACACAAATGATTCCGCAGCATTAAATTAAGGCTGAAGTTGTTCATTTTGTTCCTGCCTTCCTGGTAGTCTATAGAGTAGCCCTTAGGGGTTAGTCAGGCCAGTTACTGGTCAACAGTTATTGACCTTGGTCAATTATTAGCCATTTCATTTAAAAAATGTTTTGATGCTTAATTAACATGCTTGCACAAAATTATACGTTGAAGCAAGAGCAACTCATCAAGTATTTGCGCTTGACGTAAGCTGATTGGAGAGCAATTGTGAAAAAAGGATTTTCGGACTGGAATTCATCACCGATAACAAGTGCTCTTTGCCGTGTACTTCTCATTGCAGTATCCTCATCTTTAGTCTTCAAACGACGATGCTTCTTCTTGTTCTTCTCAGCAACTCTCACTTCTTCTTCCTCTGATGATGATGACAAGGACGATGCAAATGATTCATCTTCATCTGCATGCATATGCATTTTACCAACTCAAATAACAATCTAAACTACAACAGTTATAATAACATGCACAAAATAAAATGGCAATAACCATATATATATATATATACCAGTGGAAGCATGAACGTAATAATCTTCTTCTTCTACGCCACTGCTCTTGGTTTCAGAGGGGTTTCCTTCTTGGCGGTGGTCAACACTAGTAGTATCAGCAGCAGCAGTAGGATACTTGATTTCAGAAGCACTTATGTCCATTATTATAACATGGAACTGAGAATTTCCATGGTATTTGAACAGCAAAACATGTCCAGCGCGTATAGAGTAGTACTCAAAAAAGGGGACTAACCGAGCAATTTGAAAGCTAACAACACGGTCGCCACCATTCGAGTCTCTCTCCAACTTAACATCCCAGGTTAGACCATCCGGAACTTTGAGGGTTGCATGATGAGATAAATCAGCTCCATGTTTCGCAACAAACTTTGGCGGGATAATCTGCATAAGCACAAATTACTCATATATATATATATATATATATAGTATTATTTGCATATGAAATTGATGAAGCTAATTAGTTCATCAATTAATACCACTTACCAAATTTCCATCTCGAATTATGGCATGATGCATTATCTGGAAGAATTTAGGCTGTCTACAACCGATATCATCAGTTCCATCATTATCTGGATGACCAAGAGTTCATACAGCTTAATTTCTCTAAGATCCTAACAGTACCTTAATTACTTCAAAATAAATAGTAAGGTGACAATGTAAAACAAACAAAATAATTCAGATTTTAATTAAACTCCATGCCTCCAGTACTCTAAACTAAGAGAAACCAAAGCGAAAAGAAGAACCATACACTATTATTTAAGAGAGTGGATTCATTAGTTAACTTACCAGCAGAAGCCACAAAGTTTCCACGAGAGTTGAACTGATTTTTTCTGGGTGTTGTAGACGCTTTTATATTTCGAGTGATCGCCATTTTGATTTGTTGTTTGAGAAGAACTTTCAGATGTTTTATTATATGGGGTTTGGTTTGAAGAAGTGAGGCTAGTGACTTTGTTGGACAAAATTGTAAGCAGGAAACTCCTTCAATACTTTGAGTTGAAATCCAAAAATGAGGAGAGAAGGAGAAAAATAGTGTAGATGGAGCTAAGGAGAGGGGAAGAAGGAAGCTAGTCTTTTTCTGCGTCTGTGTGTGTGTGAGAGAGAGAAAGCTATATACATGTATATTGTGCGTGGTCCATAGAGAGAAATGGTGAAATGTCATCTTCATGTTCTTTTTTGAGGAACTCAAGTTAACATCCAGTATCTCTGGCCACTAAATTGTAAATTGAATGCACTCAAGTTCTTAGATTTATGTATTTGCTGATTAAGGAAGGGTTTTCATTTTCACCAGAAACAGAACGTGGGAGGACCTCAGCTCCATATATAGGAACCAGGGCAAAACTAATAGCTGTCAGCTTATTACTTTAATCTCTACTTGCTACAAAAATACTTGACCAGGGTCAATCATCATCTCCATCTATAACATCATTTCCATTTATCTGTTTAATGTGCAGTTTCATATTTTGTCATAGATGATCTGCAATTATTTATGTAAAGTTGCAACAAACGAATGCTTTCTTTGGTTTTGTATGCATTAGTATTACTCTGTTCACGCAATGTGGTCACGCAAAGCAAGCTTATGGTTTCTTAAGTGAGGTAGATAAAATGTCATGCTCAAAAGTTAAATAGGAGTAGATAAATAGTCATAATAATCAAAAGCTAATTAAGTAAAAAGGACCACCACTATCCCCACTCCTACCTTTGTTGAATTTGGGAAATTAAGTTTTGAGGAAAAACAAAACTAGCTAGTTTCCCATGTTCCCATATACAGAATGGTGGTGGATATCAAAGCAATTCACGTGATAGATAGCGATATGCAATTCACCTTGGTTTCTACTGATCAATTGTTTGGAGAAAATTGTATTATAAACATGGCATGTACAGTTTGGGAAATTTGACCATAAGAAGAATTAAAAACCTTCGTAATTCTATCATCCAGGGCCTCCAATATCAGAGAGCCATATCTCTCAACATGAATCAAAAATGGATTCCTTCCTCCAACCCTTCGATTACTATTAACTGTGATGCATCTTTCAAATTGAATTTGACACATTGTGGGATTGGTCTAATAATTCACAATTTTACAGGTTCACATCAATTTTCAAGACGTATCTGCAGACATGGCGTATGCAATGTTAGAGGGAGTTTGTAAGTAGTGCGGTGCCCTCTCATCATATTGCACAACAAACTGAACACAATTTAATACTAATGGCAACCAGCAGTTTTGTTCTCAGCGTAGTATGCCCTCGAGTAATATAACTAGTGCCAACATAATTTTTTATCTGGGCTTGGAAATCCTTAAATCCATATATTAACGAAGACCCATAGAAAACTCCAATAAACCCAGTAAATTCTCAGTGTAGACTGTAGAGAAAAGAAAAATAGAGAGAAGAGGGGAAAATTGAGAGAAAATGTTGAAATTTCTATCGAAAGTGAGGATCGAATTCAATGCATTAGACTCAAGGACAGCAGCATGTATGGAATTTCTAGCACAATGTAATGCAAGAAAAGCAAAGGAATCAAATCCAGGATGTCAACTTGAAGTGAAACGAAGAACAGATGATCAACCTCCTCAGATAACTGTTACATTTGTTAATGGTATTGAAGAAGTTATTGATGCTACCACTAGGTCTGCTCAAAGTATTAGACAAATGATTCTTGAAAAAGGTCAAAGTCTTGAAACTGAACAAATGTTTAAAGATAATGGTGAGGCTTGGCCTGTTATGATCCCTGAGCATGAACTTCATCAAACTTTCCCTGGTACTAAGGTGTGTTCTTTCTCTTTTCTTGGTTATTTTACTCTTCTCGGCTTCAAAATTAGTTCTTAATCTTATTATGTATTTTGTCGAACAGTTTGGTTGCATATTAATGATTTGATTAATTTTGCTGTGTGAATCATTTATTTGTGTTTGTTGATTCGTATTACTAGTTCTCGTTCAAATATTGGTCGGGAATTTTTGCTTACTTTCAATTGGTATTTGATTTGTTGAATTTCATAAACAATTTTTTTTTTTTGTGTAGAAACCATTTTGAGTGACGGGTAAAATCCTTTTATTTTTTATTTTTGAATAAATCAAAATATGAAGTAGTAAAGAGGAGGGGTTCATCAAAATCTATCTATACTGATTGAGATTATTTTAGGTTTTGGTGAATAAGCTAACCCAATAAAATTTGATTTCCTATGTATATAAAAGGAACAGTCTTGGGTTGCTAAAACCTGAGAAACTGCACCATCTAGATAGCATTACAATGGAAATTTAATAGGAGTGACATAACTGTGTTTAGATTCAAGAAGAACCCAGATTATAAAATCTATTATGTAGATTTGTGTTCGTGTTAGTTTGTAGAATCTTAGTGAAATATTTTGAAATTGAAGAAGATGCTTAGTACTCAAGTAGTTGCAAAACCATGAACTGAAATGGTGGTAATGTTCCTAATGGAAATGGTAAGAGACAAAACTTGATGAACTAAGAAAACTAGTTGGAAAATTTGATGGACATTTGTTGAAAATTGTTGGCATTGGTGCTGAGGGGAAGTGTTTTTGCAGCTCTATACAAAATAGTTGTATTTTAGAGAAATTAGATCAGAATAGGGAGAAGATCAGGAAGATATGAGATAAATTTACAGCTGAACATCTCTTTGAAGTAATCAATTTCAGAGAAGATGTATTAAGAAGAAGACTAATTAGAAGATGTGCTTAAAATATGTTGAAGCAAGAATAGGTGATAGAACTTTGTATGCTGATGAGATTTTATAAGAAGGGTTTTGTTTAAACATGATTGATACACCACTTTGTCCATTGAATGTTGTTCCAAATTTGAAAGAAGCTGTTTAGGATGCTGATATTGTTGTTAATGGATTATTATTAACGGAGACATATCAAGTGTTTGAAGATACTAGTAAGTATTGGAAGGAAAGAAGTACAGAACCTATCATAATCTTTCTCGCTAAGGGTATAGAAACTGCATTGGAGCGTGTTCCTCATACACAGATGATTACAAGAGCAACTGGAGTTGCGAAGGAAAACGTTCTTTATCCTGGAGGACCAAATATTTCTTGAGAAATTTACAATAAGGAGTATGCTAATGCTCGAACATATGGTGCGGGGAAGTGGAGAAAACCTCTTGCAAGTTTTTTAAGGCAATCCCTTTCATTTTGTGGGATAACAGTGATCTTGTTACACATGAACTTATGGATGGTTTGAAAAATGTTTATGCTTATGGAGCTGGAATCGTTGCAGCACTAATGAATGGAAGTGCTACCAGCAAACCAGTTTACTTTGCGCATTCTACGTCCGAGATGATATTTATAACTCATCTTTTGGCGGAAGAACCTGAGAGGCTTCCTGAGCCTTTACTTGCCGACACTTACGTTAACTTATTAAAAGGTCGTAAGGCTTGGTACGGGCAAATGCTTACCAAGGGAGAATTAAGCCTAGATATGGGTGATAACATCAACGGAAAGGGAATGATTCAGGGAGTTTCTGCTGTTGGAGCACTTTATGAGCTGCTTAGCCAGTCTTGTTTAAGCCTGTTGCTTCCTGTAGATAATAAGCCTGCAGCTCCAGTTGACCTTTGTCTTACCTTGAAGACATTATACAAAATTTTAACTAAAAGAGAGCATCCATCAGAAGGAATACCCCCGTATTGAATATGTCAGATATGGAGCATCTATTACGAGACAAGTTGGTGTTAATAGTTTTTTCAACATATTAAACCACATTTAAGATAGGAATGTTAATGGGAAGAATGATATCCCACACCAGATACTCTCGGTCAGCTGGAGTTGATGGTCCGCAGCTTTAAAAGCGTGTGTAGCATCACTCACAAGTCACAACAGTATGCTGCAGAATCAATATGATAGGAATAATAATGTACCATCTGCGCCTGCTGATTGTGCTACAATTTTATTTTTCTGATGGATAATCGTTTCTGAACAATAGTGTTTGGGTTTGATTGTATACCCTTCCCTAGTGGTGGTTTTAATATTTGTTAGTTAGAGTGGAAAGAAAACTTGCAGATACTTATATTTGAAATTCCAAAGCATTAACCAGCTAGACTGACTGATGGCAATTATATTTTTGTTTTTTCTTCTTGGGTTTCTTAAGGGACGAGTGCCTAGATTTTGAACAATAAAACATGTTAATCATGTCTTATCTTAAAATCATGAAGCACTCGCCAATACAGATAGTGAACATTTTTGCAACTGGTTTTTTGTTTAAAAGTCATTCATTTAACCTTTCCATGTTTTTCAGCATTTTTTTCCCCGCTGAATGTCTTTGTTACTGTTTTGGATCAAGAATATATTTTTTCTGGATGAGAGAAATAGCATTTCAAGGGAGCAGTGTTTAAGCTGGTTAGCCAGTCTAAGCCTGTTGCTTCCTATAGATGATAAGCCTGTAGCTCCAGCTGACCTTTGTCTTATCTCGACGACATTATACAAAATCATAATTAAAAGAGAGCTTCCATCAGAGGGAATACCCCTGTATCGAATATGTTAGTAATGGAGTATCTATTAAGAGACAAGTTAGTGTTAATAGTTTGTTCTTGTGTTCAACATATTAAACATTTAAGATAGGAATGTAAATGGGAAGAATGATATCCCACACCAGATACTCTCGGTCAGCTGAACTTGATGGTCCGCGGCTCCAAAAGTATGTGTAGCATCACTCACAACATTATACTGCAGAATGAATATGATAGGAATAATAATGTACCATATTATGCGCCTGCTTATTGCACTACAATTCTATTGGTCTGTTGGTTAATTGTTTCTGAACAACCTTGTTTGGGCTTGATAGTATACCTTTTCCTAGTGATGGTTTTACTTTTTGTTAGAGTGAAAAGAAATTTGCAGAGACTTACATTTGAAATCAAATTCCAGAGCATTAACCAGACTGACTTCAAAAGGATGGCAATTATATTTCTGTTTTTTCTTCTTGTCTTTTTAGGGACTAGCGCCTAGATTTTGAAGAATAAACGTGTTAATTATGTCTTATCTTGAAATTATGAAGCACTTGGCAATTCAGATCTTGAACATTTTTGTAATTTGTATTTTGTTTAAAAGTCATTCATTTACCCTTCCATGCTTTCCAGAGTTTTTTTTCTTCCTGCTGAATGCCTTTGTTACTATTTTTGAGAAAGATAGCATAGCAAATGAAACTAGTTGTTGCTAGCCTAAGACAATTCTTAACTTCATGCAACCCAGGGAATAGTGTTAAATCCTGTACTAATTTTGTTCCCTTTTCTTTTTACAGCCGAGGAAAGCAGAAGAGAAAAAGCAATAACTTTGCTTATGCTGTATCAGCCGCAGGTTCATTTCGTTAGTAAGCATTTTATCCTCTAGGAATCGATGTGTAACCCCACATATGTAGTTGATCTAATGAGATTGGTCATACAAATGATGTTAGCCAGAACAAATCACTTATGAAAATGAAGTTTATGAATGACGTTAGCCAGAACAAATCATTATTTTAATATTCGATGCATGAGCTTTGGATGTTATTATTAGTATTATTGTCTTGATAAGGAATATCACGGTTTTGATTACTACGCATAACTGGGTAACTTGAAAGGAGAACTGAATAGCTTCATTTTGAATCTCTTTGCCAATCATGTGGTGCATCTTAACGGTATTGGTGGTTGCCTTCCTTGGCTGTCTGTCTCTGTTTGATGTTTTCTAAAACCAGGAAGTTCACCAGTTTGTGGTATGATAATCTCTGCGATATGCATGTATAGATTATACCTGGAATCAACTCACAAGGGTTGATGGTGAATTCACAAGGGTCAAGCTTTAAGAGCTGTGTTCATAGATAAGTTGGCAAATCTTAATCTGACAAATGCTCTTATGCGACATAGCAACTGTAGAACTGTGGGAAGTTAGGTCCAGAACCGACTCGCAGAACTGTGGAACCCTGATCAGGATGTTCTGGTGTTCATAGTTCATCCCAAATGCACTACTAAATTTTGGATCTTAGGTTCATAATTAGGGTGATGAATTCCAAAATTGCCATTCATTCCTTCTTTGTAATTCATTGCAATAAGAACTTAATATTACAAATGAGGGAACCCAAGAAGGTTAAATTACAAACTTGGCATTTGATCCCAAATAACCAAAGAATCCTTAGATAACCCTTCATTTGCAAGCTTACCAGCCACAGAATTTCCTTCATGGTGAATGCGGGTGATGCGACCTAAGATTAATCTGGACATAATGGCCTCTATCTCGAAAAACATTGGGGTAAACCTCCAAGGGATCTCACTCTCCCTTCTCAACCATTTGATGACATGCTCAGAGTCCCCTTCGATCCATACAGGACTCGATGGCAGGGCAGAGAGCAATTTCAATCCATTCCAAAGCCCTAATATTTCTGCCTCCACTGCTTGAACTTCTGCAGCTGATCCAGCATATGATTTAATGATAGATCCATCGCTTAAAGAAACTGCACCACCATAGCCACCAATTCTTCTTCTATCACTGTCTTCAAAATAGATTTCTTTACTACACCCACCAAAGTTGAGTTTGAACCACCCCGAGGAAGGTAGAAGCCGAGAATCCAATGCTGGCCTGGCGTCATGATTGACCTACGAAGTAGAATTAGGATAAACATACTTGCATTGAGAAGACAGACCAAGAAGACAAGTTAACAAAACCACCACAAAGTTGATAAATCAATCATAAGAACGCCTCTGCTTGGATGATATAAAACAAGAAAAACAGTAAAAGACCAAACTACCTAATCAGTCTTACCTGATTGAGGTCAAAATGACTAGTTTGAGGATTCGGAATGCTAGCAGGGCCAACAGTTAACTCCTGAAAAGTTTCGGGATTCGGAATGCTCGCAGGGCCAACAGTTAACTCCTGTTTTTTTTGTTTTTTTTTTTTTGAAGAGTGTGTAAGTTAGGATAACTGCAAAACACAAGTAGTTTGTGTGGCATCCATACAAACAGAAGTAAATAGCATGATCCTTACCGTAAGCCCACCTGATTAAGGTCAAAAATATTATGTTCGGAGGATTGGATACATGACAGGCCAGCAAATGGTTCCTACAAAATGACGCAACATCATTATAATTTTATGTACACTGTCATTTTAACTTTGAAAATAAAATGGTTAATAAAGATATCTGACCCCGAATCCAGAGGTGTCCGTAGAATGATATTGGTCATTAAGATCACCCGCAGGTCCAGGAACATACACACATATGTTTGGGCACAGATTCCTGCCATGATAAGAAAAGTTAAGTTACCTGCTACAATATGTAATGTTACTTTAGTAAATTGAGGGCATATCAAGATTTACTCACGATAGTCTAGTGCTGTTATGAGTCTCTTGTCCATCTTTACCTCCAAAATTGCAAGGGACATTCGGTTCCGAGGCTAAATCAATTGGAAAATGGTTAGCACACTAATTGCTTAGGATAAACCATGGCAATAAGAATAGATATAGTACCACTATTCTTATAAACTACCAGAAACATGAATAATAGAACATCCAAGATTTCAGTTTGATATGTACCAATTGCCTCAATCCTAGGATGTGAAGGCACCCCATTATGCCCACTTGATTCAGGTTCTGTTCTGGCTTTCTTTTTCCTATGGTTCTCCAGCAATGAAGGCATAACCTTTTTGGGTGGACGTCCTCTTGGTCTAACACGTGGCGGATCAGATGAAGCTATTTGGCTACCTGAAGCTACTGTGGGGTTGTCTTCATAGACAAGGCGATTTGAAATCTCATTGTAGTTAACAGCTTCAATGGGAGAATGAGAAGCATTGATCCCCTGAGCATCAAGCTGTGAGACAACTATATCGCCCTCAGAAACTTTTTCCACTTCTCGTAATTTCACTTCAACAGCACAACTTGCTGTTTGAAACGCCTTAAAAGACAATGCACCTTTAGCGGAAAGGGTAAGAGCTAATTGGCAAAGATATCTGTAGCGAAAAGCCAATGAACTTTCACACTCAGATCCCGTGTCACTCTCATTTTTGTGTGAAGGGATTCCGTACTTCGCTCTTTTTGTCCACCTCTTTCTGATGTAGACGTCTGGAACCAACATAACATTAGTAGCTGTGAAAACTTTCAATATATGTCGGCATAGAATGCCCACAGACTCAAAATTTTGGCAACTACAAGTCACCTTCATATCATTATCACAGGAATCAAGTTTAACCAGCCAATTGCTATTCTGCCCCCACCTCGAAATCAAAAATGTTTTAATTGTCCCCAGCGTTTCCGTTTCTACAGCCATGTAGTTAAAACTGTCAGTAAACTCTTTATGGAACTCTTGAAATACTAATCTAGTGTAACTCTCTGCTGCTTGTTTTTCCAGTGGAAGTTCAGACTTCAAAACTGGGTTTGTTTGCCGGGAGATGGAGTCTTCATAAGTTTCCTTTTCACGACTATCAAAAATTGCCTTTTCATACTGATTAATAAACTCAATCATAGGAAGTGCCTTGCTCAGGACGTATCCAGTGAAAAAAGAGTGCATACTTTCATTTCGTTGAATCGACATTGTGTGTGCATGAAAAACGTGCTTAGAATAAACCGGAAGCCATTTATGTCTTCTTATGTACAAGTAACCAAGCCACTCATTATCACGAAGATCAAATTTATCGAGAAGTGATTCCCACCTTGATTCAAACTCCTCACACAACTGGGGCTCGTAGATGCAATTCTTAAAATCAGTACTAAAGATGTCATCTTTGTTGTACAAATGACTCAGAATTTTTGCTGTATTTTGCAAGACATGCCATAAACTTAAACAGTGATTGGTTCCTGGTAAAAGTTGCCCAATTGCCTTTTCCATTTCTGCATCTTGATCAGTAATTACAGTTACTGGATGGCGCCCATACATTGCCTTCAACAGTGTCTCTAACAACCAGGCAAAAGACTCCTCTGTTTCTTTCAATATAATTGCACAACCAAACAAGACGGTTTGTAGGTGATTATTTACGCCCAAAAGTGGAGCAAACGGTCGACCATACGTGTTAGCCCCATATGTCGTCTCAAAATACACAACATCTCCGAAGTGACCAAAATCTGATCGCGACCTTGCATCGGCCCAGAAGCAGCTTGACATCTGGTCCTCTTCATCAACTTGTATAGCATAAAAGAATGCTGGGTTTTCTGCTTGCATCCGCCTAAAATAATCGAGGATGACCTGCGTGTCTCCCTTTTCAAGTTTCTTCTTCTTCTTTTTCTTTAAGCGATTTATTAGACGTGCTTCAACAAAACTAATCTTCTCATTTCCACCAGCTTCTGACATAATGTATGATGACACTTTTTTAGGTCTTGCACTGCCATCTATCACAGAATCGGGTAGCTCCTCCTGGTCTGGTTCATCAAGTTTATGTGTCTTGAACAAAAGCATGTCTCCTAAACGATCAAGTTCGTGATTATGCTCCTCGATAAATTTTTGGACAACCCACTTACCATCGGTACTTTTTTTAACTTCTAATTTTGCATTGCAACCTACTCTTGTAACTGGTAAAATTCGCGTCCTCACCTTCACAACGACATCACCTATCATTTGTTTCCTGTCATTGTCATCATTTTCACAATTTTTCCTACGATAACCTTCCTTAGAACAACAAAGTCGGCGAAATAGAAGCGAACCATCAATATTTGATCTACGCGTTTTATCTTTACGTACAACGAAACCGAGAGTCCTGGCATATGCGTTGTAAAAGAGATATGCTTTATGAGGAGACTCAAACTCCATTCCAACAGATGGTTTTGGAACTTCATTGATTATATGTTCTTCCGGCGATGGAAGTTCATCAACTCCATTTCTGTCAAGCAGTGCTCTAGCAGCTCGTCTGCTTCTATGAGACCTCAACAAATGAGTTTCATCCAGACTAACACATTCATGGTTATGTTCTTCGACAAATTTCTGTACAATCCATCTTCCCTCAGTTGTTCTTTTCACATCTAACCTAGAATTACAACCTACTCTCATTCTCTGCTGAATTTCCACCCTTCTCTTCATATCTAACTTCGCCCTTCGACCAACTCTTTGAACTGGCTGAATCCGTGCCGCCTCCATTTTCACTAGCATACCATCTTTCACTTGCATTCCTATACCATTGTTACTATTAATCACATTACCACCATTCTCGAGACTTTTCCGCGGATAACCTTCCTTCGAACAACAGAACCGCCTAAACAGATACGACCCATCAATATTTGATTTACGGGTCTTATCTTTTCTAACACTAAAACCCACAATAGCAGCATATTCATTATAGAAAAGAAATGCCTTATGCAGTGTTTCAAATTCCATCCCAACAAATGGTTTAGTAAAACAAGTAGATGATGTCTTCGCTTCTTCGTGACTATGAATATGATCATGAGTAGTATTATCAGCAGTATCATGACTATGAATATTATTATGAGCATTATAATCAGTAGCAGTATCATGAGTAGGACTTACATCCTTATCTACTCCTGGTACTACTCCACATTCAGCTTCAGCTACAGTTTCACATTCAGCTTCAGCCACAGCTCCAAATATCTCATTTTCATCAGCACCTAATGAATCAAACTGACTTGTACATTCTTCCATCCCGATATTTTTTACTTAATACTTACCGACCAACCTATCAGAATTTTAAAGTAAAACATTCTCAAAGTTTTAATAAAATCTGTAATAAACTCAAATCCAAACTGTGTTTTAGCAGAAATGATACAATTAGATTAGTTGTTGTTTTTTTTTACTGTACCTGGGAAGGGTTTGAGAAGAAGTTGTTGATTGGATTAAGGATGGGAAGATTCTTATTAAAAAGAGAATTTTGAATCGTTGGAGAAGAAGAAGAAGAATCTTCAATTGATCGTTGAATTAGAAGTTGAAGATACCCCATTCCTTTGCTGTAGTTTGTCTGATCTTCAGAAATTATTATCAGATAATTAATACATTCTTCTTCAGTCTCTTTCTTTTTCTTTTCTTAGGTTTTTTTGGTCTGTAAATGGAAAGTGAAAAGAGGGATGACCAGACACGATCGTGTCGGTTTGATTGATTTTTATCATCTTTCCTAGAGATCTGTAATCTAGTCGACGAATTATACGGACTAGTTGTCAAAGGTACGGAGAATTTCGGACGAGGGAACTTGTCTTTTTTTTTTCACCCGATAAATATGACGTTATCTCTTCCTTTTTTTAACGAAGAACAACACAGATAAAAAAACACTAAATAATTTTTATTATCTATGAAATTCATCCATCAGAATTTCCAAGTTCAAAATTTGATCATTAGATAGAGCACTTATTTTTCGGTATGAACTATTGATTATAAATTAATTTTTGTTGTGTAAAAAGCTTATTAGTGGCTGATCCACCGACTCACTCGGTCAAAGGATAAGCTTGTCTTGTTTAAGCTAATCCATTTTAAATAAAAATCTATATCATATTATACCATGTCCACATATAGATGTCACCTTTTTCTTTTAAGCGAAAAATTGATGTTTAATTACTTTGGTGTAGCACTTACATCATTAATATCCTCTGAGAGCTTACGGACTAAGAAGTCTGGAGGTAATCATACCAGATGTCAGATACCATAAATTTCTTAGCATGCTTAGCCAACATATTTTCTGGACCATTACATTCTCTAACAGTGTGTCCACAAACCCAATTTGAAAAAACCACAAATAAAAAAAATATATCTTTAATAATAGTATGGTTCTGTCAGAAGAGACTTGTGCTACTTCCATTTATTGCATCCACTACGTTACTTGAATCTACTTCTTTACAAAGATGCTCCACTTGAATTTTTATTGCCCATCGTACTCCCTCCAGAACTTCAAGGCATTCCCCTTCCTCAGCATTCAGTACATCCTGCTTGATGATGCATCTCGATTATTTGTGTTCCCCTGCATGATTTCTAACTATTAGACCAATACCATAGTAAGGAAAATTAGATTTAAAAGAAGCTTCACAATTTAGTTTTAAATAAGGGTTTAAAGGAGGACTCCATTTTTTATCCCTATTCATAGAATGATTGTTATGCTTCTGCCTGCTGACATCTCCATTCTAATTAATATATCTTCAAGCTATTAATATTCCTAATTGTTGTCACCGGATTGGGTTTATGTTGTTCGAAGACACATTTGCACCTCTCTTTCCAGACTTCCCATACTGCACAAGCCATATCAATAATCCAGTCTTCAGCAGAAGTAGCAATAACCCAGTTTTTTTCCCAATCTTGAATATTGTTTTTGTTGTGCATAGAGCGCCAACTTCCAGGGACAGAAGTATAAACAGCTCCTGAGAAGTTACAGTTCATAAAAATGTGATCAGAAGACTCAGCATCCTCTCTGCACATAGCACAATCATCTGGTACACCTCCAATTTGCCTCATTATCCTTTCACTAGTTGGAACAGTGTCAGTAATATATTTCCACAAGAAGAGTTTGATTTTCTCTGATAACTTAGTTCTCCAGAGTGATTCATTTCGAGCCTTATACAGAAGGTTTTTCCGTACCAGCTCCTTCTACCTATACCGCAGTTGAAGCAGTCCAAAGCTTTGCTTCTTCAAGACTGGTAGTTTGAGCACTATTTTTTTAACTCCATTTTCTTTTTTATAAGTTGTCTTGACTGAGAAGGTACCATTATTAGTAAGATTCCATATCAGAGTATTATCTGCCTGTCTTGGAATTCTGGAACTAATGATTCTAGCTGCAACACTAGGTTCAAAGAGGAGGTTAATCAAGTCTATTTTCCGTGTTTTCCCCTCTTGGTTTATAATCTCAGAAACATACATTTCTTATGAGTAAGTATCTATACTTGTGGAAATTGGAACTGGTGGCTCATTTAGCCCTATAATCCCCTTATCCTTCCACACTTGAATTTTTCCCCATTCCCCAACTGCCAGAAGCTGAATCTTTTGATGAAATCAACTTCATTATACAAGCTTTTCCAAGCCCAAGTAGCATTCTTCTTCTCAGCGGCATGAAGTAATGTGTTTTATGGGAAATATCTTGCCTTTAAAGAATCAAACCATAATTGATGTTCACTTGTACAAATTCTCCAGGAAGCTTGGGCTAGCAGAGCATCATTGAACACACTTAAGTCTCTGAAGCCCAACCTACCATCCTCCTTGTCCTTGCAAACTTTAGACCCAACATAAGGTAGAAACCCCTACTATTTTCTTTTTTCCTCTACCAAAAGTGTCTTTGAATTTTTTCCAGTTCTTTTATAGTTTTATCAGGAATCTTGAATGTACCCATTTGGTGAAGAGGCATTGCATTGAGTACAGTTTTGACCATGGTTGATCTTCCAGCTTGATTAAGAAACGTTCATTTCCATCTGAATAATCTAGTCTTCATGTTACCCACCAATCTTGAAAAAGAAATAGTTCTTTTCCTGTTAAGAAATAGAGGGATACCCAAATATCTCTCATCAAGAGACATTTTTTTGACATTCATTCTTCTTGCCAACATTTTGCAGTGTCTATCATGCAAGTTATTAGATAAATAAGCTGAGGATTTTTCTGGAAGTTAATCTGTTGAACCGAGTTATCACTAAAGTCTTTGATTACTTCAAGAAAAATTTTAACTTCTTGGATTGTTGCTTTGTTGAGCAATCATCAGCAAATAATAAATGTGATAAGGGGGAGCTCTTCTAGAAATTTTAATTCCTTTTATTTTTTTATCAGCTTCAGCCTTAGCTGGAGACCTAGTAAATACTTCTACAGTGAGAAGAAAGAGATAAGGTGACAATGGGTCACCTTGTCTTAAACCTCTAGTTGGTTTATAAGAAGTACATGAAGAGCCATTTAGTTGGATAATTATTTCAGAAGAGTTGATACAGT
The DNA here is from genome assembly GCA_023531435.1 of Papaver californicum. NCBI lineage: Eukaryota > Viridiplantae > Streptophyta > Magnoliopsida > Ranunculales > Papaveraceae > Papaver > Papaver californicum. Next base: position 10,629,707 of record JAJJMC010022854.1, read on the forward strand.
CATGAACTAAGGCACAACAATTCTCATCAAACCCCAATTGAAGCATAATAGCATTTAGAAAACCCTATTCTACCCTATCAAAAGCCTTGGACATGTCCAATTTTAGAGCCATATAACATTTCTTTCCTTTCTTTTTCTTCATGCAATGAATAATCTCATGAGAACGAGTGATATTATCTGAAATTTGTCTCCCAGAGACATAGGCAGATTGCATAGGAGATATAATCTTGTTAATGTATTTTTTTCATTCTTGTTGCCAGAATCTTGGTTATAAGCTTGTAAGTTGTATTGCATAAAGTTATAGGCCTGAAATCTCCAGGTGTTTGAGGAAGTTTAACCTTAGGAATAAGAGTAAAATTGGTTTTGTTCATTTCCTTTAGTAACTTTTTTGAAGAGAAGAATCTTTGAACCATATTTACCACATCTGCGCCAACAATGTCCCATTGGGTCTGAAAGAAACCTGGAGGAAAACCATCAGGTCCAGGTGCCTTCCATGGATTTATGGACTTAAGAGTAGAATAAATTTCATCTGTGTCTGGTATCCTTGTGAGATGAATATTAACTTCAGCTGTGATATATCTTGGCAGAAGATTCAAACATTTTGGACTAACATGAGGTTCAACATAAGTACTTATGTTCAAGAAGTGGTCATTTAGAAGTTTCTTCAAATCCACTGTACCACTTCACCAATTACCATTCTCATCCTTGAGAGATTCAATTATATTCCTACTTCTTATGAAATTTGCTTGCATATGAAAATGTTTGGTGTTGTTGTCAGCAACTAACATATGAGACTCTCCATATTTTTATCTCCAGTATTGGGATTCTCTTTGATGCCATTCATCAATTTGAGACTCAATAACTTGAACTACATAAGTATTACTACCATCAGTGCTTGACCCTTGAAGAAGTTGCAAATCTTCATGAAGTGATTGTATTTTGTGGTGTATATTTCCAAATGAATCTTTATTCCATCTTGAAATATTAACTCTATCTTGTTTCAGTTTGTTGTACAACCTGTAAGATGGAGAACCATGCACATTCTTGTTCCAGGCATTTGCAATTTGATTTTGACAAGTATGATATCTTAAATAACGCTCAAAGAATTTCCAATTTTTCTTGCCACCCATAGTAGATGAAGTAAGATTCAGAAGGATAGGACAATGATCTGATCCCAATTGAGTATGATGAAGTATACGAGAACCTGGATATTGATAAAGCAATTGAGGACTGACTAAATCCCTGTCTAGTCTAGATTCAATCCTTCCAATACCATGTTTATTACTTTTCCAAGTAAAAGAACTTCCATGAAAACCCAAGTCACTTAAACCTGCATCATTAATCATTTGCATAATAGTAGAAGACATAGAAAATCTAGCATTATTAGTATTCTTATCCTCTAGATGCATAGTAATGTTAAGGTCCCCTATTACTACCCATGGAAGATTGGGATTATCCATTCTTAACTCACTAATATAGTTCCACTGAGCCTGCCTAAGTGTAGGATAATGTGTGCATACATATAAGTAAGGAGCCATTCAGGCTTAAATGGATCACTAGTGATTAAGCATTGAGTCATGTTACTATTATGGGAAGCTATCTCTAAGGGAAAACCATCCTTCCAGAGAAGAATTAAACCTCCAGCAAGACCCACAGATGAGACATAAAAGGTGTTTGGATAGTTCAGATGTTTGACATAATTCAAGATTTTATCTGGATCTATTTTTAGTTTCAGATAGAAATATAATGTCTGGGTTGTGCATTTTATCCAAATCTTTAAGATGATCTCTAATTTTTTTATTTGCAAATCCATTGCAATTCCAAGAGATGATTCTCATTGTAACTTCTTGTGGGTAAGGAAAGCAGGCAATGAATCTATTATGAGGAATAAAGAGAGCATACAGAAAAGATATTAAACTTATGGTGCAACAAAAAAGATTTGTCTAAGGAATAAAGAGAGTTATAAACTGAAAAGTAGTGGAACAAGAAGATATTTATTGATAAAAAAAAATTATGATGGCTATTATTTACCTAAGTCTCCCCTGCTTTTGATTTAAAAATGTTTATCTTTCTCATGGTTTAAATGTTCTGCAATCATTTCCATTGGTGTATATTCAGCCTGGATTACATCTTCTTGGTTGGAGAAAATTGGATCAGTGAAGGATTTTCCAAGGATGGGAGTAGTAGAGTGTATGTGTCTCTTGCCAAGTCTAGCACTCTCTTCAGGTTCAACATTTTCTTCAATGGGTTTTACTACAAAAGAGTTTTTAACAAAGTTTGCTACAAAGAGGCCATCAATAGGTGGGACAAAAATGGTAGGTTTGAGGGTCTTTTTGTAATTCTGTTTAAGGCTGGGAACATTGCTCCTTACTGGAATATTGTTGGTCTTCTTTGCCAATTTAATATTTTCAAAAAAAACAGGCTTCTTGTGAATTACATCAAGTTGAGCAGCCATCTCCTCACAGTTACTTTTTGAATGTTCTAAATATAACAGTCTTTACAGATTTTGAGTGGCTGCTTTTCATAGAAGTACCTGACATATCTAGTTAATCCTGCTGCAGTGATAGCTAGACTTCTCTTCTTAGTGGAGTTGAAAAATTTATATTGACACAAACCTTAAAAACTTCTCCAGTTGCTGGTAGACCAGTTGGTGGATCAATAGCAATAACCTCCCCCATAATCTACTATTTTTTGGTCCATTTGTTCAGGTAACAAGTGCTTTAGTTGGATCCAGTAAAATTGATTTTTCCAAGGAAGGTCTTTATAGATAATTGAAGGATTATAGTCAAATAGAACTATAAGATGACCATCTATACTCCATGGTCTTTCCTCAAAAACTCTATCAAGTTGAATCCAATTTGCAAAAGTAAACATCATGGTGTTTGGATCAACTTCAAAAAATTTAACATCTTCAACAGGTATAAAATCCCAAATATTTTTGATGTGTTTCTCCACCATTTTATCTGTCATCCTTCCCTCAATTATTATTTTCCCAATAAGAGTTGCTTCCAAATCATCACCATCTTCTTCATCATATTCATCATTAGAGTAAACAACCATTTCAGTAGGATTCTTTTTTTTCTTTCAGGTTTGTGTTATTCAGTCTATTGGTGATATGTGTTACTTCAGAAGTTTCAACATTTATGGCAGGAACCGATTGAGAGCTCATGATGATATGATATTTTCGGCACCTTAAGGTTACTTATTACAGCCAATAAGGCCTATATATAGGCATCATGTATCGTTGAAATTAACACAATAATAATAATAACTCCCTTCCTCTATCTTTTCACTCTTTCAGTAGTTGTATAATTATAAACATATATTTATATGGTTAGTTGGTTAGTCACTATATTAACCTATGTCAAGCAACAATATTGATTATTATTCACGGATAATTAGTAGTTTAATTAAAGGAATTACAATACGTTATGAATAGAATTGTCCTTGAAAGTCGGACAAAATTATGGAACCAGATGTTTCCAGAAACAAGATGGTAAGGTTTCCGCCATGATCAGGAAAATCAAAAGGCCACCAAAAACTGGCATGACAAACTGCCACCAGAAGTTGGCGTGAGCAAAATTGATAACCTTTAAGGTTCTCCCACTTGAATCAGTGGGAGAAAAGTCACCACAAGAGGCTGGTGCAAATTATATTGATAACCTAAAAGGTTTTGCCCACCTTCGACAAGGGAGAAAAGCTGCCACCAGAAGATGGCACATGATATATCGACAAAATTAAGGGCTCTCCCTTGAAGTCATGGAGATGATATGCACCACTAAAAGGTTGCAATAAGAAATGTCGAAAACTAGATAGGTTATATGGGTAATTTTCCCATCCTGGTCAGAGAAAGTGAGGCTTCCGCTAGAAGTTGGCGTGGAACTATCTCATTATTTTTCTCACACCAAGATATTTGATGCAATTAAGGTTTTTGAGATTACTCGTGATTTAAGCATATAACTGCAGTAGCTCTTGGAAAAATGATATTTGTCACTTGCTTAAGGATACAAACACAATAAGTTGTCTCAGCAGGTTAAATCATACTTCTCGCATTGACCAAGTCACGCTTGAAGTGTGAACAACTGCCTTATTTATGCCTCGTAAAAGAATCCAATCACCTTTACAGTATGTAGTGCTCTTAAAAGACTACAGATAGTGCTCGTGGGAGACTATCAGATATGATCCATATTCTCTAAGTTTATACCTCCTTATTAGAGATAAGGAGATGAGAATGCCCCTGAAGTGGCGCTGGTACTAGTCTGTAAATTTTTTGAATATGCATGCACTAGAGAAATGTTTAGGATCTATATGATTTTCGATTATTGTTTACATTAATGGTTATGTACCCCTCTGCAGAGGGCTCTGCAGAGGAACATCGGCATCGTGATTAGTAGGCATATAATCCAATCCCCTTAAATTAAGGTAGAGATTGGAATCTCTCGAAAATACGCAAAGTTAGGATCCGATTCACACTGTAAAATTGTGAAGCCTGAATGTTACAGGTTGGTGTTTGAGATGAAGCGCAGAGAGAATAATGTAATCACTTTAAGTGTGATTTGAGGGTTTCCTGCTGAACCCCAGGATTGGTTCTGTAAAACTAAAAGTATTCTCCTAATGTTGATGCACTTTAGCGTGGTAGTCCCTGAAAGACTCATATTGCATCTAGCCCAGTTTAGTGATTGGTGATTATAATTGAATCCATGAAGGATTCGAGTTTCTGACTCAGGAAACCACCTGACCTTGTGAATTATGTCAGGCCTGAAATTTACTCATCATCACCACTTCGAATAGGAGAAGATTGTGAAAAACCCTATGTGTGTTTTACTTTCTTCAAAAGGACTAAAAATCTAGATGAATTGATGATATCATCTTTGGATTCTTAAAGAGGCCTTAATAGCGCTAAGATCCATGCTCAAACTAAATCATGAGATCTCGTTGAAAGTAAAATATTTTCTCGACCTGAAGTTCGAGAACATGCTACCATATAAAACTTGTCTATATAGACTAGAGTATCCAATTTTTGATACTCGTGATACTTATTGTATTGCTAATTAGCACCATTATCATGTGATCCCTTAGAGTGAAAGGTGATTTATTTGTCACGGACGTATATATGTAACTTTATGGTACCATATAAGAATAAAATGCATGTATTATCTTGTCATTATAAGTTTTGTTTTACAGGTTACACTTTTAAAGGCTAAAATTGATTATACGGTAAAAATGAGTTTACATAAAGCCTTTCACTGTTATACCTGAAGTTAAAGTGTTAAGCTGAAACTGGTGTGCAACAGACAGAGGATTTAAATGCGAGGTGTACAACGGTGTTTATGCACCCGACACAATATCTAATAGTTAATCCTCTATAAACTACAACCAATAAAGTAGTTTTCTAAAATTGTATAATATTTGCACCACCAACCGCTTTAAGAAGGTTATACTTCAGGGGGAGTGAACTCATAAAATCTCTGCTGGACTTAAACGCGTTGTACTCTTTTTCCTTCGCCAAAAGGTTTTGTCGCGAGGGGTTTTCCTTGTCAAGGTCTTAACGAGGCAGTATATACTTATCCAGCATCATACTCCGGCAACGTTCGTTATACTTTTTTTTCTTTGATCAGGTTTTGTCTCACGTGGTTTTCCTGACGAGGTTTTTAACGAGGCAACTTAAGGATCGACGTCGACATTATGATGAATTTTTGGCGCTCAGGTTTTGTCCCAAATGGTTTTCCTGGCGAAGGCGTTCGGGTTTTGTCCCAAGCGGTTTTCCTGGCACAACTTTGAAGAAATGAGAAGATTTTGTAGCGATCAATACCATTTTAAAACTGCATGTGTTGTACTCTTTTTCCTTCGACCAGTTTTTGTCCCAGTTTGATTTTTCTGGCAAGGTTTTGACGAGGTAATGAATTTATGCTTGAATTTTGTCCCATCAAATTTTACCGACAAATATTTAACGAGGTAATATTTTAAAGGGTGGATCATCCAAGGGGGAATATTGTGTAAAGAGCTTATTAGTGGCTGATCCACCGACTCACTCGGTCAAAGGATAAGCTTGTCTTGTTGAAACTAATCCATTTTGAATAAAAATCTGTATCATATTATGCCATGTCCACATATAGATGACACCTTAAGTTTACTTCTGACCGCCGTTAAGGCCTATATATAGGCATCATCTATCGTTGAAATTAGCACAACAATAATAATAACTCCTTTCCTCTATCTTTTTACTCTTTCAGTAGTTGTAAAACTATAAACATATATTTAGATGGTTAGTTGGTTAGTCACTATGTTAACTTATGTCAAGCAACAATATTTATTGTTATTCACAGATAATTAGTAATTTAATTAAAGGAATTACAACCATTTTCCAGTTGTTGGATTAATTTTTTCGTATTTATAAAAAATTTATTAATGTCACATCTATCGAACTATATATCGAATTTTGTTAAACGTTATACAATCGGAAAGTCCTTAAAATTGTCTACCCAAAAAACATAAACAAAAATATCGAAATTTTACTTTTAAACATATTTATTTCTCAGTGCTATTTGTATATTATTTTACCCCAAAATTTTAACAAACTTTGAGGGTAAAATGAGTAAAGTGAAAAACTAGTGTTTGCGCATGTACACTCTCCTTTTTCCAATAATGCTGCGAGATTTTTTTTTTATTTTAATAAACTGAATTTACCCATACTAGGATCATGATCGAGCAACAATTATTTTTTTCAAAATATTTTGACAAATTTTTAAAGCTAGAGATTGTATATATTCAATGACCAATATTTTCGATTACGTAACTATTATAATAGGTTAAATTTCTTTATTTCGGCTTAAATTTAAGTCGGACGAAAAAATTTAAAAAATTAAATAGATGCTCCTATGATATCTAAAATCATATCCTTATATCTAAGGATGATAATTCCATCCATCATCTTCTCCAGTGCTATATCAAAAATCAATTTTTATAAGATAGAAGATTCAAAGAGAAAAGTAGATTGTGTTGAGTTTAACTGGAATCAATAACTAAAATCTAGTGATCTTTTCCACTTATAACATGCAATAAACGCTTCAAAAAAAATAAAAATGCAATAACCCTAAATTCTTATCTAATCCGTATTAATCAAGAGATTTACATAATATTCTGACTTAAAGTTTTATAAGGATCATAGATAAATAAATTACAAACCCATTGATATTGATAGAGAGACAATCATTATTTAGATAGTTGTTATTATTTTCATAAAAAGTAAGTGAAGATCAATGATCTATAACAATGGATAAGATGAAACTGATATCTCATAAAATACACTCCCTCTGTTTTTTAGAAAAATGTTATTATCACTTTTTCGATTTGACCTATTTTTAGGTTAAAATGAAAAAGTGATAGTAACACTTTTCTAGAAACAGAGGGAGTATTAATTAGAAGTAATTGGATCGCCTTGATTTCGAGCCGAATAATATATTTGGTCAGTTACAAACGCTATCTTATCAACATTATCAACCATTGGATATATATGATTCCATGGTTTGAAAGTTTTCTTTTTTTTTGGTTAAATATATTTGTTATCCGACCCCGACCCTTTTTCCTGACACACTAAAAAAAACCAAAAATATTTCTTCTGTCTCCTTCAAGATATTAGATACTTCCCATAAGCAACTATCTTGGCTTTTCGTTTAAGATATTAGATACTTCCCATGAACAACTATTTGACTTGTGATTTATGAAAGACACCATATCTTTACAATAAAAAAAAAGCAAATTTGTTTCTCATGATTTTCTAGTCCAATCTAGTATTGCCAGCTATAGAGCTAGGGCTTCTGCTGAATCTGCTCCTAAGGTGACACCTAAATCGAATCGGAAGTTATTAGTAATACCATTAAGAATATGAATCGTTGCAACTGCAATTTCCCTAGTTTATTTCTTGGAAGAAGCATCTATTTGATAACAATTATTTAGAAGATGAATATCAGGAATTTCAATATTCATTACACCATTTTCCTTTATTAGTAACTAGATTTCGCAACAGTTTTGCTCATGTTGCGAATTTCAGTTGTAAAAAATTTGCAACAGTTGACCCTGTTACAAAACTCGCAACAGTTTTTAGTAGCGAGTCGCAACAGATTGGAGTTGCACATCTGCGACTCGTGAGTGTGGCTGCCCACAATTTTAAGCTGACTTGGTTTCAACCCATTCAGATACTCAATCAGCTTCAAAACTGACTCGGGTTGAGACTAAAAATCAATTGAGCAGAAATGAGAAATCTCATTATTCTTTCTCTTCTCTCTCTCGTTCTCTTCTCTTAGGGTTCCAACTTCTTCTTTTTGTTTAGAGGTTCTATAATCACCAATCACTATACACACACAGTGATGATGATGATAATGATTATCAGAACCGTTTCTCTTCTTTTATCTTTCTTCTCTGATTCTCTTTCTCGTTCTCTTGTCTATTTGTAGGGTTCAACTACTCTGATTTCTCTATCTCCTGTAAAACCTCTCTTATTCAGAAGAAAACCTCTTTGTTTTAGAACCCAAAGAGAAAAACCCTGAGATCTACTAGTCAAATCATTATATTCTTTTAAAACCCGTACCAAAAATCCAGTAGCCAACAATTGAGGTATGAAGATATCTTGATTATTTTTTTTTTGATGATATATTTTTTTGTTTGATTTTGACCTAAAAATGGTTTTTTTTTACTCTTTTTCATTCTCGGTTTTTTTTCTTTACCCTTTATCCAGATGAAGAATTAAAGAACAAGAAGAAGACTTCTGGAACTTCTGAAAGGTAACCCTAACTCTGTTTTTCTTCTTGGTGTAGATGTTCAATTTTCGTTCGTATTTTTTTTACTCTATTTTGAACTAGGGTTTTTCAATTTGGGGATTTCTTACTCGATTTTAAATTAGGGGTTTTTAATCGATTATGAAATTTGGGTTTTGGATTTAGGAATTTTTTATTGGTTGAAATTAAGGCTTACAATTTAGGGGTTTTTACAATAAGGTCTTTATAGTTGTTAATTATTATTTTTTGAAATGATTTGCATTCTGTTGGTGAAGATGATATCTATTTTGTTAGTGAAATGGTCTATCCTTGGTACTTTGTTGGTCTGTTAGTGAAGATGATATGTTGTCTGCAGTTATTCACGAAAACTTATTATAGTCCTCTTCTCCTAGCAGACAAAATTTCTCAGGTTTGTGAGAACCTATTAGATTGACGATTATATTTATTTCTAGGATGTTTGAATTTATTTTCATCTCCAATGCATATTAAAAAGGCCGCCCTTGCTGATGAGAATTTCTCAGTTAGTGTGAGTAAATCAGCCTAAGAGGTTGTTACTATCGGAATAGACCTGGTTATTCACCTTCATGCGTCTTACCCATTGCAGCCTGTGGATGTTGAATACCCCAAAAGTCTTGGCATCAGCGAATTAAAACAAAGGAAATGATTGTTCTCTATGCTTGCGTTTGTTCGTAGTCAGGTATCTGTTATTTAACTGAGCTCTATATCATCCATACACTCTTACATCTTGACACCTTACAGTTACCCAGAATAAAAAAATTTCTTGATCTTTAAATTTTAAGCCTTTTTTTTTGTGAGAAAGAAAACTGATTTGTTGTACTTATTGAATTGCAGAACGGTGCTTTGGCTGAAGCAATACAGACTTCGAAGAACAACTTCGACAAGAATTTGAAGGCATTGAAGAATTTCCAATTTGTTACAACATCATCCATACTGCAAACGACAACATCCCTAGACTCGCTTGCAGGACCTGCAAGCACAAATTTCATTCAGCATGTCTTTACAAGTGGTTTTCTACCTCTCACAAATCAACATCTCCACTTTGCCAGTCTTCGTTCTGATTCAACATTTGATGGCAGAAAAGATACAGTGTTGTTTGTTATGGTGTATTTTTTGTACCCTATCCTCGATGCAGATGAAGCCGAAAAAGAGCACTCATCACTCTTATTACAATTTCTATTCATAGTTGATGGATCTTCGAGAAGTCTCGTTAGCAGATGGTGGCAATCAGAGTCACCATACAATTACCACATGTATTTGTCCTGAATCCAACTCATGCAGAAGCTAAATATTTTATTATATTATTGTTTTAAGGCCTTTATGTATCTGGTTAACCTATGACAGGATAAAACCGTGCTTCTAGACTGGAAACAGCAGTTGGATCGTGATATTCAAACTATGAAGATTAAGTCAAATGTTGCTAGCCTGGACTGTATTTTACTTGAAAATGGTGAGCTCCTTCTCCTTTGTCCCTTTCCCCCTTTCACTCACTTATCCTGTTTTGTGCTTGATTTCACTACAATTGGACTACATTCACACTTGTTGTTATGTCATGATTGGACTACATTCACACTATTTGCTATTCTGATTTAGATTTGTATAGGCTCATGGTAGGGATTCAAATTTTGTTTCTAAAATATCACTTGCAGTTTCAATCCCAATGGTTTCAAATTTTGTTGTTTAATTAGGTTCAAAGGTATTGTAGCTAATGGCAACAGATTACTACCTTCGGGACAAACAAGGAGGTAATACTATTGCTTTAACATCTCAAATTTATCCTTGAGTCAACTTTATAACCATTTTTCCGTTCTCAGTTCACCATTGTGATTAGTTTAATCTAAAATCTTGCAGATAAGTCTTGCGGGAATCGTGCGTGGTGCTCAGGGGTGTGTTATACTTGACAGACACGGGGTTCGCAGCAAAGGAAAGTGAGTATTTAACTTCAAACTCTTTTTAGTTTCTGTTCTTAAAATATTACTCTTTATTGCATTGTATTGAAGACTTTCTAATTGAAAGTATTCATGCCTTGTAGAATAATTCAGTGGGCATGTATTGTTAAAAGGGGAACCACTAATGTCTTGTTAATAGGGAACCACTGATGCCTTGCACAATGCCTGGTAGTGAGCACTCATTTCTACCTAGTGTCCTTAGTTACATCTTCTTCGTATAAATGTAGAAGGCTTAAGTTGTTATTGCATCGTGTTGTTTCCGATTGTAGGTATTTATCTAAGTTTGTTGTTTGTATTTCCAAATATGTTGTCTGGTTTTGAATTGGCTATGTGAAGTTGTAACTGAAATCATTTTCTGTTGTTTTGATTTTCATTGGCTTTCCACCTATTTCATCTAATACTAGGCTAACTCTTAATTGGTGTATTTATTTTCTTCCAGGTGTGAAAGCTGGTATGCTTGATGGAGTGAGTATTGTCAGGTCAGAGAAGATCAAGGATGAGCTAGTATTGGATAGTAATGATGTTGAGCTTGTCTCCAGGTCTTGTTCCTTTTAGATTGTATCTACTATTGCTACTACACTTAACATTACAACTGCAGCATTTGTATGTTCTCAGAACTTGGGAAATGTTTATATACTTATCATTTTTTTGATACTACACACAAAATTTTAATGTCCTTAGAACTTAAGAAATTTTTCTTATTGTACTTGTCATTTTGTTGATACTAAGAACACATAATGACATTTTTGAGATTTATTTTTGTAAGTTCTCCAAGACTTCTTGCAGAATTTTAGTGAATCTGGGTAATTTGTTGGATTAGTGTGATTTCCAAATGAACAAGGGAAACTTGATTATGTTACAAGGGAATTTGTGGTTTTGACAGGTCAAAACCACTATTTTTTTGATGTTGCAAAATATTTCGCAACTGCAACAACCTGTTGTCAACTTCCAATTTTGCAACTGCTGGAAACTGTTGCGATCTATTGATGTTGCAAGAGTTCAGAACTGTTGCGACGAAAAAATTGTAATGATGATGTAGTCGTTACGAAAAATTGCAACAACGACTTTCTTAACAGAGAAGAATCGTTGCAACCCCACTTTACAACTGCCACTCATCGTTGCTAATCACTAAATTTGGTGTAGTGATTCTTGGCTCGATTAATAGTCATAAGTTGTTGATTTGCATTGTTAAATTTTCCAACAACTTTGGACATACGCAAACTGGTGGAGTAATATACCATAAGCTCGGTGTTCGATCGAGCTTTCCCCATATTTTCATCTCAAATTTGAATTTCAAACAGCTTGTGAAATCTCTTATTTCATTAAGAGTACATACTATGTCCATACCATACATAGATAGCTACAATTCCAAATAAAGAACTTTCTTTGTGAGTACGCGGGAAAAAAACCTTACTTGTTTATCCCTTCCTAATCAAATAGTCACTTGGACGGGTATATATACCAAATCCGCCAGATTATTATAATCCGTAAGTGAGCGTTCCAATTTAATTGTGCACTCTGTGACTTGATTTGGGCGACAAAAGGCTATCTGATACTTTTGTAAATATCTTTTTCCATTAATCCTTACAGAGACAAGTAATAACCATATACAAATGCTGCATTTTAAGTCCTTTTGAAATTACCAAGATAACTAGGTAGCAAAACGTTGTAAAGTTCATTACAACAAAGTAAACAATTCCAGGGATTTGTGAAAAACCTCGCACCACAAGGCGAATCTTTATACATTGAGACTTTATTCTTCTCATTGCGTTTTGTGACAAATAATCATATATGTACCACAAGCTTTACACTTGGTTGGTTAGCACTACCACACCAAATACCTGTATATTTGTCAAATAACCAAGTTCTAACTGGATTGTGTAGGCCAAATATGCTCTTGGTGATATTAAGTAACAAGGAGCATGGTTCAATCTCATCGTGCTCTATTTATTTGAGCAATTGTATATGAAAATAATAGTCATCAATATGCTGCATGATTTTTCCATTGACTCGTGCGTGTTTTCATAATCCTTTAGGATTTCATTGTTCTCTGGAATCATTAAACTTCGGAGCATCCTCCAGTTTGACTCATGGACATAATCAGAGGCAATTTAATGATATGATTTCATTGATGATATGAATTAGGTTGTGCCTTACTCACCTACTTCCTTTCTAGGTGAGTATTGATCGAACTTGATGGTTTCTCCATCTTCCTTTATGGAGCTAAGGCCTCAACTACACTTCCATCGAGTGTAGTTGCAACACCTTAGTCTCTGTTGTAACCCTTACTGAGGATTTTTAACCTCGCAGGCACATTTGCAGCTGGTATGTGTGATCTTGTCACTTTACCGATATCAATGCACTTTCTGAAAATCGATTATTCTTTTTACTTCATATTTACATTTTTGGAGCACAAGAATCAATATGAGACAGAGTGGGAACACACCACAAAAATTTATGTCGTTCCCTTAGGAAATCTTTTTCTTATCTCTCCCGAGCGACGGGAAGAATATCTCATCAAAGTGACGATCCACAAATCTAGCGGTTAAGAGATCGCCTGCAAAAGGTTTCAAAATGCGGATAATTGTTGGAATTGATATCCAACATAACTACTTAATCTTTTTAATGACCCATTATAATATGATGTGGGGTCGTAATGACACATATATAACACAACCAAAAATGCGTAAGAATATAAATGTCAGGCTTATATCCAGTTACCAACTGATACATAAAAATGGTTGACTAATTATGGGTTCTAAAACGAATAAGTGAAGATGCCTATAACTGCATATTCCACAAGCAATTATAGAAAGGTTGGTACGCAAAATCTATGCCTTAGACACCATCTATAACCTTTGATGGTAGCCTCTACGAGACCATGTGGTACATGATACTCTACACTGATCCTATTAAACATACAATAATCATCAAGTTATTTTGATCTAAACTCTTTAGCATTAACAAGGGTGGTGATCCCTTAAATTGTGTAATATGTGCTAGGATTGTTTCAGAAACACATCATTTTTTGTGAAAAATAACTAATTCAACACTTCGAATCATCCACCAGAGCCATAAATCACTTGAATGGTCCACATTCTGCATGGATATGTTCAAAAATATCACATTGTTTCTTTTGAAAGAATGAGTTATTTACCATATGCATCTTAGGATGGTCTCAATCCTATTTACTAAAGAAAGACTTTGTAAAATGATTGACATGCTTTATTACTTTAAAAGCATAATGGGAGGGGAGGTGGTGTTTCTCGTACTTTTGAAAGCGTTGATTGTGAGAGATGTCGTCACTTTGCATTCTTACAATCTTCGTAATTCCTATTTACTTGTTCACTCAAATAAAGGGATATCCATTTAAGTTCTTTGAAAACAGAACATCATGTCACAACAAAATTTTCTTTATGGTTATGTGAAAAACCTGAATGAGTCAATCCCCAACATTACATTGTCGGTGACGATCGATATAAATTCAATTATCCAAGTATGAGTGACTTACAGTTCACTAGACAAATTGATAAACATATGTTTATGCATGATTTGTCCTTAATTATCTATATTGTTAGTGCTCGATTGGTACTTATTGTGTGATTTTATGTGTTTGGAGGTTTTTTTGAGAAATAAATATTTGTGGAAAAAATCGTCTCAAAAAGTAATAAAGCACCCGAGAAAATTGATAAAGCACCCAAGGAAAATGATAAAGGCGTACAACTGTTGGATATGGGCACCCCTTCTTTGTTTCAAATTTGGAAATGGCGGGAAATTCTTTTCACGCAAGAGAGAGAGTTTCTAATTTGTTTGAAGTCCGAATTTCGATTTTTATGGGATTTCTTTACTTGGATTAGAAGATTATCGAGTTATCAAGTTGGAGCAACAATTGAACACGTCAAAATCAGAGTTTTCTTGCCGAAAAAAATGGTTCAAAGTCGTGTTTGAACCGGAAAAGAAAATCTTCTCTGTTTCAGATTCATACGAGATTTAAGAGTTGTTTTGAGTCCTTATCTACTTCGTAAGAGTTGTTAGTATTGGTGGAGCCTATATAAAGCAAAGAGAAAGGATAAAAACTAAGGGGGGAGGCTCGGGAAGAAAACATGAAGAAAAAAAGTGTTGCTGCTGCTGTGGTGAAGAACAAGGAATATGCGACGATTTCTTCAACTGAACAACAATGGATATCTTCACCTTTGCTACATTTATCTTCAGTTGCGACGGTTCCTTCATTTGAACAACAACAGATATCTTCGGAACAACAATGTTTATCTTCAACGGAAACACTTCTGTAACAGTGGAAACAATTGTCTGCAACACCATTACACCGTTGCAAACTCCCTGTTTTACACAATTTTCACTCTTTTAATCTTTGTAAACAATTTTTGAGCCATGAATACACATTTTGAGAGTGTTTACAACATGAGAAGCTAGACCGCATTGATGAGGCGACCGAAGAAGTCATTTTTCCAATAATAAAGTGGTATATTTTTATCTAATTAATTTTTGTAATTCTTTTATGATTATTTGCTTTGAATTAAATTTGAAATAATGATTTTTATCGATTAGTTGTGTTTTTTTATGGGTCATGCTTAGTTTAGGGCTATTGATGTCTCATACTTTTGATTTACAACTATTATTTTGAAAATCTAACTTTGGAAATATTTAGAATCAATTGAATGTATGAGTTGCAAGATAATTATTAATACTAAATCACTTGAAAAATTGGCCAATGGTGGATGATAGACACATTTATATGTCTAATTTAAGCTCAAATTTATATTGATATTACTCGATTTTTGTATTAATATTCTTATTTTGTATGTTTTTAGGTATTTTTGAAGACTAAATAAATGTGGAAGAATCGTCTTTAAAATTGATAAAGACACCCAAGAAATTTATAAAGGCACCCCCTGTGAATTTATAAAGGCACCCACCTAAAGTGTTAAAGGCACCCATGCCCAAATTCAAAATCAATAGGGGAAACTCTCTTTCTTTCCTGTGAAGATTGTGATCGATAATTATGGGTTGTTTTCAAAGAGAATTAAGACAAGAATATTCTCTCACCTTATTCTTAGCAAGTTGTACATGGGAAGACACATAAAATCAAAACAATATTGGATTTACGCAAAGAAACCGGGAGAAACTTACTCACGTAAAACATGAAGATTTCTTTCCTATTTCACGTGATTATGTTTCTATCCTGCTCGATATCTTATGAGAAAACTAAAGAAACAACTCCGAGGATGAAATCTTGTGATTTAATCATCGGGAAAGAAAATCAGGATCATGAGTTTGCAAATATTTTCGATGATATTTTCAAAAGCCTGTGAAGATTAAATCATTAAAAAAGAGAAGATATTCGAGATTTGGGGGTGTTATTGTATAAATAGGGAGTCGAATGAACGTCACATGAGGGGTTATGGAGAGGCCAGAAGTGCAAAATCAAAAATCCAGAAAATTCTCGTGATGAAGAAGATGAAGAAAACGTTGCGAAAAGGTTGAAGTTTTCGTAGCCAAAAGTTTGAAGATTATGTTGCTAAAGCTTTTAAATTTGCAATGTTTATCTTTATTTGCAACATTTATCTTCAGTGAAACACATTTCCTTCTGTAACAGTGAGTCTGTAACACTGATAAACATTGCAAATTCACTGTTTTCATTATTTTCACTCTTTTTCATCATTTGTAAACACTTTGAGCTATGTACCAATCTTTTGAGGGTGTTTTCAACATGAGGAGCTAAACCCCTTTACTGAGGTGATGGAGGAAGCCATTGTTCCAAGAAAAGTGGTATATTTCTATTTTAATTGATTTTTATAATTTATTTTATGATTATTTGCTTTGATTAAAAATTGATTTAATGATTTTTATTAAAAAGTTATGATTTCGTTAGATGGTACATGCTTGGACTAGGTTTTTGATGTTCCATGTTTTTGTTATACAACTGTTATTTTGAGAATCTACTTTTGTAACATATTAGAATCACTTTAAATGTAAAGAATTGCATGAATATTGATTAGATTGAATAACTTTAATTGGTTAATGGTGAAATCCATAACCTCAGTATTTGTGAATATTGTTTTCATATTTTGTGTATATTTTTAGTTTAAAATTAGTTTATTAAATCTAAAATAAATCTTCACAAGTTCGAGAGTTTGAAACCTTTATTTACCACTATTTACAAATCCCATCAGTGGAATCCTTAGTTTCACTTCTTTCCATAATCTTAAATAAATTTTAATTTAATTTTCTTTATTTTTAGAATTAAGAATTAGGTTTAAAAATCAAATCTTCACAAGTCTGAGTATCGAATCTTTTACCACTATTTCTAAAACACATCACTACATTATTTTCCATGAAATGTTATTCCTTTCACATTCATTAGAGGCAATTTATAGATGCATTTCCATTCTCACCGTGAGTTTCCGAACGATTTCGTAGGAAGTTAACAAAGTGTGATTAGCTCTTGGTTCTTACAAAGCTCATGTAAGTTTTAATCTTTATACCAAATAGGATAGAAAGATTGAGTATTGCTTCGCTCGACTATTATTTGTGATGATCCAATCATTGCATGGTACTATATAAGGAAACATCTCAACAAGTAGTTGTATATTTTCTTAAGAGGTTCATGTAATAAGTGGTGTGGACTTATTACGTAACAAAAGAAAATTTATCTCATTTGCTTTAGAGTGTTACAGTTCATGAAGATGATATACTTTTCACCATAATGCATGAATGATCCTTATAACTCAAGTGCTTTAGAGTATATCTCATGTGTAAATGATATACTTTTACTTCCATAAGAGGAGACAACGGATATAATTCTTATAACAAAAAAAAAACTTTATGTTATCTAAATAAATATCGGTTAAATTATCATGTAACCAATAGTCTTGGACCAAATCATATAAAATATGGAATCAAACTATACAAAACTCGATTGAATATAGATAGTAAAACAATCAAATTGGGTAAGTGTATTGACTGGGCATCGTTCTTGTTTCCATTAAAATTGACGTCTAGGGTATGGCCTTATCCAAGAATATAGTGAGTTTGTTTTCCTTTAAACTCCATATCTCTCTCTTAAAATTGACT
The DNA here is from genome assembly GCA_023531435.1 of Papaver californicum. Classification (NCBI taxonomy): domain Eukaryota; kingdom Viridiplantae; phylum Streptophyta; class Magnoliopsida; order Ranunculales; family Papaveraceae; genus Papaver; species Papaver californicum. Next base: position 10,647,540 of record JAJJMC010022854.1, read on the forward strand.
ACTAATATATGATACGCACATTACAACGCTTGTGTGATATGGGCATAATTTATACATATTTACCGCTTAATTTATATTTGCTAGTGCTTGAATTTGTACTAATAATATATTTCTTTTGTTTTATTAGGTTGTACACGTAAAATCCGAACTACAAGGTAAACACGGTTAAAAAGGCTGAATTAGTAATGGCGTACAATGATTCTTTTTGAGAAAACGCATGTTTTGGACTTCTGATGGACCGAAAGAAATAGTGGAATGGAGACAACTGTGAGAGATCAGAATGTGGGACGGAAAACGTCTAGGTAGACGTTCTTATTGGCACTTGGAAAATTATAGTCGGCATTACAATTTGTTTGGCTTTTGTTTGCACATTGGGTGGCATGCAAATGGATAACAGTACCTTGACAACAATTTGAGAATTAATGATTTTACACAGTTTAATAATAAGAAAATGAAGCTTCAGATGAGTTAGTGGATGATGGGATTATCCCAAGGTCACCACTATTATTACCATATCAGATGTATGAAATTAAGAAGAGAATTTTCCCTTTGGTCAACCGATTAAATGGGATCCATGGTGCTAACTGCTTACACATTAAGTGGGTTGACTTGGTGGAAGTTAAAGGGTTCATTGATGCTGGATAAAGATAGAATCCTGGACCAATATGGAAATGGGTCCGAAAAAGGAATTTGAGGGATAAAACCTGACGGAATACAGAGAGAGAGGGTCGGCTTTTCTGGGGAGTTTTCGGTTTGTACAGTAGGAGGGACGGAGTACTGCTGTGACGGCCATTGGAGGAGTAGAATAAAAAAGGAAGAAAAAGGAGACTTAGTACCGGGTGACGACGGTGATAACGGTTTATTCTTCTCTTCTTATTATGATTTATTTTGGGTTTAGAGAAACCCATAGCCATGTCTTGCTGATTTTTGTAGCTAGGGTTTTATGTTGAAACCACTAAAAGTTTTAGATCAATTAAATTGAATTATTTGATACAGACTATTATGATTTGAATTGATTAGTTCTATGATTTTTTTTATTGATTTATCAAATAATTAGATGTTGCTTCACCGGTTCTGTACAATACAGTAACCTATGCGCGTAATCGTTAGGATCACAAATATATTTGTCTTATTTTCCGATATTCCATGCTTGGGTTAATTCCTTTGATGGGGTATGCTTAGAATAGCCAGGAATTATTTGTGAACCTATAATTAGTTTTGTATAATTTTCTCGCTAACGCAATTTGATGGTGTATGCTGAGACTTAGAGTTTTTGATGCGCCATGCTTTGGGCGTCCCAGTGACATTTGCGACTTTAATACATATGATAGGTGATGTCGATAGAACAGACAATAGATAAATCTTCAGGAATTATGTTTCATTTCAGTGATTGAATAGAAATAGTGGTGGATACTAAAAACCCTGGTTATCGACTCTCTCTGCTTAGTTGTTTTATTAGTTTAGTTTGTTTTATTATTTCATTTATAATTCTAAAAATCCAAAAATATTGGTTTTGATTAGTTTAATTGAGATATGATTATAGTATTTGCCTGCTCCTGTGGGTTCGACCCGTACTTGCCGTTGTCTGCATTGTAGACACCGTGCGATTGCAGTTTATTTATATAGGGTTTTCTAAAATCCTATCAATTTTTGACGCCGCTGCCGGGGAGCGGTTGTGGAATATTGTAATTAGTATTTTTGATTTTCTAATCGTAGTTTAGGTTTTTACTTTATTTTTATTTTGTATATATTTTTATTTTGTTTTTAGGATTTTTAGTTCTTTTTGACTAGTTTGGTGTCTTAGAATTTTATTTCAGGTACCTTTGAGGTTGCTCCTGGTCGTCTAGCTCAACAAAATTCGTCTGCTGTAAAATACTTACCAGTTTCTTGCTTGTGAGTTATATATCGAACGATTTGGACAGGTTGGACGCTCATTACCCTAAATTGTGAATGTTGATTCGAGGTACTAGTACTACTTTTCGAAGTGGGAAATTACTTAGTTGAGTTCTTTGAACTCTTCCGTTCCAATTTTAATGGTAGGAGCAATTATTTATTTTTATTTATTTTCTTTTGTATATATGGAGTATGTTTGCATGATTGAATCTAGCATCAATAGTTTTAATGATCCGTTAGAGGCCTGCTTGGCCCATTTTGGAGTCTACTACGATGAGGATAGGCATTTAGAAGAAGTTAATGCGTTGTTAGATTCTGCACCCGTCTTGGATTATGGAAAATGGCAACGTAAATCTGGTGATGATTTATGTGTTAATTCCGAGGAAACTGTATTTAAGTTTAACGACTTAGAGGTTGTTTCTAGACCCCTAGACTTCCAAAAGTTACATAATTTTGGGTTAGAATTGTGTGCTTCTCAAGTTTTGTCGGATCATTTTGCATCCAAATACCCAGAGGACTTGCCTGTTCCTGACACTGTGCATGAACCAATCAATACTTCCCCAATCCCAATATTATCCCCATATTTTGTTCTTTACGCACTTCCAAGTGTAGTAAAAACTTGGTTTGGGGGTAATCCTCTATTTTTGATAGTTTCAGTATCTCCGTGTTGCCATAACATAATTGTGAAACTGTCATTTGTATATATTTTATTTTGGGTTGATCCCCAAATTTTCAGGTTGTTAGCGTATGGGGATCCTTTCTGTACATATCCAGTAGGTAAATTTTTATTTTCTTGTCTTTATTTTCTTTTTAGGCTTTTTTTTTTTAATTTTCAGTGTTCTTTGTTATTACTATCGTTTGATATGTGTTACAGAGAATACTGCTTTTCTTGCGTCAATCAGGTGAGACGTTCCAATCCCTTCTCTTTGATTTACATTTGTTTCTCCTATTTATATTTATTGCATACCATTTTAGGTTGCACGGTTTGAAACATTGAGGACAATGTTAAATTTGGGTTTGGGGGTAGAGTTTCTGAAAATTGATGCCAATAAGAAACTCCGAAATTTAAAAACTTGTGAATTATACAGGATGACACTAACCATTCTAGGTAGATGGAAACATAACTCTTATCTATAGGAATTGGTGTTCCCAGCTAAATGGTCTATTCATATCTGGATGCACTTAGGTGTTAGAAATAACATGATAATCATTGAACAAGCATATCTCGGAATCATCATAATCATATCACTTTCTTTCTTTCTTTTTTTTTGCAATTTTATGTTTCTTTAATTGATTTGGTGAGGCCCTAGTATTGCCATAAGGTCGTAGCACGGATGCGTTAGAATTTTAATTTTGTTGAAAAAAATAAAAAAAAATTGACACTTTGGTAGCAATATGTGTGTGTTTTCCCTGTCTCCGTCGCCTAAGCAAGCGTGGAATGCAGGATCCATGGGAACTATCATGTAATCTGCTGAAAAGGAGCATGCGCTTAGATTCAAAAGATCTAATCATGTAGTCGGAAATAATAATAATAATAATAATAATAATAATAATAATAATAATAATAATAATAATAATAATAATAATAATAATAATAATAATAATAATAATAATAATAATAATGGGAGCATCCGAGCCGGACTTTATACTAATATTTGGGAAACACCGTTCACCTTAGTCAACATATGCACTATTCATTACTTCCATTTCCATCTTCTAACCTTTTCCTTTGTTTGAATTTGATTGATTCCGAGCAATGTGAATGTTTATCCATTTTTGGATGTTCAATGATCATTTGAGTAGAGTTTGCATTCTTATATGAATTTTATTACGCTGAGCGCAAACTCGTGTACAACAATTGGATTCATACGAGGTAATGATTAATATTGTTGAAAAATTTAGTATGCCAACTAAATAGCTTGTTTAGTGTCTATCCTCAATCGTTCACAGGTAGCTGAAATTTGGAGTAAAAGGTTTTGTGGTTATATCTCTTGTAAACCCTCACGAGACAAAAACTCGTCCGCTAACGCCACTTATGGGTTTAAAGGCTTATTACATATGCTAGACGTAGTCGCGATTCCTGCGAAAGTGAGTTAGGATTTTATCTTATTTTTAAATTAGTTTTGCTAGATGACTAGCAAAATATAGGTTTGGGGGTATTTGATATGGGAATAATTTATACATATTTACCGTTTAATTTATATTTGCTAGTGTTTGAATTTGTACTAATTATATATTTTTATTATTTTATTAGGTGGTACACGTAAAGTCCGAACTACAAGGTAAACATGATTAAAAAGCCTGAATTAGTAATGGCCTACAATGATTCTTTTTGAGATAACGCCGGTTTTGGATTTCTGATGGACCGAGAGAAATAGTGGAATGGAGACAAATATGAGAGATCAGGATGTGGGACAGAAAACGGCTAGGTAGACGTTCTTATTGGCACTTGGAAAATTATAGTCGGCATTATAATTTGTATGACTTTTGTTTGCACATTAGGTGGCATGCAAATGGATAACAGTACCTTGACAACAATTTGAGAATTAACGAATTTACATAGTTTAATAATAGGGAAATGGAGCTTCAGTTGAGTTAGTGGATGATGGGATTATCCCAAGGTCACCATTATTATTACCATATCAGGTGTATGAAATTAAGAAGAGAATTTTCCCTTTGGTCAACCGATTAAATGGGATCCATGGTGCTAGCTGCTTACACATTAAGTGGGATGACTTGGTGGAAGTTAAAGGGTCCATTGATGCTGGATAAAGATAAAATCCTGGACCAATTTGGAAATGGGTCCAAAAAAGGAATTTGAGGGATAAAACCTGACGAAATTCAGAGAGAGGGTCGGCTTATTTGGGGAGTTTTCGGTCTGTACAGTAGGAGGGACGGAGTACTGCCGTGACAGCCATTGGAGGAGTAAAATAAAAAAGGAAGAAGAAGGAGACTTAGTATCGGGTGACGACGGTGATAACGGTTTATTCTTCTCTTCTCATTATGATTTATTTTTATGGGTTTTGAGAAACCCATAGCCATGTCTTGCTGATTTTTGTAGCTAGGGTTTTATGTTGAAACCACTAAAAGTTTTGGATCAATTAAATTGAATTATTTGATACAGACTATTATGATTTGAATTGATTAGTTCCATGATTTTGTTTATTGATTTATCGAAAAATTAGTTGTTGCTTCACCGGTTATGTACAATACAGTAACCTATGCGCGTAATCGTTAGGATCACAAATATATTTGTCTTATTTTCCGATATTCCATGCTTGGGTTAATTCCTTTGATGGGGTATGCTTAGAATAGCCAGGTATTATTTGTGAACCTATAATTAGTTTTGTATAATTTTCTCGCTAACGTAATTTGATGGTGTATGCTGAGACTTAAAGTTTTTGATGCGTCATGCTGAGGGCGTCCCAGTGACATTTGCGACTCTAATACATATAATAGGTGATGTCAATAGAACAGACAATAGATAAATATTCAGAAATTATATTTCATTTCAGTAATTGAATAGAAATAGTGGTGGATACTAAAAACCCTGGTCACTGACTCACTCTGCTTAGTTGTTTTATTAGTTTAGTTTGTTTTATTATTTCATTTATAATTCTAAAAATCCAAAAATATTGTTGTTGATAAGTTTAATTGAGATATTGATTACAGTATTTACCCGCTCCTTGTGGGTTTGACCCGTACTTTTCGTTGTCTGTATTGTAGACACCGTGCGATTACGGTTTATTTATATAGGGTTTCTAAAATCCTATCATTGTGTCATTCTCAGTAAAATGCTTATACCAAGATCTCCAACTCTCATGGTATGTCAGAAGTACATCTCTGTCCCATGCTCGGTAGATGCTTTACTTTGTACCGTTACTATTGGAGCCAGAATTATATCTCTGCCCCTATAATAGAAAAAATTTATATCTTCTACCATTATTTATGTGTTTCCTTTCACATGTTCGAGGGTACCAACGTGGGTATGACTCAACACGTCTAACCCTTTGTTCTTCGGGGTTCTTTCCATATTTAACCTTGCCATAGTTAACTTAAGTTTAGAAATTTCGTTATCCCAACAGTTGATAAATTTCACATGCCTCTCAACTACTTGCTTCAAGTTGAATAGATTATGTCAACCTATATTGGTTCTTTAGTATAATAGATGAAGTACAAAAAATAAAAATGGAAAAGATTTTTCTAAATCATGTCACCTTTTGTGAATTTCTTTCCATAAAAGTTGAGACGTGCTAATTCGCAACATATCTTTGTTGAAATTATTGACTCACTATATTCTAACATGTGGATTACATCCCACTGAACATTTAAGTTTTGGGGAAAAATGAATGTTTTGACAAACTTCCTTCAAAGCATTTCATTCGCTGGAGTCATTATGTCGCCTTAAAAACGTATAAGTTATGCCTTCATCTTTTGAACAATGCATCGTCATTGGTCGAAGGTTTTTATGATGAAAATATAGCCCTTGTGGACATAAATAACTTCCTTATAAGAGACTCTTTAATGGTGCTCAAGTACTTCTGAGTCCAAAAGGTCAAATTCAAGTCGAGTTGGTTTAGTCAAAGGTCGGTCAACTATCTGGTCAAGGCCCGGTCCATTGGGTTGACAGGGGCCATGGTTAACAAATTTAAGCATATATGGTCTATAATATATGAAGTATTCATTCCAATTGATAATAACCTTAAAACCATTAGCATATAGGCCCAAAGTATTTTGTTAACCCTAAAATTGAAAATTTCATCATCCAAGTTTAATGATCGGTAAACACTCTTTCCAATGTCCGGTTATAATGCAATTTTTACAGAAGATGCATACATATATTACACCAAACATAATAAAATTTAATAGAATCCAACGACTAGATAAAAAGATATTCATGACGCTGCATGACTGCCTCGGATTAGTTTTCTGTAGACACAACTGTAAGAATCACATACTTCCGAATACTTACCATTTTTGGATCGCTATGAAAATTTTACAGGAGATACATGATATTAAGATATAACACATACTAAAATTTGGACTTTATCCATCAGTTATTCTAATTACTTCCTCCGTTTCTAAAAAATAGGTTTGTTTGATTTTGTACAAGAAATAAGAAAACCAATCATTTGAACTTTTCATGTTTTTTTCCTTATTTATCATTAAGAAAAAAATGGTCCGTTATATTTAAAAGAGGAAAAAATGAGAGAGAAATGGTCCCCTAACTTGCTAAAGGAGAGAGATGTGGTTCCTATTCTGGGCAAAATAGTAAAGTTACAATATTTGACTTTCCATTTAAGGAAACCAACCTATTTTTTTGACGTACCCAAAAAAGAAAACCTTGCCTATTTTTCAGAAACGGAGGGAGTATTAATTTTTTATTATGCTTTTCGGAGTTAGGTTTTTCTGAATGAAAATTAATATCATTCACATAGGTTTTGGGGATGGCATCATATTCTGATTCTTGTGAAATTTTAAACGAGTGTTTATAACGTAATTGGATATAATATACTCAAAATTCATGCAAATCTAATGGTGAAATCTCTATGTTTGAATATCATAGATCCGTGAAACCCTAATATATACTACGAAAACTAAATCTTTTTGTTAAAGGAGAATACCTGGTAACGCATATATGAAGATAAATAAATTGGATCGGAACCACGCTAATCTTCACGAATTATCCATTGTCGGTCTTGATTAGAGAAAAAAAATTGCACAGTTGATAGAGTCGTGATGATAACGTATTGAAGTAGAAGTAGAATATAAAAGAAGAAAGATAGACAAAAGAAAGAAAGATCTTATTTATTATAGAAGACTTACATATTACATAGGTTTAAGCCTCTATATATAGTCTATGAGGTAAACCCTGGTTACATCTATATGGACCGCACACACATAGGCCAAAGGCCCTACAACATTTACAAATATTTATACTTTTAGTTATGGGTTGTATTTGAATCAATCGTAGTTTGTATTTAGTCAGTGCCGTGATTTTGATGATGGTATCGTCTAATTACTACTTTAACTATATGCTCTTTTCGTCCCACAAAAGTGATACTTTTCTTTTTATTTATGTCCCAATATAAGTGATATTTTTTTATTTTTATATGTTATTTTTCTAAACAAATCCTTACTAACTAGTGTTGTTAAAATTTTCTTTAAGAAATATAAAGAATTTGATAGTCATGTATAGTCGTTGCGCATGTCTTTTCAAAATATTTCTAACTATATAACATTTACAGACACCCATTTTTTAGTTTGTGAGATATGTCGATCCGAAATTTTAAGATATAAGAGTAGATAAGAAAAAAATACTAAAAAATTTTCTCTCATGTTTTCTTTACAAATCGTGCAAATATCAAAAGTCCCACTTTTTATCTGACGGGCCCAACGATTATTTCTAACTTAGGTAAACAAAATCCATTCACGAAACATCTTCCCGGATCCTAAAAAACCCTGACCATTTAATAAAAACTAAAATTCTAATTTAATTTATGAAACCTAATTATTTGAGTTGGATATAGCAGATTCACATTCCATATATATGAATCTGTGTGTTTTAGGGTAAAAAAAATAAAGTGAGGGATAAGCTGAAGCTTGTTTAAGTACGAGAGATCAAAATTGTGCAAGACTCACCTAAACCAAGAAATGGTCGTTCGAAGAATTTTGCTTCCATAATTGTATGTGCAATTCTTTTGTGAAAATCCTTGATACTCCTCTGATCCTTGGTATGCTAACTCTAGTGCAGCATATCATTTATCTGCTGATGATTCTCATTTTGATTCCACTACTCCATCGAATGGTACCGAGAGAATTACTACTGTTAATGGCGAAGGTATGTTCATTTCTAAACACGGTTCTACGTAATTTCTTGTACCTAATCATGAATTTCATTTCAATGACATTCTATATGTACATATTGCCTCTTATAATCTTCTCTTTTTGCATAAATTTACTCGGGATGATTATTGTTCTCTATTTGACTATGAATCGTTTGTCGTGAGGGATCTTTCGACGGGAAGAATCCTTTATCAAGGGATCGGTAGTGGTGGTTTGTACCCCTTTCCCTTAAGTACTACCTAATAAAGTTCAATCTATGTTTAGTGCCAAATATTCATATGGTATTTGGTTCAAACGACTTGGACATCCAACTTTTTCGTCTTTGAATAAGGTTCGCAAGGATCTCAACTTGCATGGCATCTCTTCCACACCCTTATTTTTCAAATATTGTCAACTTGCTATGAGTCATAAGCAACCCTTTAGTTTATCTAATTCGTTTCATTTTATCCTCTCGAGATGCTACATATGGATATCTAGGGTCCTGCACCAGTTTTTCATTTTTCAGGATATAGATAGATACCTTATAGATGCCTACACCAAATTTTGTTGGATATGTTGGAAAATATGTGTTTCGGTTTCTCGGAAATCATTACGATGCAACAAAAAAATACTAACAAAGTAGAAAGTTAAGAATGCTTATCGAATTGGTTGATCGAGGCGAGGTACTCCTCTTTCCTTAAAGAAAATTCATACTTGTATACGGTTCTCATGGTTCTATGGATATCGTCTCCCAAGATACAACGATCACGCCTTGTAGTAAGTAGCACTACAATACTACTCGGTCGGCGAATGTTGACAATTACTGCGCTCTTAAACATGACTCGACTCTAGACACTTTTTTTTTTCTAAAACCATTGTAAAAACTCTTTTTAACTTATATTAAACCAAAAGTAAGAGATATGTTTATATAGATTCAATGGTGACTCTTCATCCATACATGTCTAATGGTGACTCTCTATAACACATATTCACTCAGTGTCTTATGGATGAATATACATGACCCTTAGACACATCTCTTGAAGTTTAAATATTAAAATCAATTTTCACTCATAAAAAATATTTTGAACCGAAATTCCAACAATCCCCCACATGAGTGAAAATACTGACTCTACATATTTAAAACTTTTAAGAGCATAAATAGAAAATATAACGCATCGGTAAATGGTAGCTTTTGGCTTTGAACCAAAACTAGTGAAAATTTACCGGATTTACTAGCCGATCAGTGGACGCGATGTCTTTGAACTGTCAGACGTTGATGTAAATCGATATAACGAATCTCACACACTATATTTTCTTATAATTGTCAAATTCTCGGTTGTGTTCGTTTCGCCCCTGAACGTTCTTGGTTTTTCATGAGTGCTCTAAGTTAACCTTAAAGTTATCATAGAGTCTCACTTCTCACTCATATAGGTGATCTCCTATTTGAAAGTATCCTGTCATACTTTTCTTAATTAGACTAAGTTATAGGAATCATTAAGAAAAATTCTCAACCTCTTACTTGACAGACAACACTGACTCTTATCATAGGAATGGGAAAGATAAAATCTCTTTCAGTGTTTTCTGGCGAGTACGTCACAACTTAGTCTTCCCTTTTGAACCTAGACCATGAGATCTCCAATCGCTTAGGTTGGGTTACCGCTACAACTTACCCTTTAGTAAAGCTATAAGCCTATTCTCCTCGATGATGCAATTATAAGCTCTCTCTAGAATTTGTGTCCTTTGTCGACTTGATACAATTCTCAAACACTACTTCTTTAGATGTGCATATTTGAGAGCAATTGACTTATGGTATTACGTTGACCTTGTATTTATGGGAGTGTACCATAATACTTTTTAGGAACCCCATATGTTGATAAATTTATCATTATAACACTCTTGTTATATGAAAACCACCCCCACAATTATGTGGTGCACTTGGTTTAGAAATACATCAATGATATAAACATATATATATATATATATATATATATATATATATATCATTTGTTGTTTGCTAATCAAACTAGGTGCAAAATACCAATTCTCATATTACACTTATTTATAAGAAATGTAGATTCCAAGATGGTCGAGCAATTCTTTGATCCACCGATCAAGATACATTGAGTATGGAATCTCTAAGACTCTTAACAAATTTAGAGGGTGTTAATCTTTATAGACTACCAACACCTTAGTCATATCCCCACATTTTATGACTATTTTCTATTGTCATAAATCATGGTTCAATATAGGGGTATCAAATGATTTTCATTTGTGAAAATGGCCATGAAATAACAATCACGAATGATTCTCACTGTAGATACAATACTTTCCATATTCACATGCACCATGAACCATGAACCTTTTAATCATATCTCATGAATGAAACAAAGGTTATCAGTTCCATCCAACTTGTAGTGCAACACTTGACAGTCTCATAGTTCTATTTTAGAGATATCACTAAAGGGATTTTCTAATGAATGACAAGAAGCCATATGCACTTTAATCCCCCACAATTCATGGCTATTTTGATAGTCATGAAACCACGTAGATGAGGAAGAAGGATTTCCATATATACCAAGAGAACTATGATTTTATCACATTCCGGTAACCACCAATCTTGAATGGTTATTGAAAGATTTCTAAAGATTTTGAGAAAAATGTTTCAAGTGATTGTATTTCTGAATAGAAAGTAAAGAGGAGCAGCTTTACCAAATATAAAGTGCTGCTAACGTACACAAAAGACTAGCTAACATAAACATAATAATCACACAGATGACTCAAACATCTGAACTCACACAGAAGACTCACACATGTGTAACTAACAAACTAACTAACTCCTAACACTCCCCCGCAAGCTGTGAATCTACAAGATACATAAGCTTGACAGAAATAGACTTGAAAAGAGAAGTATACAAACCCTTAGTAAACAAATCCGCAAGCTGATGAACAGAAGGAACATAGGCAATCTTCAAAAAAATATGAGACACTAACTCCCTGACAAAGTGATAATCCACCTCAATGTGCTTGGTTTTTGCATGGAAAACTGGATTGAATGCCAAACTTGCTGCACTTTGATTATCACAGTAAAGAATCATAGACTGAGAGACAGGCATATGAAGTTCCCGAAGTAAGTATGATATCTATAAAAGTTCAGAAGAAGTAACAACCAAGGATTTATACCCAGCTTCTGCAGAACTGCGAGAAATGGTTGGCTGCTTCTTGGAAGACCAAAAAACTAAAGAAGAGCCCAGAAAAATCGCATACCCACTTGTAGATCTTCTGGTGTCTGGGCAGCCAGCCCAATCTGAATTAGAGTAAGCAGTAATTTGTCCCACATCTCCACAGAGATTGTAATCCCAGAACCAACAGTGCCTTTAAGATATCTTAAAATTCTCTTGACAAACAGAAAATGTAAATCAGATGGACAATGCATGAATTGAGACATATAATTCACTGCATAAGTAATGTCAGGCTTGGTCATAGTGAGATATTATAGACCACCCACTAGACTTCTATAATAAGTAGGTGCGACTAAAGCAGTACCACAATAGACAGAGAGTCTAGGACCAGAAGCAACAGGAGTGGTGTATGGTTTACAATCAACCATCTCAGCTTTCTGAAGCAATTCAAGAGTATATTTTTGTTGAGTGAGTAGAAGAGAACCATATTTCTTGGATCTAATGCACTCAATTCCCAAAAAATAATAAAGAGGTCCAAGATCCTTTATACAAAATTCAATACCCAAGATTTGAATGAACTTGTGAACTAAGCACCAGATGATCCAGTAAGAATAATATCATCAATGTAAAGAAAAAGAAGCATCATCTCAGAAGCAGTGTGATAGGTAAACAATGAATGATCACAGGTAGACATAACAAAACCTTGATCAAGCAAAAAAGTACTGAATCTGGTGAACCAAGCTCTGGGAGCTTGCTTCAATCCATATAAGGATTTTTGTAAATGACAGACATGAGTTGGATGAGTAGTTGAAACATACCCAGGTGGCTGTTCCATGTAGACATCCTCATCCAAAATACCATGCAAGAAAGCATTGGAAACATCAAGTTATTGCAGAACCCAATGTTTGCTCAAGGCAATACTAAGAACACGTCTTATGGTAGTTGACTTGACTACTGGACTAAAAGTTTCTGAATAGTCCACCCCATCCTTCTGCAAGTAACCTTTAGCTACAAGTATGGACTTGTACCTTTTAACTGAACCATCAGAATTTAGCTTTATTTTGTAGACCCATCTACAGCCCAGGACATTCATACCTTCAACATAAGAAACCAGCTTCCAAGTCCCATTGTGCATTAAAGTTGCATATTCTTCATCCATAGATTTAACCCATGTTTGATCTTTACAGTCTTGTAGGATTTTGGTTCAGCATGAGCATATAAAACTGAAGTAAATGCAAATAAAAGTTCATGACAATTGGAGTAATGTGCCACAAAATCTGGTGGAAGAAGTTTCTGTTTGGAAACACCACTTCTGGACCTTATTTGGATACCAGTAAATATAAGAGCCACTGTAGGTAATGGTAAGGTAGTAGACTTTTCATAAGTAGAAGTCTCCAAGACAGAAGTAGTGTTGGGCTCAACAGAAGTAGGAACTGAAATATATAAAATCCCACATGGACCAATTTGTAGGTGAACAACATCAGAAGTATGAGGTTCAGCAATGACAGGTTCAACAAATGGAAAACTTGATTCATCAAAAGTAACATGCCTGGATACAAAAACTTTTCTAGTTGTATTATCATATCACTTATATCCTCTGTAGAATGAACTATATCCCAAGAAAGTACACTTGACAGACTTAGGACTTAACTTGTCTTTTCTGAAGGATGACATATTTGGATAGAAGCTACATCCAAATACTTTGAACAATCTATAGTCTGGAACCTCATTGTACAGGAGAACAAAAGGAATCTTGAAATGCAAGACTTTAGAAGGAAGTCTATTTATTATAAATGTTGAAGTAAGATAGCTATCAAACCAAAAGGATTTTGGAACTGAAGCTTGAAAAGAAAGAGTATTGCCAACCTCAGTAATATATCTTATTTTTCTCTCAACAACACCATTTTGCTGGGAGTCTTTGGACAAGAAATCCTCAAAGTAATACCATATTGTTCAAGAAATGTTCTAAAGATCCTTTGATTAACTCATATGCACCATCACATTGAAAAAAAAACAATAGAAGTTGAGAGTAATTTCTCATTGTGAAGTTTGAAGTGTTGAAAAGATTTTAGAGACTCATCTCTTGTAGTGAGAGGATAAATCTAGTGATATCTACTGAAATCATCTACAAACAAAATGAAATACCTAAAACTATCTAAGGATGTGACTGGAGCAGGTCCAAATGTCATAATGAACAAGATATAATGGTGAAACAGAAATTCTTTTTGAAGGTAGAAAAGGTAATTTAATGTGTTTTCCTAGTTGACATTCATGACAAAAAGAATTTATGTTTTGATCTGAGAGTTGAATAGAAGGCATATCAGATAGCTTCTTGAGAATTAGAAAAGAAGGATGTCCTAACCTTTTGTGGCAAAGAGAGGATGAAGCAAGAATAAAAGTAAAATCTTTAGTAGGTGGTGGAGCAACTTGAATAAGATAAGGATTATTACACACTGCTCCTTCAGCAACTACTTCATCAGTATCTAGATCCTTGATATTGTAACCCCAAGATAACATGTTGAAGGACACATTATTGTCAGTACAGAATTGTGAAACATAAATAAGATTTTGTGTAAGAAGTGGAACCAGCAACACATTCTTTAAAAGAAATTCTGAATTCTTAATAACTAAAGTAGCTTCACCAATTCCAGAGATATGAAAATACTTACCATTGCCAATCATAACTTGATTAGTACCTGAATAAGTTTTGCAATCATGTAACAGTGTAGGATTACTGGTGATGTGTGCAGTAGCACCTGAATCAGGAATCCATTGTGTCCTAACCATAAAATCAGATGCAGGTTGTTCAACTCCAGAACATGTATAAAAAGCTTGATGAGGCTTTTCCTTAGAAGTAGAAGCATGTGGTATTGCACTAGTTGTTGGTGGAGTATAACGCCAATGACATCTATTGGCAGTATGTCCCAATCTTTTACATATCTGACGCTCAACATCAGAAAAATCTGTAGAAGATCGATTCTCAATGTTTCTTGATGTAGAAACATTAGGTTTTTTATAATATGGTGTTTTCTTTGAGTATAAGGTTGAATTTGTAGAATCAAGAAAAACAAATGAATCTTGCTCTTGTGATTTAAGCCATTGTTCATGGTGAACTAATCTTGATCATAACTCAGAAAAAGTGTATTATTTCTCTTGATTATGAGAAGAAACGACAAACTGATTGAAACTTCTACTTAGACCATTCAAAGTATACATAACAATATTATCATCTGAAATTCTTTCATTAATGGCAGCAAGATTATCAGTGATTTCCTTAATCTGACACAAGTAATCAAGAACTGAAAGATTGCCTTGTTTAATTGACTGAATCTGTTCTCTTAGCATTGATTTTCTTACAAAGAATTGAAGATTAAACTCAGATTTAAGATAATCCGAATATTCTTTTGATGTACATAGTCCAAGAACACCAGAAGAAATAGATTGTGTAAAAGTTGCATTGAGACAGGACATCATAAAACGATCCATTACTGACCAAAAAACATATTCAGGATTTGATGTAAGTACCTCATTAACTAGAATCATTGAAGAAGGAGCTGGATAAGATCCATCAACAAATCTTAAGAGATTGGTACTCATCAGAAATGATTCAAACTGATTTCTCCAGAGAAGATGATTTGTTGAATCTAGTTTCAGGGAAACAAAATTACAAATGTTTTGAAAAGGTAGTTGAATTTGATGTCGTTGATAGAGATCTGTTGTATTTGTTGTATTTGCATTTTCCATTGTAAGTGTTGTTAGAAAGATTAATGATTTGAAGGATTAGTAGAGTTTTTTTAAGTGTTTCTAGATTTGTTCAGAAAATAGGATTTGGATCAAGAAAAACTCGTGGGAGATTGTAGCCTTGATACCATGAAATATTTCTAAAGATTTTGAGAAAAATGTTTCAAGTGATTGTATTTCTGAACAGAAAGTAAAGAGGAGCAGCTTTACCAAATATAAAGTGCTGCTAACATACACATAACAATCACAGAGATGACTCACACATGTGAACTCACACAGAAGACTCACACATGTGTAACTAACTCATAACAGTTTTGAAATCTTATAATTAGTGACTCTAGATGGGACAGTAGAATCTTGTTTAGATACCCAATCCTATAACGGAAACCTTATCAATTTGTTTCATGCTACTGTACATCTCAACAACCCCATGTCAAGAACAGTACAACTTCTTACTGTTGGGATCATCTCTTTGGTCTATCATAGACAAAAGTTTCCTTAAAGTGTGAACCTTTAATTCACACATGATTGGCTCTCACTTCTGAATCATCAAATCCAGGACTGAAAAGGGTACGATCCAAGTACAGACATTAGAACACGCTGAGATTCAAAAAACTTAGGTGCGCACTGAACGGTTCATGCCGTTTCATTTCTTAGCAAAAAGATGATAATAGTAAGATCATCAACGAAAACCCATGACTTATTTTATATTAGAACCATTCAAAATACTTCATCCCCCACATTTAGAATGTATATTCAAGTTTCATTACAGGAAAAATGACTTCGAATTACAATCACAATGGGAGGATTTCACAATATGAATCAAGTTTATTTCAATTGCGCCCACAGCCAAGGGAAACTTCAAAATCCTTGATAGCGTGACAATTAATCACAAACATACCCCTTGTTCCCACTTTCATGATCGTTTAAAATGTCATGAAGCCATTGTCTCACTTTTAAGGATTACTGCATCCTTAAGATACAAACCACTATCATGAAATCCAAATCCACATATATTTGAGAAAAAGAAATCTGAGACCAGTAATATCCCAACTTCTAAACAGAATTAAACAACAACTGTGAAAAGGATTTAGGACGCGTCTCTTGAAGAGATCCTGCCTGTAACTAATCTTTTGAATAAAATTGTATTCGGTTACAATAGATTAAAGGCATGCAGACATAACTACTGATCAAAGAGACATGTCAATTCTATGTAACTAATCAAACTGCCAAACAACAAAGTAACACATCAATTATTTATGCCTGCCTTATATTATTGTGTTACCATAATCTGGAGGATAGATTGTCAGAGGAGAGGGAATTTTAGGCATGTAGTGGGGATGGCAAACATGATTAGTGTACCAATAATAACCATTAACATCCACCGAGACCATGGGAAAGTTACAAATCAAATTTTCATGCATGTAATTCTAATGGTCAAAATAATTAGTGCATGGCAACAGGAGAATGTTAACCTAATTATAAAACTTCACAGTAAAGCACACCTACTTTACAAAATTACAACGAGATATGTGTTTCGGTTTCTCGGAAATCATTACGATGCAATAACAAAATACTAACAAAGTAGAAAGTTAAGAATGCTTATCGAATTGGTTGATCGAGGCGAGGTACTCTTCTTTCCTTAAAGACAATTCATCCCTGTATACGGTGCTTACGGCTCTACGGATGTCGTCTCCCAAGATACAACGATCACGCCTTGTAGTAAGTGGCACTATAATACTACTCGCCTGCGAATGTTGACAATTACTGCGTTCTTAAACATGACTTGACTCTAGACACTTTTTTTTTTTCTAAAACCATTGTAAAAACTCTTTTTAACTTATATTAAACCAAAAGTAAGAGATAGGTTTAGGGCTGCGCAGGAACCGACCGGAACCGAAAGATCGGACCGAAACCGACGGAAACGTACCCCAAAAGAACCGAACCGAGGATACAGGGTATAGGGTACATGGTACAGGTACAAAAAATGAGAACCGACTACAACCGGGTACAAGGTACAGGTACAACCCTAGAACCGACCTGTACCGGACCGGTTGTACCGAGGAATATAAATCGTTGATCATTTCAGGTTGTTTCAATCTCAGCCGTGGTTTCGGAAAAGCTCAGCAACATCATTAATTTTTTGTTATGTGCAAATGGATATAGTTATTAAATAGAGAAACAACACAGGCTACTGCGTCTGTCTACCAGTCGATGTTTTGAGCCGAGGATGGAACCATACCCGCAACTTTTCAGGTGGTTTATTAATTTTGTGTGTTCATTGCAAATTTGGCAGTGATTACAGCACAGGCTACTGCGTCTGTCTACTGTTTCATTCAAAGACATTAAGAAGCAATTTGGCACTGATTCAGGTTAAACATGCTCAGACATTAAGTAGATAACAAATAGTAGTTCACTGATTTTTCACTAAATGCTTTGGGAAGTTCAGCTGTCTGAGCTGAAATTACCGGTAGTGTTCTTAGGCACTGAATCTAGCGGCGCTTAACTGATCTGTGCATGCTCGCCATGCCAGTCTTGTTCCTGAATGCTTATGACTGAATTTGTTTGATCTAACTCCACCTTTCTTCAAAATTCACAAGTGAAACGTATTCCAAATGACAATAATGGTTATCGTTGGGCCATGGACATTGCATTACAGAAAACATAAAGCCAAACAGAAGTCAACAGTACAAACTACAAAGCATTAGTAAATTAAGGTTATGACAAAACAAAAATATGAATTGATATACATCATTGTTTATCTTTTAACGATATACAGCTTCTGTAATCCGAAGTTGTGATATTAATTGAATAATTGCCAACCAAAATACAAAACTAAACATCTACAAGTAAAAAAAAAAGGTACAGGTACAAGAACCGATCGGAACCGAGGGTATAGGTAAAAGAACCGAACCGAGGTAGAGGGTACAAGGTACAGGTACAAAAGTAGAGAACCGACCATAAGGAGGTACGGGTACAAGGTTCTACCAAGAACCGAGCCGAACCGACCTTTGTGCAACCCTAGATAGGTTTATATAGAGTCAATGGTGACTCAACAAGGTGTCTCTTCATCTATAGGTGACTCATCATGTCTAATGGTGACTCTCCATAACACCTATTCACTAAGTCTCTTATGGATGAATAGACATAACCCTTAAACACATCTGTTGAAGTTTAAATAACAAAATCAATTTTCACTCATAAAAAATATTTTGAACCAAAATTCCAACAGGATATATATCCTATTTCAGTCAAATCTGAATTTCAAACCATTTTTATTCATTTTAATATTGAGAAGTTTATCAATCACTCTCGCAATGATGGTGGTGGTGAGTATGTTAAGGAATTTGGACTCTATCTTGCTCAATCTGGTATAGTTCATGAACTTTATTGCCCTCATACGCAAGAACAAAATAGGATGGTTGAGTCGAAGCATAGACATCTTATTGATCTTACAAGAAATCTAGTACTTCAATAAAAAATGCTAGATTCCTTTTGGTTCTAGGCTTGCTCCACTGCCAATTATTTGGTCAACAAGTTACCAACACGATCTCTTGGTTTCATATCTTTTTTCCAAATGTTGTACGATAAAGTTTTGGACTATGCATTTTTGAGAGTTTTTTGTTGGAGTTATTTTGTAAAAGGGTCGTATGTTTATAGTTATATTAGGGTCTGGGTCGTAGAACATGCCATTAATGCGCTAGGGTCATACACTAACTTTGATCGTCTAACTGTTTACTAAAATGCCCATATGAAACTGTTAAAGGACATAATGTTCTCAAAACAGTTAAATACCTAACCGTGTTTAACTTCCCATCTGAGAAGGAAAAACCCTAGCTTAGAAAACTCTAGAATCTCTAAATAAAACCTTAAACTTCTATTCATCTCAATTCTGAATGATTCTTCCACAAAACCAAACCATTTTCAGACAATTGCTTTTTTTTATTTGGTTTTAAATCGAGCAATTAATCACATGCTATTAATTTTTGACTATGGGTTTTGTTTTGGATATTTGAGATGCAGAACTAATAATGATTTTAGTGGCGGAGTAGATAAAGAAATCTCTTTTTAGAAACAAGACTTGAAGTTTTATTAAAGAACAACTAAAAATTTAAGAGAGGAGAAGCAAAAATTGTACGTAAATGAATTTGAAATTACTTGTTTTGAATGTGGCAAGAAGTTTTGTTATTTGAAATCATTATGTAGTCATTTGAGATGTAATCCTATAGAGAAAAGAAAAGGAAAATCGAGGATCAAAACAACAGTTTTACATCTGGGGGATTATTAGGTTGCGATTGGTTGTGTTCTTTATCCAAAAATTGAAACAAATATCTTATCAAATTTGTATTGAAAGTCAGCTAACGATTTTTTAATGGTCTTTGGTCAGTCTACGACCCAAATGCATCACGATATGTTCTACGACCCAGACCCTAATATGACCATAAATATACGACCCTTTTACAAAATATCTCTTTTGGTTGTGCATTTTACCCCTCGTCCAAGGTTGAACCACGTAATGAGCATTGTGTTTTCTTGTGATATAGCAACCAACATAAAGGTTATCGATATCTAGATCCAACTAATGACAGGGTTTATATATCTAGTCATGTGGTATTCGATGAGTCTTCGTTTCCATATTTTAATTAAGATCACATCTACTACATTTTCAAGTTCTTCATTAGAACCCATGGTTATCCCATCCATCAGCGATTTATTCAATGCAGTCTTCAAAATATACACATTTTCCTGAGACTCACATTCTAACTGTACCTTCAGTCTCACAACCTGATACAACTGTTATACCCCTTGCCTATATACCACCCGTTATTGCATCACGTTTGTTACTCATTCAATGATCACTCGATCCAAGAATGACATTTACAAACCAAATTTTTTATTTGCTACTTTACATACTCTTCCAACTGCATATCTCAGTACTCTTACTTCTCCAATTATGACTTGTTTTTCTAAAGTACGTAAATATCCACCATGGAGAACATCAATGCAGGTTGAGTGCAAAGCCTTGATTGATGCTAACACTTGGTCACTTGTTCCTCCATATTCTTCTCAAAATGTTATTGGGTGCAAGTAGGTTTTCACATTAAACATAAACCTAATGGATCAAGGTATAAAGTTTGTTTGGTGGCTAAGGGTTATCACCAACAAGGGGGCATTGATTTCTCTGATACTTTCAGTCCAATGGTAAAGGACATAACCACTCGACTGGTTCTCTCTCTCGTCGTTAATTCTGATTGGTGTATTAAGCAACTTGACATTAGCAATGCGTTTCTCCAAAGAGATTTGAAGGAGGAGGTTTTCATGTCTCAATCACCTGGTTTTTATAAACCCGAAATGCCACATTATGTTTGCATATTGAATAAATCCTTATATGGTTTGAAGCAAGCACCACGTTCTTGGTATGGTAACTTGGTTGTTGTTTTAGTTGGATTACAATCATATTTTCACAAGATGATTCTTCCATGATTGTTCAACGAATTGGATCTCATGTCACCATTCTTTTGATATATGGTTATGGTACTATCATCACAGGCAACTCATCAATGTATTTTGATTCCATTATTACACCTTCTGATGATTTCTTTTCAGTCAAGAACTTAGGTCCTCTGCATTACTTCCTTGGCCTTTAGGTGAAGCGTAATTCTTCTGTTATATTCGTAAATAACTCAAGCCAAATATGTTCTTGACTTTTTTTCAAAAGTCTAATATGGTTGGGAAAAGCCATGTTATTCTCCATGTTCTGTTGGGTTCATATTGTTATCAAATGATGGTTAATTGCTCACTAATCCCACTGAATTTTGATCTATTGTTGGTGCCTTTCAATATTTAACATGAACTCGACCTGAAATAACGTTTACTATGAACAAAGTCTATCAACATATGCATGCTCCTATCAACGATCATCTTATAGTTGCAAAACAAATCTTGAGGTATATAGAGGTATTGTTGGTTATGGTATTCTGTTGAAAAAGGGTCTCACTTCTTTCAGTGGCTTCTCGGATATAGATTGGGCTGCCAATCCTAAGAATCGAAGAACAATAAATGGTTATTGTTTAATTTTTGGTGATTGTCCAATTTCATGGTCTTCGAAAAAACAACCAATTGTTTCTTGTTCATCAACTAAGGCTGAATATGAAATTTCTAAAATCGGTCGATCCATCCCGCATCTAGCCCGTTCATCCGATACATGATGTCATATCCCACAAATAATGGACTGGATACGGGTGGAAATTTTAAAACCGTCATTTAAACGGATCGAACGCGGGTGACCAAATCCGCATCCACCGCTCACCCACTATCCTAAAAGGAATCAGTTTATGAGATTTCAGTTGAGTTTCAATATGTTCAAATTTTAAAAGGCCCAAATATCATTTTGATTTTTGAATATCAAGGTCAGAAGGATAAATGTATAAACGCTCTATCTAAGATGTAGTCAGGCCACATACATTAACTTAAAAACCCGCCCCTCCAAATCCCATTGAATGCTTTTCTTTTTTGAGAAAAAGTAGAAAGTTAGTAAAAAAACATAAAAATAAACAGTTACTTATAAAATTATTTTGAAAAAAAAATCTACTTTATAAGACATATCAGCAAATAATGATGGATCACATACTTTAAATACGTTGCCGACCACATCGTAGCGGTATACAAGTCTGCCCCAAAAAAGATTTACCTTAATTTACTAGTTTACCCTCAATACAGTTGGCTTTACAAATACTCTATTCATTTCTCGAATTCAAAGCCTCTCTCTTCTATTTTTAAGTGTCTCTGTGTAACTTTGTTGCTCTCCACATCTCTAATCAGCAGTAGAAGAAGATTGCGATGGCGCTTCTACCCGGCCCTTACTTAGGCAAAAGCTCACTCGCTTTGGTAATAATCTATAATTTTGAGTTTTCAATAAAATTAATTTACTTATTGATGTTATCGTCTTAAAAATCCAGTATTAGGGTTTTGATTTGATTTAATTTGATTTTACTGCAGGTTGCTCGAGCTTCGGCTTTCACCTTTGGTCTCGTTTATGGAAGCGTGACGCTTAAGTATCTTCAGGTATAATTTCAGATCTAATTAAGACTTGTTTCTGGACTAGTTTCCGTTATTTAGGGTTTTTCATACGGGTTTTTGTCTTTAAGAAATTTAGGGTTTAATTAGTGCAAGGGTTGAAAATGTAGTGTATGGATTTATTCAGTTCCTCTATGCATTTTATTTAAGTTGAATGTACTCGACTTGAATCATCTTTTGAATGTGAAAAGGGGTGTTGGTTCTAAGCTACCATCCCTTTCTGAACATGGCCGATTTGTGGGTTTTGTTTAGATACGTAATATGTAGATAAAATGTGTTTATTTGTTAGTTTTAGAGTGGAAATTTTTTGGTCTGGTACAGAATCGTTTGTTAGTCAACATCAAACAGAGCAACTTTTGCACAACCTGAGCAAATGACTTGATTAGTATCAAATTACTCAATTAGCTAACTGCAGTAAGATGTTGAGAAAATTTTCTCGATTATAAGCAATAGATATGCAGTACGCCTAAAATCCGAATAATAATTTACAAAGTTATTGAGGTCAAATTCAGAAGGGCACTGAATAGTCTAATAAGGCTCTTATCTTGCTGGTAAGCTTAGCTATACTATCCTAGATCTAGACCATAGACTTGACTGTGAGCTGTGTGCTGAGAACTGAATCTTATCGTGTTGCTTGTTTTTAGTGGTAGACTGCTCTTTCCTGGAATATCATGGTTAACTGATTCAAATCGTGTAAATGGTTACGCTATTTGAGTAACACATGTCATTTTTTCTTCTGATATTGGAGAATAATTGAAAGCATTGCATTATTAGTACCAAGACGAACTGTATAAAATGTATGATTGTATTAAGAACACTTTGTAGTATAAGTTATTTTTCCTATGGGTATGAATTGAATGCTAATGGTGTGACTGTAGTGAATACACGTTGTTGTGAATTGCACATTTCTGGTTGTAGTTCTTTGTGGTATAGCATGGTTAACCCATTCAAATCTTATATTAACCACACTGATTCTTCTTATTACCTAAAACTTGGAAAGTAAAAAGATTTGTGTCATTATGTGCGTAGACTGTAGTGAGAACACGTTGTTGTAAGTCACTCTCTTTTTTAGAGATTATGACCTGAATGCTAATCGATTTTTTATATCCTCTTAAAGTAGCAAGAGCAGGTTATCTCTTGTTGTTGGTATCTGTTTGTGGTTTATAGAGTAAGAAGTCAATTTCGGCTATCGTCTGGCTCTTTTTTTACATTCAGTTTCAATGATTGTTTTATGTTTCTGGTTGTGCAAGTGCATAACTGTAACAGCAATCGTTTTTTGTTGTTATCTTTTCAGGCTAAAAAGAAGTCGGCAGCTAAGGCTCATCATTGAAGAATGCACTTCACTATATCCAAGGCATGTTCGGCCTAAGTAAGTTGGAAGCTATTTTGTAATAAGAAGAAAAATAATAATTGTTCGACAGTAAATCTACTCTTTTTGTTCTTGTGTTATTTCCTTTTGTTTCTAATTTGCAGTTAGCTGTTTACATGCCAATGTCTTGAGGATGGTTTTCTTCATCATGTTTGCTAGTGTAGTTTGAAAATGATGTTGCGGACTACTAATCTGTGTATTTTTCAATTTTAAGAGAACTTGTTGGTAGTTTACAATCTACACTATACCTTCTTTCTTGTCTTTGCTTTGGTATTCTGTTTCTGCTTATATTCACATCTATGTAAACACCTGATAAAATCTCAACATAGGATGAGTGCAATTGCAGCTCGACCTGCTCTTTTTGGTGATGAACTAAAAGGACTGAATTATAATTTGGAAGTTCAGATGAAGATCTTGCTTATACCAATTGTAAACAATGTAGTATCTTATACAGGGATGCTAATTCGGAAGAGGAATAGTCTAGTTTTTGTATAACCAATTTCTTTTTAAAAGATGAAGAGGCCCTGAAAGAACTTCCCCGTCTTCAAAACATTACAGAGTGGCTGCCAGGTTACAAAAATTGTGGATCTCACCCCCACCCACCTCTCTCTCTCTGCGCCATCTTTCTTGAACCTTCTCTAGCAGCTTGAAAGTAATGCATAATACATGCTTTAAGCTTTCAAGGGAAGCATACACCGATTGTTGTGTGGACTAAGAACTATACTTCCCTCAGGATGGGCCATCCCTTTCTAAGAATGTCACCAATCTTCGAATCAATTTGCTTTTGGATCCTTGGAGGGCAAAGCTCAGCCGCATAACCTTTCAATTTTGCTGCAAGGCTGGACTTCTCTAGCTCTTTTTCTGGCAAGTTTTTTTTTTTTTTTTTTTTGGAAAGAAGAGGGGGTTAAGGAGATCCCAACCAACAAAAACAAGGAACAAGAAGGAAAAAGAACAGACAACAAGCCCTAGAAGAGAAAAGGGCTAACAACAGACATCAACTAGGATTCCCTGTACTATTTATGACTTTGCGGAAATAAATTTTCTTTACGACATCTTCAGTCACTATTTTCTTTAGGTCTTTGCCAAGAGAGCTAAAATCAATGACCACAAATTCTCCATCTAGCTTCAGGATGGCAAGATGATCGACTGCTTTATTAGCTTCTCTGTATGTGTGTTGAACCTTATAAGTTGAGAACTTGGTCATAAGGCGTTTAATCGACTCACAGGCGTAATGGCAATTCCATGGAGCCTTGGCAGACTCATTCAAGAGAAGGTTGGTGACATACAAGGAGTCTGTTCTGATAGAAATTCTTGGATAGTGATTGTTGTCAGCAGCCTTGAGACCTGCTTCCACCCCTTGAAGTTCATGCAGCGTAATATCCAGGGGTCTTGTGCTCCCTGCTACAGCAACCAGAGGTACTCTATTCGTATCTCTGATGATGGCCCCATACCCGGCAGTGGTATCATTAAGAGACCCACCTGTATTGGTTGCTACTTCCCCTTCTTCTGGTTTGTGCCAGTAGCAAGAAATGTACTTAGAATTCGTGAAATCTGAATTTAAGTTCCACAAGGAGGATAAGGCCCTGTTTTCATTGTTGTCTGGCAAGGAGTGTGAACTAGACCCATCTTGAGCTTTACATCCTCCACGATTTTATAAAAGATTTGGTCAGTAGGGAGAGACTTCTGGGTAAATATTCTTCTGTTCCTCTCACACCATATGTGGTAAATGAAAGCGTTGAAACAAAGCTTCCTGATTATGCCGACTTCCTTTGTACCTTTTAGATGAAGAGTGCACCATTTAATCTTCTCTTCCTAACCTGAGTGGTCTGATCCTCTTAACTCCAGCAGTCTGAGGAGTCTGTTCCATATGTTTTTCGCATAATGACAATTGGACAGAAGATGCAGGTCATCCTCAAGCATAAGGTTGCACATGACACAAGTTGGATATACATCCATACCCCAAGATAAGAGGTTGTATCTGGTCTTCATACCTCTATGAAGAGCCAACCAAACCACAAAACAGTGCCTCGGTATGCAGCCTGGAAACCAAACCAATTGATGCCATTCTGAGTCAATTTTTTGGTTCCTTAGGGCATTGTAAGTATCCTTGAGAGTATACTCGCCAGAAGGGCCCGCTGTCCAGACAATTATATCCTCTATTTGAGGGTCAGTTCTCGTATTAGTGATATCCAGATAAAAGTTGCCTAGAACATTAGAAAGGTTAAGAGAGAGGGCCCATTCACCATTATCCAGGCAGCTACTGACCTTTGCTTCTACATGATGGGAGGAATCATAAGACATATGGGAAGGGAAGAGGCTGAGAAGGTTACCTTGCGGGAGCCATTTGTCTTTCCAGAGTTTAATGTTGTTCCCATTACCAATCAGGTGAATAATGAACTTTGAATCCTTATCTCTGTGTTCTAAAATGCGTCTCCAACACCATGAGCAATCTGCAGGAGTCTTGATGTGCCAGAAATCCTTGTTCTTAATGAGATTTTTGCTGACCCATCTGACCCGTAAAGTGTCCTTCTTGCTAACTATGTCCCATATGTGACGAAGGTTGAATGCCGAGTTAGTAGTCCTTCTGGCAAGTTACCAATCGGATGAAGAAGGAAATGGTTCCTCTTGAGCTCAAATTTCTGCAGACATTTGAATTACAAACAGTGGGTAAGGAAATGATCCTTTATGATGAAAACTTATTAGAAACCTTATTTCATACAGTTCACTTATATTAGCCAAGATGATATTGTTATTTAGCCTAGATGATCTGTACTGCTCTAGGAAGTTGGACACAGATCAGTGAGTGAAATATTCGAAAAAGATTACCAGAAGAACTGAAAACTTCTAGTGGGAATCATACCTGATGTTCAGGCTCTGCAGGATAAAATGTTCCAAGTTGTTGGATCTGTGTAGTTACAATACTACTTCTCGACTTTATTTGTTCTCTTTCCTTACTTACAGAAGCTAATCTGGCCTCTTCAGGCCCACTGGTGAAGATCATGGACCTGCTAATGAAGCAGGTCTCACTATGCTTGCCGAAATCTTAATGAAGTACAAAATTAAGAAATTAACACTTTTTGATATGTTACATGTACTGGTTACCCACGTCCGGGCCTAGGACAAACACAACATGAACAAGAGAAGTGAGACCCCATATATATCAAAATATACATGTTTGTTCAACGAATTGAGTAAATAAATTACAAAAAGAAAACCTTGATTCTTCCATGTTTGTTCAACGAATTGGATCTTATGTCACTATTTTTTTGATATATGTTTTTGGTATTATCATCACATACAACTCATCAATGTATTTTGATTCCATTATTATACCCCATTTGTATTACTTCCTTGGCCTTGAGGTGAAACATAATTCTTTTGTTATGTTCTTAATAACTCAAGCCAAGTATGTTCTTGACTTATTACAAAAGTCTAATATGGTTGGTGAAAAGCCATGTTATTCTCCATGTTCTGCTGGGTTCATATTGTTATCAAATGAAGGTGAATTGCTCACTAATCCCACTGAATTTCAATCCGTTGTTGGTGCCTTTCAATATTTAGCATGAACTCGACCTGAAATAACATTTGTTATGAACTAAGTCTGTCAACATATGCATGCTTCCATCAACGATCATCTTATAGTTGCAAAACAAATCTTGAGGTATATAGAGGTATTGTTGGTTATGGTATTCTGTTGAAAAGGGGTCTCACTTCTTTCAGTGGCTTCTCGGATATAGATTGGGATGCCAATCCTAAGGATCGAAGAACAATAAATGGTTACTATCTATTTTTTTGGTGATTGTCCAATTTCATGGTCTTTGAAAAAACAACCAACTGTTTCTTGTTCATCGACTAAGGTTGATTATGAAATTTCTTAAATCGATCGATCCACCGGCATCTAATTCGTTCATCCGCTACGTGATGTCAAATTCCATAAATAATAAACTGGATGCATATGAAAATTTTACATTTGTCATTTAAATGGATTCAACGTGGGTGACCAAATCCACATACACCGCTAACCAACTATCTTGAAAAGGAATCAGTTTTTGAGATTTCAGTTGAGTTTCAATAGAACCTTGTTTTTGGGCATTTCCAAAATTTATTGGACATATTGGATAATGCTAAATATGGTCACTTGGTAGTAAAACCAAAAATCCCTTATCTTTATATTTTTTAATGATAAAACTGTCCTTATTTTAATTTATTAATTGTTATTTTTAAAATTTTAAAGTTTTTTTTAAAATTAAAATTAAAATTTAAAAAGAAATATAAAAATATAATAAAAATTTAAAATAAGTAAAAAAAATTTTAACAATTAAAAAATTAAAAACTAAAAATTAAAATAATAAATTAATAAATTTAAAAAATATTACCTCCATTTCAGAAAAAAAATTACTATCACTTTTTTATTTTAGTTTATTTTATAATAGATTCAAAGCCTCTCTCTTCTATTTTTAAGTGCCTCTGTGTAACTTTGTTGCTCTCCACATCTCTAATCAGCAGTAGAAGAAGATTGCGATGGCGCTTCTACCCGGCCCTTACTTAGGCAAAAGCTCACTCGCTTTGGTAATAATCTATAATTTTGAGTTTTCAATAAAATTAATTTACTTATTGATGTTATCGTCTTAAAAATCCATTATTAGGGTTTTGATTTGATTTAATTTGATTTTACTGCAGGTTGCTCGAGCTTCGGCTTTCACCTTTGGTCTCGTTTATGGAAACGTGAAGCTTAAGTATCTTCAGGTATAATTTCAGATCTAATTAAGACTTGTTTCTGGACTAGTTTCCGTTATTTAGGGTTTTTCATACGGGTTTTTGTTTTTAAGAAATTTAGGGTTTAATTAGTGCAAGGGTTGAAAATGTAGTGTGTGGATTTATTCAGTTCCTCTATCCATTTCATTTAGGTTGAATGTACTCGACTTGAATAGTTGAATCATCTTTTGAATGTGAAAAGGGGTGTTGGTTCTAAGCTACCATCCCTTTCTGAACTTGGCCTATTTGTGGGTTTTGTTTTGATATCAAATTGATGTAGTCTGTGCCTATTTGGTATCAACGTTATTGAATTGCATAAGAGAAACTTTTGCACAACCTGAACAAATGGCTTGATTAGTATCAAATTACTTGATTAGCTAACTGCAGTACGATGTTGAGAAAATTTCTCAATGTATAAGCAATATAGATATGTAATACGCCTAAAATCTGAATTGTAATTTACAAAGTTATCGTGTCCATTTTGAGGTCAAATTCAGAAGGGCGCTGAATAGTCTAATTAGGTTCTTATCTTGCTAGTAAGCACAGCTATACTATCCTAGATCTTGACCATAGACGGGACTGTGAGCTGTGTGCTGAGAACTGGCTCTTATCGTGTTGCTTTTTTTAGTGGTAGACTGCTCTTTCTGGAATATCATGGTTAACCAATTCAAATGGTATAAATGGTTACGCTATTTGAGTAACATATATCATTTTTTCTACTGATATTGGAGAATAGTTGAAAGTATTGCATTATTAGTACCAAGACGAAGTAGTATAAAATGTATGATTGTATTGAGAACGCTTTGTTATAAGTTACTTTTCCTATGGGTATGAATTGAATGCTAATGGTATGACTGTATTGAAAACGTGTTATGAATTGCACATTTCTGGTGGTAGTTCTTTTTTGGTATAGCATGGGTAACCCATTCAAATCTTATAATTGGTTATACGCTATTGTAACCACACTGGTTCTTCTTATTACCTAAAAGCTGAAATGTAAAAAAGATTTTTGTGTCCTTAATGTACGTAGACTGTAGTGAGAACGGGTTGCTGTAAGTCACTCTCTTTATTTGAGATTATGACCTGAATGCTAATCAATTTTTTCTATCTTTTTAAAGTAGCAAGAGTGGGTTATCTCTTAGTTTTTGGTATCTGTTTGTGGTTTATAGACCAAGAAGTCAGTTTTGGCTATCGTCTAGCTTTTTTTTTACATTCAGTTTCAATGATTTTATGTTTTTGGTTGTGCAAGTGCATAACTGTAACATCATTCATTTTTTGTTATCTTTTCAGGCTAAAATGAAGTCGGCAGCTAAGGCCCATCATTGAAGAATGCACTTCACTATGTTCCAAGGCATGTTCAACCTAAGTATGTTGGAGGCTACTTTTGGAATAAGTAGAAAAAAATAATACAGTAAATCTACTCTTTTTGTTCTTGTTTTATTTCCTTTTGTTTCTGATTGGCAGTTGGGTGTTTACATGCCAATGTCTCTGAGGATGATATTCTTCATCATGTTTGCTAGTGTAGTTTGAAAATGATGGTGCGGACTACTTTTGTGTATTTTTCAATTTAAAGGAAACTTGTTGGTAGTTTTCAGTCTACACTATTCCTTCTTTCTTCTCTTTGGTTGGGTGTTCTCTTTCCTCTTATGTTTACATCTTTATTAACACCTGATAAAATCTCAAAATAAGATAGTGCAATTGCAGAAGGACCTGCTCTTTTTGGTGATGAACTAAAAGGACCTTAATTAGAATTTGGACGTCCAGGTGAAGATGTTGCTTATACGATTATACCAATTGTAAACAATGTAGTATATACTACAGGAATGCTACCACCAGAAGAAGAATAGTCCGTATAACCAATCTTTTTAAAAGATGAAGAGACCCTAAAAAAATTTCCCCACCTTCACAAACATTACAGAGTGGCCACCAGGTTACCAAAATTGTGGATCTCACCCCCACCCACCTCTCTCTTTCCGCGTATCATCTTACTTGAACGTTCTCTAGCTTGCAACAGCAGCTTGAACGTAATGCATAATACATGCATGGAAGCATACACTGATTGTTGTGTGGACTACGAACTATACTGCCCTCAGGATGGGCCATCCCTTTCTAAGGATGTATCTTCGAATCAATTTGCCTTTGGATCCTTGGAGGTCAAAGCTCCGCTGCGAAACCATTCAATTTTGCTGCAGGGCTGGACTTCTCTAGCTCCTCTTCTGGCAAGTTTCCAATCAGCTGAAGAAGGAAATGGTTCCTCTTCAGCTCAAATTTCTGCAGACATTTGAAATAAAAGCAATGGGTAAGGAAATGATCAGTTAGAATGAATGCTTATTAGAAACCTTATTTTATACAGTTCACTGAGATTAGCCAAGATAGATTTACCTTAGATGATCTACACTGCTCATAGGAAGGACGCAGATCAATGAGTAGTGAAATGTTAGAAATAAATTACTAGAAAATTGAAAATTTCTAGTGAAAATCATACCTGTTGTTCAGGCTCTGCAGGATAAAATGTTCCAAGTTGTTGGATCTGTGTAGTTAGATACTACTCCTCAATTTTGTTTGTTCTCTTTCCTTACTTACAGAAGCTAATCTGGCCTCCTCAGGTCCACTGGTGAAGATCATGGACCTGCAAATGAAGAAGGTCTCACTATTCTTGCTGAAATCTTAATGAGGTACGAAAGTAAAATTAACAGTTTTTCATATGTTACCTGTACTGGTTACCCACGTCGGGCCCTTGGCCAAACACCTGCCTATACTAGACCAAAATACATCCAAAAGTTGCTTGAAACTAATCGACCTGGGATCATACTCAATCTGCAAAAGCATTCACAAACAATATTATAAACATACATGTTTTTGGTAATTGCAGAAACTGCCGCGAGATAGTTTGATTGTTCTAGGGGGAAAAAAAACAATTGCATATTAAATGAATGACAGAGCCAAGCGGTGAGCAGAAAGCAAACTATTCTTTCCCTTAACAAATCTCTAATTACAAGACATTTTAAATTTCTAGCTCAGTATATTGTCTTCGAGATTGTTGCTTCCATTACTGAAAACCTTGTAAAGTTATAATTCCTTACAAAAATGAAATGAACAGGAGAAGTGAGACCCTATATAAGGGTCACCTTCATCCAAAACACAGCATGAGTCTCTGCTTAAGTTGAAAGGAATCAGCAAACTCATCAAAAAGAATTACCTGCAGTTTAGAGAAGTTGAAAGAATTTTTTTCTGTTTGCTCGATAAAATGTGATTTAATTGTTGAAACCGTTCCGTAATTGGAGCCTAACTACTAGAAAATAACATGACATGCATAGGCATAGAAGCTGTTCTAGGCTTGTAGTTTGTACTCTCCCCTAGCCCTCACTTCTCATTTACTCCAAGTTTGTTAACAGCTTTCCTTCAACCACCCCATGTTGATTAGGCATATACAGGTAAACAGACATAACCGAATAAAAAATCAGTGCATACTCCACAAAACTGTAACTCTTGAAGGATTGAGATCACTAGATTGATGTCGTGTGAATATAAATTGTTTCCAACCCAAACCACAAAAAATCATTTTCTGAAATGCATATAGGGCTTTAATTGGGTGAGGATCGCACGATAGGATCACTATATAGTCTAAATTGAGGGGGATATTATAAAAACCTATACAAATTTCCTCTCCATGAAATTAACCATTCTCGATAGAAAAGCAAATCAAAAGTCCACAATGAAAAAATCATAAGAATTATATATTGTATTGCAGACGATTTTAATCAAGAATTGATTGAATGAAAGAATATTTACAATGGTGTCCTCGGTGAGTTTATAAGGCTTCTATTAACTAACCCTCACATGTGGTGTTCACACGTTTACAAACCTCTCATAAGAATGAACTCTTACACTCTCTTGACACCACTCATAATACTAGCAACTGATATATGCTATTACCCTCCCTCAATCTCAAGGTGGCTGTAAAGAAACCTTGAGGTTGCACTCATAATACTAGCAACTGATATATGCTATTAATGAAGCTAAAGAAATTACAAGAGTATTAGGGAGCCCGGGAAACATTGCAGAGTAGCAGGTGGTGTAGAAATGATAGGTACAGAAAATACCAGATTGTTGGTGATGCATTGCACGACTAGTTGAGGAAGTCTGAAGATGACTGTGAGAGTTGAGCATTTGTTGCTGGAACTGCAGCAGCTGTAACAGATGATTGCTGGCCCTGCCTTGCTGTGGCAACATGTCCAGATGGCAACCAAGGTTGTCCACCAACAGGTGCTACCCCTGTATGCATTTGAGAGATTGGTTGGTAATGTGATGATGCATTGGTGGAGGAAATGGGAGTTGCTGATTCTGAGGAGACGGTCCAACATTTTGTACAGGCATTCCATGACCAACAGGCCGAAACTGTTGGGACCCTGGAGGAATAAAAAGTTGTCCTTGTTGTTGAGAACCAACAGGTCGAAACTGCATAGACATGGGTGGGCCAAAGTTCTGAGGAGGACCAGCTGATCCAACAATCTGACTATACCTGCTTGCCAAAATTTGTACAAGAACTCCTTCATTTATCATTGTCTTCAGGAGGAGAAAACTTTACCTTTTGACGATGCAATCCAATTTCTAGAACAATATGAAAAGGACAAAGCTCGTGTTCTTGTGCACTGCATGTCAGTGGGTGAAATAGCGAAGGCCATCTGTTGAAATGTCTTCAGGAGTGCACCAGGAGTTGGAGGCATATGAGCAAAGTATAGTTATGTTTATAGAAAATAATGTGAAGTTGCCACCGAGGAAGATGACAATGACAATGTGAAGATCATAGAAAAGAATGATGACCATGTTGCAAATTCTTCAAACCAGTTAGTGTATTATGAACCATCACTGACTAATAGTACCAAAGACATCGAACCAGTTCCTGAGGTCCCCCCTCAGTATCATCAATCTCAACCTTTTCCCTTCCCGAAACTATACACAAAATCATCAATCCAGAGTTTTGCCAGCTGTGGGTGCATTTACTGTTCAATGCGCAAACTGTTTTGAATGGAGGCTCATCCCATCAAAAGAAAAATACGAAGAAATACGTGAAAGTATATTGCAGGAGCCTTTTGTGTACGAAAGTTCTAGGGAGTGGCGACCTGATATAAGTTGTGATGATCCAGTTGATATCAACCAAGATGGCAGCAGACTTTGGGCAATTGACAAAACGAATATCTCTCAACCACCTCCTGGTTGGCAGCGATTACTTCGGATAAGAGGTGAATGAAGCATCAAATTCGCTGAACACCAAATTCAGGAAAGATATGCTATATAGAATGTCACCAATACAGCTGCAAAAACTGAACACCAATATTCTACTAAACGTACCCAACTGAATGTAACACCATTTGTGAAGGTATATTCACACATATATCAATACACGGAACCAGAAACACCACACAAAACCAATCACAACACACACTTCACATCAAGAGCACCAACAAAAGCACCAATACACTGCCACAGGATACCGCTTTCCCAGAAGCATCAGAAATTAACTTTGCGGAATCACTTCAATTCTCCTAAGTTCAAACTCTCTCTAACCAAAGCCGATACGAGAGGTCTTGTTTGGAACAGTCCATCCAAACAAGTCTGAGATTCAGAATTCATTATTCACTAAACAAGAATAGATCCAAGAATTGTATCCTTTATTTTGAACTAAAAAATGAAAAACTTAACTAAGATAGAAATGAACATTAGGGTGTATACTGATTATATACAAACTCAACAAAGAGAACTCCAATTTGTACACCAGTACCATCACCAAAATCAATTCCAGAACATCATCTTCAGATTCATCATGAAAATTGCAAGACAACACACTCATGATCTCTCACATGATGAGGACTGTACCAAAGTAAAATTGAGAGGAGAAGCTAACCAAAGCAAGATTAAGCACATTGTAGTGCAGCAAATAATCAACTCACACACATACCCCAAATTTCTACTGAATTTAAGAAGAAACTCTCTTCACTATTCAATGGAACAAAATTAAGCCTCTCTCTAACTAACTCTTCTAGCAGAAATTAGCATGCTCAGATCAAATAGATTCAGGAATCAGTACCAATAGGACTTGATAAAAGAACTAGGTTAGAAACTAGTTATGATGACAACAATGTCTGATGATGAAACTGAAAATTGTTGAGATAGTGATGTAGAAATTGAACACATGAAATCAAGTATGAAGTAAGCAAAAGATTGAGATGGAGATTACCAGCAGAGATTCAATTTTAACAGTTGAGGTTGAATAATCAAGATCCATTCCAAAAATTCAGAAGAAATCCATGAATCCAAGAGAACAAGTGAGAAAATCAAATTTCATACCTAAGAATCATGCTTGATCCTGTTTGAAGACGTTGCAGCAGAGATCAGGATCAAATCAAACTTCAGAACAAGTCATTGCTTTAGAAACTCCATTATTCTTCAAGAACTCGGTTCTGCCATGAAAAAGAATGAGATGAAGGCATTGATGAAGAAAAGAAGAATTAGTGTGATGAAGAAGGATCGATTCCCTCAGATAAATCTGAGACTGAAGCTCTGATACCATGAAAGAATCACAAGAAATATACATTGTATTGCAGACGATTTTAATCAAGAATTGATTGAGTGAAGAAATATTTACAATGGTGTGCTCGGTGAGTTTATAAAGCTTCTGTTAAGTAACCCTCACATGTGGTGTTCACACGTTTACAAACCTATCATAAGAATGAACTCTTACACTCTCTTGACACTACTCATAATACTAGCAACTGATATATGCTATTACACAAAAGAAAATGAAATGAAAGTAAATAATTTCAACAATTCACATGAAATTCTTTGAAATACAAGAGCAAGCACAATTATGTGTAAGAAAATTAATGAAAATTGAAAGAAAATGACAAACCTGAACGGATTCAGCATCATCTCCCAGCTTCTGAATTCAGGATTGGTTTTAGCTCCACCAGCATACCCAACAGTAGTTTTAACAACGCCATTTAAACATCCAAATACAGATTCAGATCTCCAAAAACTTCCGAGTGCGAAAACAGCAGTTTTAAGAGGATGATTCACTGTTGAATCTTGTGTAACATCAGAAATCCGGGCTGGTAATCTAATACTGAGAACTCCATTGTTTGACATTAAGGAAAAGCTGAGGAAAATCATTACCAGAAATCTCATCGATAATTCCTTCGTCATTTTTTTTATGAGAGTGATAACACCCAAGGCAGAACAAAGGAAATTTCTTTCATCGGGAGAAAATTGAGACGGTTGAGACTGGAGAGGAACACTCGTTGGACTAAGCGAGGCCCACGAAAACCACAATAACCGATAGGGCCTAGGGTGGATATATTTCTAAGATCCTTCATTTTAGTGGCTTAGACGCGGATGAGACATCCAAAATCCGTGAACACACCCATCCACCCGTGGATGCATGCCAAATTGATAAAAAAAACATGTTCTATTTATATAGGCGAGGATGAAATAACAAAACTAGAACCTTTTCGACACTATGTATATCATAACCAATAAAAAAAATTGATGTAGTCTGTGCTTATTTGGTTGAGAGCGCATATGTTGGATTATATGTCATTCATTATATATCTTGATTTTACGGGACTATCTGCTGAGTCTAAATTTTATGTCCCACCAATCATACGATGATATATTATTTTTACACGTTATTTTCTTTTAATGCATTATTAAAGATAAGGAGGATGAATGTAAAAAGGATGGTGTTTATAACCTAATATTATTATTGGTGACCAGAAGGTATCATTCTTATATATCACAAGGAATATTGCTAATTTTAGCTAGTTTTTTTTTCCTTTCAAAATCTTTCATCCAACCCGCATCTAGTCCGTCCATATGTGGTTGTGAAACCCAACGAGTGAAGGATTGGATGCGAATGGAAATCTTAAATTCTCAATTTAGATGGATTAGATGTGGGTGATACCAAATCTACATCCACTAATTCGTTCTCCCCCCAAATAACGGATAATCAATGGTTCAAAAAAAAAAATCTAAGAATATATGAGCTGCTAAATTGACAAGTGTTCTTGGATCCATTATCCACCTAATAACGGACACCAAATCCACATCCATTCATTCTTCATACCAAGAATGCTAAGTTTATTTTTTCATATGTGTTTGTCATTCTTAAACTTAAAGTAAATTTACTTTCAGTAGCAAAGTTTACTGGAGATAATAGTTGTTTTTTTTGAGTTTCATCTTTGGGGATATCTGATGAAGGACACCGTGACTAAACAGGTACTTGTTGATGCCTCAGTTTATAACAATCTTTACCTACTAAGGTCTCTTCTAGCTCCAATCTCATCTTCTACTTGTTTTCGCATTTCTACTATTGCTTCTTATTTAGTTTGGCTTAACAAACTTGGTCACCCTGTTGTTATTATAGTTCAGAAACTCCATTCCCCGGATGTAATTCAGCTAACTATATCACATCCTGGTACTTTATGTCACTTGTGACACCTATGAAAATATAAAAGACTTCCATTTTATAAGTATGATAAAAAGCCATACGTTCCTTTGGAGCTTGTACATTGTGATGTATGGAGTCCATCTCCAGAATTATCCACTCTAGGTTTTAGGTATGCTACAAAGTTTCATTGATGATATCAGTAGGTTTCTTTGGATTTATCCAATGAAAGTAAATATTGATTGTCTTGTATCTTTATAGCATTTTTAAAGAATAAATGAGACTTTACTTTCTACAAAACTCATGTCTTTTCGATGCGATAATGCTTTTGAATTAACCAAAGGCCCTTTTTAAACATTATCTTGATATTAATGACATCTCTTTAATAATGTCTTCTCCTCACACCTCTCAGCAAAATTGTCTTACTGAGAGGAATCATACACATATCACAGAAGTTGGTTTAACAGTTTTGTTTCAAGCAAATTTTCCAAGGCATTTTTGGTTTGATGCTTTTTAAACTGCTAATTTTGTCATTAAAAGAATGCCTACAATAGTTATCCAATATAAGTCTCCTTTTGAGATTATATTTCATAAATTTCCTAACGATTAATTTTTCAAGGTTTTTGGTTCAACTTGCTATCCTTTTGTAGGTGCTTATAGGCAGGACAATATATATCGAAATATGTTAAAAGTATATTCATTGGTTAAAGTATGTTGCAAAGAGGTTATAGATTCTTTGACAATGTTAGTGGTGGTGTCCATATCTCTAAGCATGTTAACTTTGATAACAACAATTTTCCTTTTGCTTCTTCTAAAATTGTTGATTATTCTGACTTTTACAATGCAATATATGTTTTCTTCAGTATATGTCTTGTCTCCTTCAACTTCTATAAATGTCTCTCATTCTACTTCAGTTCCAA
Source organism: Papaver californicum (assembly GCA_023531435.1). Lineage (NCBI taxonomy): Eukaryota > Viridiplantae > Streptophyta > Magnoliopsida > Ranunculales > Papaveraceae > Papaver > Papaver californicum. The sequence continues at coordinate 10,685,742 of JAJJMC010022854.1, forward strand.
TTTTTTATTCAGACTCTGTCACTATTTAACAACCAGATTTTGTGACTCATTCATTAACTTATCCAACTGTCTAGTCATTCATCTTTTATTCATGCCTCAACTATCATTACGAGATATAAAATGGATACTGGAAAGCATAAGCTTTTACCTGATTGTATTACCAATTATTCTGTTTATCACCCATTACCTACAATTTTTACTTCTTTATTGCATCTTAATGAGCCAGAGATTTTTAAGAGTGCTAATAAATATTATGTTTGGGTCAAGGTTATGGGTGCAGAGTACACGACTTTAATGGAAAATGAGGCATGCATGGGATGTGGTCCCTTATGAGAAGTACGTGAATGTTATTGGTTTTAAGTGGGTTTTAAACTCAAATTGAAGGCTGATGGGATAATGGAAAGACATAAGACTATAATGGTTGCTAATTATAACCAGTTGGATGGGATAGACTCTACTGATATGTTTAGTCCAGTGGTAAAGGCTTCTACTATTAGGGTTGTGTTGACAATTGTTTTCTATAAACAATGGAGTGTGAAGCAACTTGATGTTTCGAATGCATTCTTGCATGGTCACTTGGATGAATGTGTCTTTATGGAGCAACCACCAGGTTTAAAAGTTCCAAGCAAAGATAAATATGTTTTTCATATGAAGAAATCACTTCCTGGGTTAAAACAAACTCCAATAGCTTTGTTTTAAAAGGTTCAGTGGTTTTTTTTCAAATATGGTTCCACCCAATCAAAGTGTCACCATTCTCTATTGTTATTTTTTTAATTCTCTAGAAGGTATGTTGTTCTTACGCCTTTATGTGGATGATATTATATTGACAAGAAGTTCTGATTCCCTCTTGAATTCTCTAGTAACATATCTATGCAAGAATTTATTATGAAGGATATAGGTAACTTACATTATTTTCTTAGTATACAAGCTACTGGGAACGATACAACTACTGCTTTGATTTTTATATAAAAATAAAAACACTGGACTTACTTGTTAAAGCTAATATGGGGGATTGTAAACCTTGTGGATCTCCTGTTGTGAAAGGTCCTAGGTGTTCTGTATAGGATGGTGAATTGTTGCAAGATCTTTGTTCCACATGAGCTTAGTTGGAGGCCAGCAATATTTGACGATGATTAGGCCTAATATCTCATTTGATGTTAGTTATGGATCTCAGTTTATGCATCAGCTTACAACTGTTCACTTATTGAGTGTTAAATGAATATCGAGGTATCTTAAGGGTTCTATAGGTTCTGGTATTACTTTAATGTCCTTATATTTCTCTAATGATTAACTTCTTCTACAAACATGGCTCGTATGAAAAATCTCCAGAGAGAAGTAACACCACCTAGAATCGTAGGGAAACTTAAAGGAAAGTTAAAGTAGAGAAGTACCAAGGAATCAAATCGAGAAGAATGGGACGACAAAATCGCCCCAATTAGAAAGTAAGTAAACCAAAATCCATTACTCTATTTGCTAAATTTGAATGTACGTATGTTTTGAGTGTAAATCTGGATTAGAAACCACAAAATTGCAGTTACATGGAAAATGTCGGCATGGTCGCAAAGCTTAGACCATAACGACCCTACATATCAGGTTAGAATTATGAAAAATCGTCATGGTATTTGATTCTCGACCATGACGACACTTGTTGGTATTTTCCCTTTTAGACACATTTTTATGTCTTAATTGTTCTCATATTTATATTGTTATTTCTCAATTTTTTTGTACTAATTTTAATATTTTTTATGTTTCTAGGTACTTTTGTGAATTAATAATTATGGAGCACCCCAAAAATTATAAAGGCACCCAAGGAATTTTGATAAAGGCACCCACACAGTTTGATAAAGGCACCCATCCCTTTGAAAAATTCAAATAAATCTATAGGAGAGAATCAATTCTTATTGTTCTACGAAAAAATCCAGCGTGATTTGGGAGGAGAATTTTAAGGTTTTAATACAATATATTCTTGTCGAAGAGTTTGCACGAGTTGGGAGACAATAAATTAAAACAGAATCGTGAATATATGGGGTTCTTGAAATAAATCAACAAGGTAACAATTATTCCCGGATTTGATGCTCGTTTGAGATACTATCTCGAGTTTGATAAAGGAAAGGATTTTATTCACGATCCTTGAGAAGGAAACAACATAAAAAGAGAATTCATCACCGAGTTTATTAGAAGAGGAAAAATCAGATCATGGAGATTCTTCTACATCCGAGAAAATATTGTCATTGATAAAGAAGATTTGGTGGAGATTTGGAGTTCTAGGGTTGTTATAGTATAATTAGATGAGTGTATAAGAGTTTAGGGGAGGCTTGGATTCGGCTAGAATCACTAGAGAATAAATCCAGAAAAAAATCTGCTACACAGTTCGTGAAGAAGAAGAAGAAGAAGAAACCGTCACCGCAGGTAGAAACTGTCGCTAAAAAGAGTGGTTTATTCACTTGCTTCGGCGACGGTCTCTACTACAGTACCTACAACAATTTACAATTTTAACACATAATAGAACCGTGCTTGTTTTAAAACTCACAGAATGAGTCGTTCAATCACCAAAACATTTTAATCCTTCTCGACCAGTTCTTTTTGTAATTCTTTACCATGAATGAAATGGTTTCTTCTCTACTTTCTTCTATTCTTTTTGTCATGAGTAGCTAGAACCCTCACCTAGGATTAGAGAGGACATTCTACTATGTTTGCTAGCATAATGTGGCTATTTTTCTATAATAATTCTCTTGGTCCTATTTTCTTGTGTAATCACGATAATAATTTCTTCATGTGTCCTAATGCTTTATTAATTGTGTTAAATATTCTTTTTAGATAATAACATTCTACGTTGGAGAATATTATTAATCTTTTGAGAAAAACTAATTGATTAAAATTCTATATTTTCCAAGACGTAAATACAATTGTCCGAAATCATCTTGAGTATTATTTTGAGAAAATTATAGAGAATGGTTACAAATATCTAGTTTCCATAGTTGTGATGAAATCTCGAGTCCTAGGTTTTCTTTCACTTTTAACTCAATTTTAGTACTTTAAGCTTTTTAGAATTTTAGAATAAAATTATAAAAATCAATTTTGTTTTTAGCACAATAATTATTTTAAAAACTAGAAATTGCGATTCCAAAATCCATGTGGAACGAACCGTGCTTGCATACTGTCTCATCGACAGCCGTGCTCTTGCAGTATAAATTAAAATATCCCATCATTCCCTGAAGAAGAAAAGTCTATTTAGGGTCGCATCGGTTTGTAACTAAAAGAATGACGACTTTAAACATATGTGATGACTCTTTTTAAACCATAACGACCCCTAGAAAATACAACTTTGTCCCATATTTTACTTAGGGTCATTACTGTCGACAATTTAAACTATGACGACCCATATACTGAGTCTAAGAATATTGGTTCTGTTTTTTGTTTTTTTGTGTATTTTTTATTGTAGTTTCTCTTCTTCTGCCTCCTCTATTCCATCTGTAACTTCGGACAATGACAATGAACAAACTGAAGATGAAGTTGATGACACCAATGGTGGTGGTGGTGCTGCTGCTGGAGCTGGTGATTCTAGTGGTGCTGGTGGAGCTGGTGGTTCTAGTGGTGCTAGTGGGTCTGGTGGTTATGGTGGTAGAGGTGGTGATGATGGTGGTGATGATGATGGTGATGATGATGGGGATGAGGAGGAGGAACAGGTACAAGAAGAGGTGCAATCCAAGGATAGGGGCAAGGGAAAGGGCAAGGAAATAGCCGAAAAAGCCTCACCTGCAAGGCACGTTCCCAAACCCCACTTGATTCATGATGCTGAACGCGATGGACATGTTGAAGGCTGACCCTTAGATGGAGGAAAAGTTTTATTTTCTTATTCCGGATCGTGGGCTCGTACCATTCATCAGACCATCGTAACATTCTCAACTTTGCTTTTTAACTTGTTGTTGTTAATTTGTTAGTTGATTGGGTTATTTTCTCCCTTAGTTTGCCTATATTTTGTAGGATCATACGAACGTCATACGTCTTTTCATACGATAATCTTCTTATGTAAAATGGAGTTATGGAAACTAGAAGATGAATGTCCAAGAGTTAAAGAGTTAATAGATAACTCCGGTTTGTATCATGCCGTACAGAACTCAGTGATTGCGTATGACAAGGTCGCGGTTTCTTGTTTCTGTGAGAGGTTTTACTCTAAAGTAGATTGCTTTCAATTCCCGTTTGGCGAGATGACTATAACTCCTGACGATGCAGAGCATATTTTAGGGATCCAGGTCGAAGGAAAATCCAATGGAGACAAGTACAATTGACAACTTCTTTGGCCTAAAATTTATAAATATGACAAGGAGTTTTTTGGCTGGGATGAAGACAACGACGAAGTCCAAGTTGGTCAAGGGGGACAGGTACACGAAGAAGGAGTTTAAATTTTTGGATTTGAGGCGCTCATTGCAGGGTCCCTAAAAAAGGAAACATATAATGGTCCCCTCCTTGAGGATGAAGTTCGTGCTGCCGCGAACGCTTATCTATTGTATGTAATATGGGCTGTTTTGTTTCCCGACAACAAAGAAAACAGGATCCGCGCCAACTATCTCCACCTCTTGCATCATTTAGATGATGTAAATAAGTATTCGTGGGGGACTGCCATCGTAGCAACGTTAATGAGAAGCTAACAAAAACATCTAGGGAACGAATATCTCAAATGAACGAGAATACTAGTCTACTCCAGGTAATTGAAGTGCTCATATTTTTTTCGGATAAAATATTATTATTTTTGAATCTCTTGTTTGATGAATACTAGTTTTATTGTTTTGATGATTGTATAGGTGTGGATTTACGAACATTTTCCTTCATTGATCAAAGACAACGAACACGTCAAAGTGAAAAAGGGTTAAACCAGGGCTCACTCAAGAGAAATGAAATACACGTTAACTGGTGGTCAGGAGAAGGGTCAAAAGTCCCTGTTGTTAGCCATGCATGAAAGTTTAGACAAAATGACAACCAAAGATGTAGTCTTAATTTGATCCGTATAGAGGAGAGAGAGTTAGTAGAAGGCAAGACGTATCATTTTACTATGGTCCTTTATTTCACCCTACCGGATTCTCAATGTATGATATGTCGAGAGTAATGCGGCAGCTTGGATATATTCAACATCCACATGAAGAGGATTATAAACCAAAATACAAACTCAAACTTGATGAATGCAAGTATGATGTTTTATCATTGAGGTGGTTTACGACCCTCTACCGGAGACCAGTCATTGGGATAATAGTCTTGCTAGGTTGGTAGAATTCTCTCTTTGGAAGCATGTGAATAACGGTTACGAGGTAAATGAGGGTTACTTGAAATGGTACCGAAAGTTCTCCCATGGCCGTATGATATGGATAAATCATCGCGGACGGTTAAGAAACAAAGCTTTTACTTCTTCTACTTCGGCACCCGACACCAGAACTAACTCTAGCATTTTAAAGCTTGTCGTAAGTATTTTTTTGCCTTCTTGTTCTCTTTTTCTTAAATATATACACTTATAAGTATGTTAACCTCGATTACAATTTTAATGCGAATAAAGAGGTCGAGTGAAGATTATGATCAAGGGACTAAGTTTCTTGAAGGACAAGGGAGACCTAAAGACGCCTGACCAACAAGGTTGATACATTGACTTGTTGACACACATTGAAAACCCCATTGTGGCCAAAATGCTAACTGATATGGCAAGTGAAACTAAGAGGTCTCGCAGATGTTCTCCTCAAGTAAAATAAGGTGTTGATACCCAAGGCGACGAGGGGAAAGAAGATGATGAAATAGGCGAAGGTGCTGAACAAGTCCAAGGAAGCCAAGGAGATGCTGGTCGAGGTCATGGACGTGGAAGTCAAGCAACTGCTCCAAAGAAAATCCGGAGATCAGCTATAGAAGTAAGTTACCGAGGTCGTGGTCGTGGTTGATACGATGTTGTTTTTAAGACATTGTAATAATAGACTTGAACTCATGTGTCCATACGTTTCTTAGGTACAATTTGATTTTACCGTACTTGAACTCATGTTTCTTTACGTTTGTTAGGAACAACTTAATTTTTTATAGGAGTTGTAGTAGTAGATTTGTTTGAATGTGAATGGTATGTTAAAACATTGTTATTTTGCAAATTTTGAAGTAGTTTATGCCTTAAATCATTTTTGGTGTCGTCATGGTGTTTACACCTTAAATTTAGCAGGATGACAACTTCAAGTATGAAAATTTTGTTTAGTTTATCAAGGGATGGAGTCGTCATTGTTTATGGGTATCGACCATGACGACTCTAGATCACCCAAATAATGGCAGATATGAGTCGTTATGGATTATGGTATGAACCGATGCGACCCCAACATACAAAAACATCTAGGAAAAATCCACCTTTGGCATCAAGGGTCGTCATTGTCTATTGGTATCGACCATGACGACCCAAAGTAACCAAAAATAATGGTAGAATTGAGTCGTTGTGGTTTATTATGTGAACCAATGCAAACCCATCACACCAAAACATCCAAGAAAAAGTCTATATGGGGTGGTTAGGGTCGTCTTGGTATAGTTTAGCAGTTTGACAACTCTAGCTCTAACCAGGCAAGAAGTTATTTCCCATGGTAAAGGTCGTCATGGTCTAAAATAGCAAGTTGATAACACCAACTCTGACAAGTTTATTCTAATTCTCCAAGGTAATAATCGTCATGGTATATGGTATGAACCGATGCGACCCCAGCATACAAAAACATCCAGGAAAAATCCATCTTTGGCAGTAAAGGTCGTCATTGTCTATTAGTATCGACCATGACGACCCAAAGAAACCAAAAATAATGGTAGCATTGAGTCGTTGTGGTTTATTATGTGAACCGATGCGAACCTATCATACCAAAACATCCTAGAAAAAATGTAGATAGGGTGGTTAGGGTCGTCATGGTATATTTTAGCAGGTTGACAACTCCAGCTCTGAGCAGGCAAGAAATTATTTCCCATGGTAAGGTTCATTATGGTCTAAAATAGCTGGTTGACAACACCAACTCTGACAAGTTTGTTTTAATTTTCCATGGTAAGCATCGTCATGGTATATGGTATAAACCGATACTACCCCACCATACAAAAATATCTAGCAAAAATCTATCTTTGGCAGTAAGGGTCGTCATTTTCTATTGGTATCGACCATGACGACCCAAAACAACCAAAGAATGGAAGATAAGAGTCGTCACGGTATTAGAAATAAACCGATGCGACTCTTACACACCAAACCATCCAGGAAAAAACCAAGAATTACTAGGTAAAGTCATCATTGTATGTTGGTATCCACCATGACGACCTCTACCCACCAAATAATGGTAGGTATGAGTCGTTATGGTCGATACCTATAGACACTAACGACAGTTGCAAAAATATTAGAATACCATGATGACCCTTGGTAAGAAAATAGTCGCGAAACAAGATAACACACATTGTATTCATTAAGCATTCTTCAAAATACAAAGAGACCAGTTCAAAAGAAAATCTTCCGAAAGCGTGCTTTAAAATACAATGTTCAAAATATATAAATCATATTAAGGATGTACGACAAATCCCCAAAATCAAAATTTGTTGGAGAATCATCCAAAGTCTTCCACATGGTCATGCGATACTCATATTGGTTTGTCCACTCCTTAGAGAACTCTCCCCAACGATACTTGCTCATTGGTGGTAATGGACATTCTTCTTTTATCTTCAAACCGATGTAATGATTATTGTTCACATGTTCCCTAATTATTCTTCTCTTCTTTAGTGTAGGCTCACACCTAGTTCTTAAGGGTACGTATGTTATAGAGCCCCCATGGAACCCAAGGGAGAATACATGAACAACACAAGTGAATGTATCCGCTAAGAGTTGCCCACCATAAGGCATACTCATCCAATACTTAAAACCGACCATCTCATCCCCTTCCGGCCTTTTACAGAAGAAAAACATTCCTTGAATTTATTTTCTCTTTCTTTTTTATCTCCTTCCTGGATCATCGAAATATAAAGTTCCTTGTCCTGAAGAATTTTTGCGGCCATTTTGGTTATTGCATAATGGATTTGGTGACCTTCTCTTCGTTGGCTTTATTGAAATGTCCTAATTGTTCCGTTGCAACATGGAAACCATAATTTTCATCCCCGTCGATGTCGTCGATGGATATAAGGTAATCTAAGATGACATGATGGAGTTGTTATGTATACTCTTCGTAAAATATATGAGTAATACAATATGGCCATCCTTGTGAATCCCTAAGGGTATTTGTATTTCCCCTTTTCCCTTTTATTGTAACCATTTCAATTGTTTGGCTTTGTTGGGTTTCGACCACATACTCAACACCATCCATATTTTGCTAGCCTTCATTTTGTGGCTTCGATGGTATCGCGGCAACCTTCAGTTTCACTTGTCGGTCACTTTGGGTGCATACTTCTTTCTTTGGACGACCCCTTTTCTTGGGTGCAACCGGATTCTCACACTCCTTATATTTCTCTTCGATATACTCATGACGTGATGAATCTCTGATGCAACTCTTGTTGTCCTTCACATGTTCTCTCAATGACATCTTTGAGCTTGGTCTACCTTGTGATTTTTGTTTGGTTGGTTCCTCTTGTACCTCTAGAGATCGACGGAAGCCCCGCCACAAGTTAGCAACCAATATTGCTCTTCTCGCACAATTTATTTTAGGGTAAACTTCATTTATAGCGCGACCAAGCTCCATTTATCCAAACTGTTCATCACACGCTTTTGTGGGCCTTGGGACGAAAGAAAATTGCCTCCAAAATGGATCAATATCGTCAATCGGAATGACATCCGTGTATTCACCAAGCTTATGACGACACGGAAGTCGAGCCACGTCAAGGTCGTATAATTACATTGCACTAAAATGCTTTCTTTCTCTTGATCCCTATATCTTTTGAGTTCGGACATCATATAGTGTATTGCCCATGCCGACACTTGGTAAGATATACCCCTCAGCAAATCAGAATCCTCGACATATGCGAACAAAAACCTGTCCTACTATGTTCCATTTGTGTCATTATCCAGTTAAGATCATGCAAAGCGTGCTCGTGAATAGCTTCATGTACCGCAACGAACCTATTCTGAGTCTCTTCAAGGATGCTTTTAAAGCGACCGTATGATGCCTCTACCATACTTATAGACTCATTTTTGAAGTGCTTGTGTTTATTGGTCCATAAATACATAAACTTTTCCTTGTATTGACGTTACCATGAAGTTTCGCAATAATCGACCGCTTTGTTATGATCATTGCTCCAATCATCAATGAACTTTTGCAAATTAGAAAAGTACTTTACCTCGGTAGTGGAATGAGCCAAATCGTCTCAATCTTTTAGAAATTGTTTCCATTTCTGTCTCTCTTCACCGTATTGTTCCTTTTGTTTCCTTTTATCTTCCGCTCATTCTTCTCTGGAAAGTTGACTCAGACATTCGTCTTCCCCTTCGAAAGCTGCACAGGTCTTTGGATTAGGATTTTGGGTATGACGTCCGCAATTTGAAAGGACATTGCACTGGATGTGCCACGTGCATAGAAAATATTGTGCGAGTGGAAAAACATGTTCAATGGCCTTCATCAATGCAATCTTCCTATCGGTAATTATAACCCATATAGTTTATTCACCGCGGTAAATCAACCTCAATTGTTCCAACGCCCAAACATAATCCTCTTATTTCTCTTTTTCCATAAAACACCAATCCACCGTGAACGGTTGCTTATCCGAAGTATGACTGACAATGTTCAACATCGGCATGTTATACCTACTGGTCTTATAGATACATTTTATCATCAAAACCTGAAAAAAACACTAAGCAATTGTCACCATCTTCGGATGCGCAAGAAAAATGTGAGTCACTTTGTTGTCCGGACCCACCTTTGTTTGTTTCGCGTAGTCTAGTTTATCTGCTAACCACTATGAGTGTTGGATAATTAATCTACCATCCCATTCGGTTCTTTTGAACGTTGCTTTGGCGGCGTAAATTGTAGAAATTGTTGACAAGTTATCCTTATCATCCGAATTTATCTTATTCAGGATCTTAAGAGGTCTACTTCCCTTCATCTTCCGAACCGTCTCCATCTCACGTGGTTTCAACCGGGAATATGCAGTGTGTCCAATCATGGATTGGGGTAACGGATGTTATTGATAAGCCTAAAAACCTATAGCTGCAATCGCACGATAACTACAAAGTAAAAGCGGCAAGTACCGGTTTTTCCACAGAGATTGATCATAATATTTTTAATTAATTACCTAATCATGTGCTAAGACGAGAAATTGTTGTTGTTGATTTTAAGAATTAAATTTAAAGACAATTACTAAAATAAATTGATTGATTGAAAAATAGGAGAAAATTCTAGGGTTTTGGATTCCACTACTTTTGATGTTTGTAAAATTAATTATCACTACTTCAACTATTACTCTCAAATACTCAAAACAATTTTCGAACTCAATCTCATGTTTTGGAGGATTTATCGTTTTAAACTCTAATAATACAAATTTCGTTGTTTTGTCAAAAATCTAATTCTCCTTCGCTTATAAAATTTCAATAGCCTAAAGACTATCCCGAACAATTATTTTAAAGCTTTTTTAGAAGAGAAAATCGTTAATCGTTGAAAATCACAAAGATAGAGTAATATATCAAAGAAATTGAAAACTAATAAATACTCATCAAAAATAGCTTCCTCCTACACCTTAGAGAAAAGATTTAGCCACTCATAGCAAAAAGAACAAAAGAAAATTGTTTAAACATATTGATTTATTAAAGTGAAAAGAGCTTACAATTTTTTTTTGTTGATTAAACGAAAAATTTCAAATGCAATGGATAATGCATGGCTCTCGGGTGCAGCTGATTAAGACTGCTCAGTGGTGTTATTGAAGAACGACAGCTTCATCGTGCATTAAGCTCCAGAACTGTTGCAGACACTGTTGCAGAAACCGTTTTAAAAGAGATTATATTTAAGAGAAAAGGTCTTCTGCAACTAAGAACCCTAATTTTTTTCTCACAAACTGAATTTTTTATGTTTCTCTCAGTGGCTTCTCTAATCTCTCTGTAACCTCCCACACTCTTCTACTTGTCTTCTATTTATACTAAAACGACCATCCCCTACCAAATCTTTGCAAAATCATAACAATCAATGAGTTTTATCTCGGTAGATCAAAGATAATTACTTCGGTGATATTTTCTTTCACTTAGTCTGTTTTTCTTTCCCTTGCTCTGATTTTCTTTCCCTTGGCAGTTATATTCGATCTGATTTGCCTCTTTTTGTTGTTTTAGTTGTCTGAACAAGACTAGGAAAGAACCTCAAGATTTACCCAAGATATGGTTATTTTCACGTGATTTGGAAGGTCTCGAACAAGTCTCCCATACTTGTTAAACTCTTAAGGAAATCGGATCTTCTTGTCTTAACTCAATAAACTCGATCCAAATCTTCACACCTAGAATAAATACATTCCCGCCAATATTAAGTTTGAAATGGTGTTGGGTGCCTTTAACACTTTGTGGGTGCCTTTATCAAAATTATTGGTGCCTTTAACACTTCTTGAGCTGATTTTTCCTCAATTGTGTACTCTTCCAAAACACCTACAAACACAATATTAGTATAGAAAAAAGAGTACTTTCAATATAAATATTGGGGAAAATAGAGATATAAATATGTGTCTATCAGTTATGACGACCATCAGAAACACTCCCCAATCTCCGTTGACCACCTTCAAAGTTCCTATTGAATCTAATCGTAAACAGACATCCACAGTTTTTTGTATTTGATTTATAAACCCTCGTCATCTTCTTCTCATATTTATAACCCTTTTGTTTTGTGGCTTATACGCTCGCGACCTCTATCGCAAATCATCTCAAAACTTGTAGCATTGACTTAGTTGTTTTGAACCAAGACGCACATTTTCTCCTTGGCCTTGGAGATAACCCATTCCTTTGCCTCCGCCTTAGTTGTCCATGTCTACATTGGGCAGATTTGAATTTTTGAGAAGTATCCTTATACTGATGAGAAGATTAATCAAATTAGTTGAGAACATATATCAATTCAAAGGGTAGATAATATACCATGTCAGTCATATAATGGTGGGAAATATCCGGCCCTATCTGAGACACTAGTTCAGGTTTACTGCTTAGTTGCTCAACCACCTACAAAGAAAGAAAGCATATGTAATTAAACACAACGATAAGAGTCGTTATGGTCTCGAACTATCGACCATGATTACTTGAATTTAGAGTCGTCAGTGTATTTTTTAGCAGGTTGACGACTCTAATTACCTGGCAATTCATGGTATTTGTCAAACTAGAGAATTAGTCATGGTAAAACATCACGAGAGTGACGACCCTAGAAGCATTTATTGCTTTTTTTGACTTGCAAGCAATACGGTTGGGATTATCAACCGTCCTTAAAATATATAAAATGACCCTTCACTAATCTCATCCTCACCCAAACTATACACTTCAACTTTCAATTTCATTCTATTATCTTTGTCATCCAAAAAAAGAGGAAAAAAACCATGGCGGCTATTCCCTACACTGAAAATGAAGATATAACAATAGTTAGAGCGTGGGTGACTTGGAGAACCCATGAAGAAGAGCTTAAGGAAATGGATCTTATAGCCGCCAACAATATCTTGGATCCAAACTCGGATTTCTGGTGGGGCGTGTATTTATAGTTTTCACGGCATTAGACAGAAATCGTAATATTAGATCACCCGACAACGTTAAGAATAGATTCCAAGAATTCTTCAGAGCTTCAGAGAGTGTGAAGCTTTAAAGAGGAAATAAAAGTCGTAAATGAAGCCCATCCCATAGAGGCGGGTGCGATAAAAGTAAGTATGTCAATAATGATTTCATCCAAATAAGTTTTGAATAATACTAATTTAAATCGATTGGTTTTTGCAATGGGCAATGGCTCACGCCGGATATGAGGTTGTCTAAGGAAAGAAGTCTGAATATGATGATCGTTATCGCATATTGGAAAACAGTGTCTACGATTTCACCCTATATGAATAAGTGTTTAAGGGCAATGTTATGATATATGCTATTTATTTTCCTTCAAATGTTATGCTATGAAAGATGTATTCATTTTCGTTTCAATAAAATTATGATGAAAGATGTATTCCTTTTCAATGAATTTGTTTTACAAAAGAAAAAAACAAAAAATTCCCAAATGAAGTCGTCAAGGTTATTTTTATCGACAATGACGACTTCATATTAAAATTCGTAAAGGTCGTTATGGTATATGGTATGAGCCGATGAGAATCTAACATATATTTCATACATGAATTTTTGATTCAAGAGTCGTCATGGTATAGACATAATACAGTGACGACTCTTAATGAGCAAAGTTGCAGGTAAGGGTCGTCACTGTCATATGTGGACAATGTCGATTTTTCATATAATGGTAATATTGCAGGTAAGGGTCGTCATCGTTGGATGGTATGACCATGAAGATATGTGAAGAATAGTCATGGTAGTAACCTCACGACCATGCCGACTCTTACGCCATGTGTTTGCTTTCCCATACTGATTCGACGATTTCAACCAAAAATCAACTATTTGTAAGTTGCTAGTGATTTATCTGAGTGTTTTGAGCTATGGGTTCTTCACTTTGAGCTTTGGTTTCTTTATTTTTAGATTGAGGTGCTTCATTTGCACCCTCATTTTCGGCTTCATATATCAATCGATCAACGTTATATATCCAATCTAACTCAGAATCTAAGTTAAGATAAACACAATCATCTTTGTTATTTGAAGCTTCTCGTACAGTCACTTATTTCTCAAAACCCTAGGTTTTCACTTTTTTTTCCCTCCAAAAGCACCTCTTCTTCTTTACTCATATAAAAAAAAAAGTTTATTTAATTTAAATCCTCTATAACTAATCTAATCTAATTAATTAACTAAGTGAATCATGTATTAGGATTAATCGGATGGGGACACTTTAGTCATTTATAAAAATATATGGATAAGGGTTAGGGATATTACTTTCTGGTGACCCTATTTCGTCTTTTCCTAAAGCCCCCTAATTCAACAAGCCCCCAATTACGCCATATTTATTTACACTCTTGTTTAAATTAGTATATATACTTAGGCTAAACACTATGGTGTTTCAATTCATGATTCAAATTCGTCAGATTGAATCAACCACTATGGTGATTCAAGTTCTGCGCCCAACCGTTAGCCGTATTGCGCCTAACTATTAGCCGCAAATAGATGAACCGTTAGGTTTAACTTATAAAGTTAAACTTGATGGTTCGATTGAACGCAAATAGATGAGTCGTTTGATTTTAACTCATTAAATTAAATTTGATGACTTATATTTAATGCGCCCAATCATTAGACCAAATAGTGATTTTCCTTGCACCAAACCATTGGACGCACCAAAGTTGATTCAAATTCACATTCAAATAAATGCTTGAACACTACATTGAATCAAGCAAATAGGCAACGGTTTTTTCATCTTGAATCTTGAATTAAAGCGGTATAGTGGTTAAACTTAGTAATGACAGTGTAATGAATCTCATTGGTTAAATAGTAGATTCAATGATACGGCATTATTTATATTATACTGATCTACAAGGTGTGGTGAGGATAAGCTAGAGCCAACGTAGTTATGTTTGCGTTGCATGACATCCAAGCAGGGCGAAAGAGGTACCTGATGAGATCCCATGTGCAAGTACTTAGAATATACATCATATGAAGTGTAAAATAATGGAACAGTGATGGACTATATAGTAATGGTAATAATCAATGCTTCCATCACAATTTTGTTTGTTATCCTTTGTGCTATTAAATTACAACAAGAAACATACAGGGACCATCATCATGATACACAACTACGTACTATGTAACAACTGCCCTGAAACGATGTCCCCTTCGATCTCTTTTCACACATCTTTTTGTCCAAATTTAAAAAAGTAACTGAACAATCAAAAGAGAGTGAGACTCAAATCCAGCAGAACATCCACAATAGCAATGGCTGTATGGGTCCGGTTGAATAATAATAGTACGGAGATGTCCCATTCAATAATATAGCCCGGAAATGACACGAAAAAAGGTGCAGCGCAGCAGTATTACCTTCATGCTAATATTAGGATCGGAAACACTTAGGAAAACTAGGATACTAGCCACCGGCCCACCGCTAATTGTTATGCACGCACAAAATTGTGATACAAAACTTGTACATAAATTTTTCTATCCAATTTAAATGGAAGACAATTTTAACAATTCCACCGAGTCCAAAAAGATAACAATATCAGAAAAGGGGTGGTCAGTGGTGCCTCTGATCTAATTATTTTTAGTACAAGGAGACGTTGTACCTGTGGTGGCCAAAAATATGATCATCACAACCAAAACTTAAATTGCTTAGAAATGAATATTTTTAATGGTAAAATGATACAGTAGATGCTTTGAAATGATACAGAGAACAAAATTGTAGCGACCATTACATGATCGACAACAACCAAAATTTAATTTGTCGAGAAATGACATTTTAAATGGTAAAATGATAGAGTAGATGCTTTGAAATGATACAGAGAACAAAATTGTGATGGAAATAAAATCAAAAACTGAAATTGTAAAATTAACTCAAAAGATTTAACGTGGTTCGACAATAATTTACTTACATCCACGGGTAATGAAAATTGGAATTGTTATTCATTTTTCTGGGTTACAGTGGAAAATGACATAGAAGAAATGAGTTGCCAAAAAATCCCCCCTCTCTTTACACATTGATTTAGTATTTATAGGGATACTGAAAATGACATTTACTAAAATGCCCCTTTGCCACATGTCAAGTAAGCCTGCCACGTGTCGATAGAGTCCGCCACGTGTCCACATAAGAGAAAAGGAGGAAGGAGGAGGTGATAGTGCTCCCATAAGAGAAAAGGAGGAAGGAGGAGGTGATAGTGCTCCCATAATAGAAAAGGAGGAAGGAGGAGGTGATAGTGCTCCCATAAGAGAAAAGGAGGAAGGAGGATGTGATAGTGTCCCATAAGAGAAAAGGAGGAGGAGGTGATAGTGCTCCCATAAGAGAAAAGGAGGAAGGCGGAGGTAGTGGTGCTTTTTTGGCACTCACAATTTGAGGAGGAGGTAGTGGTGCTTTTTTGGCACTCGCAGTACCTAAGTGAGCAAAACAACTTTAATATAGGAGATGGAGTGGTATTTCTAGTGGGCGTTGGTATTTTAGCCACGTGGTTTGGTAAATTCGATTTTGGACATTAAGGATTGGTAAATTAGTCAAATGACCCAATTTTTATATAAACAAATTTTTTTTTTAATTGGTGGTGTCCGTTTCTTATATACACAAATAGCTTTTTAGTTAAATGAGACCGACTTCTATTTTAAAAATAATATATATATATATATATAATAAAATAACTAAATTTAATATTAAAAACTATTTTACTCGACCTATGTTGAGCCGATCGTCTCAATATGAGACGATGCTCGACCTATGTTGAGCCGAGCAACTTAATATGAGTCGATCGTCTCAAATTGATTCGTTCGACTCAACTTGAGCCTCGCTTGGAAAACTCCTACAAATATCATTTGCCAAACGAGTTTTGATGCTTGTCCATCCCACTGTGGGGTGATAATTGGTAAATTAGCCAAAATATCCATCCCAATGGAGTTACTCTTAACGAGTTGCTTTATCTAGAGTATCAGTTTCATTGTTGGCGGTCCGGGTGCACAATACCTAAGATAATACTTTTTGAGACATTTCTAATAGTTTTGGTACATTATTCTTTTATTAAGGAGTGGATCCCCAATATCTTATCTTTCCCCTTTTTAATGAGAACAATTTAAATCAAAAACACTAACCAATTTTTATTATCTATAAAAATTCAACCATTAAATTTTTCGAGCTTAAAATTCGACTGTTAGATAGAAAACTAACTTTTCAGTGTGAACGATTGACCACATTCGTTGGATATTCTTAAATTCAATTGTTAGATTTATTATTATTATTATTATTATTGTTTTATTTTTAATAAACGAAGGCTCAAAAGTTAGTCATCACAGTTAGTAGACACTAAACTGGAGGATGAGCCAATACAGAAACAAGCATAAGAAACTAAATTAAAGTCATTACAATAAGCTAGAATAGAGATAAAAGAAAAAGACAGATATATGTCTAGACAAGAGATGTTGCTGCCAAATAGTGAAGTAGACATCCTCACTCGGTCAAGTACTAAGGAAGTAACATCCATTACTGCTAAATCTTCATCATCCCCACTCCGACCATAATTACAGAGTATTGCTACTGGAGCCTCTTTCAAGACATGGGTATGTTGACTTTAATTCTCAAAAATAATCCACGCGTGACATACAGGGGTGCATCACTCATCCCATAAGAAGGAAGATGACTAAGAAAGTAAGATCAAGACCAGTTTCCTCTAAAAAGAAACATAACATATAACTTGTTGAATTCAAAAGATAACGATTCACACATATCCCCGATATATATGCTGACTGTCCAAATCCTTATCAGAGGAATATACTTGATTGAAGGTATGATAAACCGGAAGTAAAAATCGAAATCCATCATACCATCCTTGAAAACCAGCTGAAGATATTCAACAAAATAGCCTTTCCACAACCAAACTGATTCCTTGTGACCAACAACAGAATACATCATGTACTTATACTGATAGACACGTTTTCGTGTCTAATTTGTCCTTAATTTGTTCATTGCTAGAGCTTGATTTTGTGCTAATAATGTGATTTTATGTGATTGCAGATACTTTGGTGGAATAAATAAATATGGAAAAAATGGGCTTAAAAGTGCTAGAAACACCCTTATCAAAAGTGTTAAAGGCACCCGAGATTTTGTTAAAGGCACCCTCCCAAATCGATTAAGGCACCCATACTTTGGATTTGGGGCACCCATGCCCAAATTCAAAGTAAAATGCAATGGCGGGAAAATTTGATTATATTCTGTTGAGATTCTGGATATAATTTTCACGTGATTTTTGGGTCAAAAATCACATAGAATGATTACTATAACTCAAGTGATAAATCATGACCAGAAGATACGTGAAAATCACTAGAAATCTTCAATCACAGATCATGATTATTTTCTTCTCTCGAGAGAAATATTTTCGGGAATGATTGGTGAAGAGAATATCCACATAGAATCAGTATCAAATAAATATATTCATACATCAGAGACGATTAAGAGATACTCAGAGATACCGAGGATCGAATCATATCAAAAAAATCAAGAAAAAAATCATCGGGTTAATGAGTTCCTGTTGAGAATTAATTGAGGAATTTGGAGGTGTTATGAAGCTATAAAAAGGGGTTTCGGGTATTATACAAGGAGGAGGAAGCTTGGGGTAAGGTTCAGATTAGAGAGAAAAGCTAAAAACATCATTCACAATTTTCTGCTGCTGCTGCTGTTCATCACGTAAGGGAGAAGAAGAAGACGCAGACTACATTCAGAAAGAGTCGCAGAACCCGTTGCTAATACACTTGAAAATTACATCGCTAAGAAAGTGTCATATTTTTCTGTAGCTGTTTCAGCAACATTTTATTTGAATCAGAAACACATCTTTGTAACAGTGACTGCGGTAACATTTATAATCGTTGCAGTTTTTCTGTTTCATTCATTATTGTTTATTTTCTTCTTCTAATTATAATTGTGAGCAAATGAAAAATATGAGGAGCTAAACCCCATCTCTGAGGTGATGGTGGAAGCTATTTTTCCCAAAAAAAAAACATGATAATATTTACTTAATTAATTTGTGCAATTATTTGATGATTATTTGCCTTAAATAAAAATTGATTTAATAATTTTTATAGAGTAATTGTGATTTCGTTAGATGGTTTATGCTTTGCCTAGGGTTTAGATATTCCATGCTTTTGTTATACAATTGCTACTTTAAGAATTTACTTATTGCAACATTTTAGAATCGAATTAAAAATTAAAATTGCATGATTTTAATTATTGAGTTTAATTGTTATAAAAATTGGAAAAATAGTGGAAACCTAGCCTCAGTGTTCTCTCAAATTGATTATCATCTTTACTTGAGTTTTTATTATTTTTAGTCTTAAAAATTAAATTTAAATCCAAATCTTCACAAGTCTTAACGAACTTTTCTTATCACTTTACGAAAGACATCATATACCAGATAAATGTACTTACTTCCCAATCCCTCGCCGAAGGAGTATATTGGATTAAAGGTCTTATGTCGAGGTATATCCAATAGAAGTGCAGATTGGAATCCATTAACCATCTCAAGAGTTCAAAATAACATACTGATCAAAGGTAGTGAAAGAAGTTAAAGGATACTTAAAAAAATGCCGAGTAGAGATGAAGAAACCTTTAGACACCCAACCAGACCAAAAGAGAACGTCAGTAGAATGCACCTTACACCCACAACAAATATAAATTCTGGCTTCCCAAACCCCCGAAGGTGTAAACTGGCTTACATGCCTTACAACAAGGTATACCCAACATGGATCCAAGCCGTAATCTAGCATAAGATCCCAAAAGATCAAATGAAGAGGATGAATAGAAGGATAAACCTTAGTAGCATTCAACACGAAATAGAAGTACAGAGAACAATGGACTACCGCAGGGATCCAGAGACCAGCGTCAAACCTAAGCAAAATAATCCCACTAACTTGCCGAGAAGAAACAACATCATTTCCTTTAGGATTTATTTCCGAACTAAAGAAAACAGTAAAATGCAGAACTGAACAGAGTAGATTACTATGCTTACTAAAGAAAATACTAAAAGAACTCCTGAAGTCACACCACCAAGCAAACTCCTCCTTTAAATAAAACATACTATGTAAACCATACTCCCTAAAGGACAGCAAGTTCAAGTCAATCAAAACACAAGAGAACAAATAAAAGTACAACTTAATCTGTCTAGAATCATCAAGCTCATAGAGGTAAAAATCCAGATAAATTTGTCTTAAAATGATAAGGAAATAAGCCACGGTATCGATAAAGTAGCTAAATCCATGGAAAACATCAATTCTTGTGGTTATAAGATATTTATAAACTTAATATATACCTTTAAGAACACAAACATCCTTCAGAATCTCATAAAGACAGCAACAGTCCACATCATAATGATCAATTATCTTACACTCTTCATAAGTATGCACTAAATGATTTATTCTCAGAAGAACTATCCCAAACAAATGACAATCCCTTTTCATATTATTGAGAACAAACATATAGTAGTCCAACAGAACCTGTCTTAGACACTCAAATAATAAAATCACAACAACAATAATATGAAGAGAACTATCATTACCTCCAAAGTAGTTAGAAGGAGAGTACCACATGACTCCAGGATAAGTACACAAGGAACTTTTAGCAGCATCATTTAGGCTTGAAAAACTTTGAGGAACAAGATGCAAAACACTTGAACTGACATAAACCAATAGGGGGTTAACGTTAACTTGACTCAGATCTAGGTCACCTGAGTTGTTGACGCTGATTGTCGGTAAGCTATCGATCTCTGAGAAGCACAAGGTATTATTTGCATCTCCAGTTATTAACTTGACCAACCCATTAACTTGACTCTTCCAATAATTTTGACCAGATCCGCCAATGACTTGACCTAGACTTAGGTCACCGGAGTCGTGATACCAGTTGCCGAAAACAGTTATCACTCTCTTGAAGTTCAGAGACACACAAAGTTGAACTGTTATGATACTTAGCCATCCCAGAGCTGAGATCATCACCGGTGATACCAAGACCGACGAAAAGATTACACGGGAAATCAATCTCAAAAGAAAAATCAACAAAGGGGTTTTTGGAAACAAAGTTTAGATCAAGATTATTAAACATCTGACAGGTCAAATCAAGCTCCATAGACTTGTTCTAACCAACCAAATAATCAGGAGAAAGAAAAACAAACTCAAATTTATCTCAGCCTCAAGAAGAACCAAACAAACAGATTATATAGATCCAAAAGTATAAGCTTCAAACTTTCCTAAGAAATTGACAAAAGCTTGTGAAGATTTAGATCTTATGAGAGGATTTTTTTAGAAGAGAAGAAGAGGTAAAGGTGAAGAAAAACGGTTTTGACCAAAACCAAGTGGTATTAAGTGAGAACTTTAGGAAGGGTGATAACAGTTGTACGACTCATTCTCTCCTCGTTTTCAATTAACTATTATCTCTTCTCGTTTTCGATTAATTATTATCTTATTGTTACGCTCCAATTCAAATATTAGTTTTTATATTTATAAAAAATATTATTTTTATAATAATTAAGATAAAAAATAAAAAAATTCTTGTATTTACTAAACCCCAAGCCATTAGTTATTTTCCGTTGTTTCCCGTTGTTTCCCTATCAATCAAAAGACTTGTTACTCTATGAATTATAGAGGCCTCTTAAATGTTCATTCATTTACCAGAAATGACTATCATTGTACTGTCATATTGACTGTCTTGAATGCAACACATTTTCTATCCCATTTCCGCTTTACCAATGAGCCAAAACCACAGTTACAGAACTTCACTTCATTGTCTGCTTCTTTACTTTCCCACTGGTCACCGCCACATCCTCTTGTTAGGAATCGCACTGATGAATTGAAATTGACTTTAGAAAAGAAATTCCATCTTTTGTCTTTATAGTGGGTCCCGTAATATCACGTGGAACTTACATAATTGAGAGTCAGCAATTTCGAACCACGAATCAAAAAATTTATCGTATATCACGATTTTTCTATCCTAGAGCTTCCGTTGCAGTGTGTATGTCCGGCCAAACACGACCATGTGCCTCAAATCCGGTTACCGTAACTTGTTATATAAAACCATACCAACTTCATTTTTCATATCCGAGGTGTGAATTGATGAACACGTGATGTCAAGGACAAGTACGTACTACGTGTTTGGGTACTTGCATGATTGGGCGCCACTTTTTCTTTCCGTTTGTCAACTATCGTGCATAATATCCCCTATTTGCTCAACCATCCACAATGATTTTTATCAAAATTGACACCAGAGGAGAGGACATTCACATGCAACTCAGAGCTAGGCTTTTGCCAAAAGCAATCAAACATTCATACTCATTGCTTATCCATTAAGATATCTCCGATTTCAAATGAAAACCAAAATGAGTGTTAGGCTAAAAAAAATAATCACTAGATTTGTATCCGTATTATGCATCGGGCCTATTTAATTTCCCATGATACTTATCTTTTTCTAACAAAATTAACATATAATTTGTACTATGCAATGGGTTCGATGAAATTTTTTAATTTGGTGTGGCGGGGCGAACGTGATGCATCAAACCTTCTTTTTCTTTTAACAGAACTGACATATAACCCGTACTACGCACTGTGCATATTTAACTTCTCATAACAGTTAATTGATATGTAACCCGTGCTACGCACCGAGTTTGATAAAAAGTTTGGATTTTGTGTGTGGGGGCTTCACGCCACCCATCGCGATGCATTAAACCTTGGTAGCATTTGTAAAAGGATTTAGATTTATAACCTGCTAAATTTTTACTCGTGATACGCACCGGGCATAGATGCATGGTAGGCTCATTTTGGTACGAAATTAAATTTTACTTTGTTACTGAACCATATGAGTTGGGGCTCGCTTACCAAACTTCTGCACCAGCTTTTATAATTCGCAACTCCATTCGAAGTGAATACCATCAAATCCGTGTTAATATCTATTGAGCTAAAACTCTAAATTTACTCTATTTACAATCCAAAAATTGAAATCTTCTGATTAGGTGGGAAAATGATCTGGCCTTACTTGGTTCAAATCTCATGATCCAGAAATTATATTTTAGTCCCATTCTAACAGTACAGTCTCGTGCAGAGGCACTACATCTGAAATTTTAAATGTGACACAAAAGTAAAAATCAGTGACAATTATCATTCCAACCCTCACTAAAGTAGAAGTCAATTCGTATTTTAAAACGTGATAACATCAAATAGATACAATTCACCGATAATAGTGATTTACAAAAATTATAGACCTACAACAACTACGATATTCAGGAGTATGGAACTGATGTCCAAGGAAGACGAAGAACCTGATTTGCATACTGCAACTGATGCCCGAGGCAGTAAATGAACATCTTATTATTGGGTAGCAAAAGTAGCCAAGTACCGATTCTGCTCGATGTTGGTGACAATGTATGTACGATAAAAATGTGTGTATCTTCTCCATATTGGACCCTATACCTGTCTGACTTAAAAATGTATGCCCCAATGATACTCCATGACCCATGAGATAGAAATATCTTCGTTATTTTCATGAATTTCCTTCTACAGTTGCCGACATAGGTAAAATAAATAAATATTAGTGCTTGCGAGCTAACGAAGTCTTGAAGAAGCGACATGTAAACAAAATACGTTAAAATCAACACCCCATAAAATGGTTCATAATTGACTCTACGATATACAATAGGGTCAAACAATAATACACAGTGAAGTTTATCCTGTGATATCAGCAGTAGTATAAAATGTATGAAACTCATTTACTATAGATCAGAGTGAATTAAAAATATAGCATGTGATTCATTTCTTCGCGTGTATTTTAATCCACTGTCATACACACTTGTGAATCCGCAGTTGGTTCAGCGTCAAACGTAGCCATGACATATTTACTGCTATCATAATGCAACAACATGATGAATTCAGTATAACCGTGCAACATAATAAATAAGAAAATAGACATCTGTTTTAGTAGCTAGAATTTCCATGCCTATCAAAGTCAGGTAGCAACGGCAGAATCCCAATAGCCTAGATGTGACTTTTTACCGATGCAACATAAAAAAATAAGAAAATAAAATCTCTATTTTTTACCGATGTAATCTCGTGTACTCCTTAGTCTCCTTGGTCACAAACATCCAAGGAAGTTTTTGCTACATGGTATCATAAGCGAGAATAAGGGGAAAAAATGATGTACACATAGCAACGAACACAAAATAAACTTGAGATTAATGATAATCTTACTTGGGAGGCCGTACTCACGGTACTTTCCATAGTTCCACGTGTCAAGTGATGCAAGTTCATAGGTATGTTTATCGATCAAATCCACAAAGTGCAAGTCTTAATGGTGCAAACCCATTTCCTTTGGTATAATTAGTTTATTCACATCTACTGTGAGAGACAATAATTGAACTCATGTTTTAATTCCATATGATTAAAAGAAGATACAATTACACAAAGGAAATAGAAATTAGAAAATAAGCATACAACACTCACCATAAAATCTATGCTAAAACTACTATAATGCTTTCTGGTGGTGTTATGGGTAGTAGAGTTTATATAGGTCATGTTAGCGCTAGCTTATAAACCCAGGACTTAACCTAGCATAATTAACTGAAGTAGTAGGTTTTGCGGCAGAAATCAAAGGTTCAACCTTCCATTGAAGCATTCCATATATGTCAACAATAAACTTGTTTAATAAACCTCAAGCAACGGCATATGTCATGGCATTTGTATCCCCTTTCTTTCTGAGCACCTGGTCATCGTTTGTCATAATCAATCACAAAAGCAAACAATCATTGCCATCATATTAAGGAGATAACAAATTTCTCCCCCAAATCATAAACCCTAATTTATGAATAAAAATAAGAATTTAAAGAACTGCTAAAAATAAACTTCTTCTAATAACAACTGTCTTAGAAAGAAACCAAGTAGAAGTCAATGTAAAACAAAAAATCCCATTTCAACATACATATGTAAAAGTTTAAGAGAGTACAACCGCGTATGGTGAGAGCAATATTCAGAAACGACAGCCTAAGAAACCTAATTTGTATTTAATTTAAAGGTCGGATCCAAAAAGATCATATCCAAGGGAAATATTTTGTCTTCCAAAGATGATTTGGTGTGGCGATGTGAAAATTATCGTGAAAAATTCATAACTGAATTGGGTTAGTATGTACTTGTATAATTATAAAGGCCTCAAGGGCAAAAAATTAAACAAAAAAAACACTAACTAAATATAGTTATGTTATGTGTCAGTTGTTGTAACAACAAATCCAAGATGGATCGATCTGCAACGATGCATGGTCGAGTAAACATAGTTGAATACACATCAGATAATTTCAATTGCAAAAGTATGGTATTGTACAATCACGAATAGATTCAGAAAGCATAGTAGAACGTTGGTCATCTCACCCTCGTGCCAGTTTCTTTAAAAGAAGTTTTTCTTTGCAAAAGTAGCACTTCTTTCTGTTGTTGCACGATTCTTTGAGATGCCATTAAATCTCAGTATACTTCTTACGCTCAGAGAGCAGCATCTCTTGTTCTTCCTGTTTGAAAACACAATTCTAAATTTAGAAGAGCCATGATTTTAACTGATACATCAGTAAAAGTAAACATATAATCTTAAGATGAGAGGCAACATTTGGATGTTCATTGATCTGGGCATTGTAGCTATTCCGCATTGTTTTGATTTAAAATCTAACAATGAAATGAGTTGTCAACTCAACCTCCATCTGTTGTCACTTTTTATTCCTGTTTAAGAAATTAGCATACAAATTTGTATTCAATTAAACTGACAATCACTTGAACAAAACAATGTTGTAGTAGATAAGGTGTTACCTGGGTACTTACTAGGTCGGGAATTATAGCTCTATAAATGTTGCACCAAAAGTTACCTTACCAACACATATTTGGAACCATATTTGGAACTATGCCAGTAATCCCCATGTCTGCAGCAACATCCTAAACTTCCTTTTACCCATAACGGTCATCATATTTTTTTAACTAATTAGTTATAGGAGAATAAGAATAAGTTAACATGCTTTTTAACTATTGGTAATTAGAAAGACAATCCATTATGTACCTTATAGAATAAACTAATTATCAATCAAACAACATATTCAACAAACCTCTATTCAAAAATCTTCTTTGTTATTGCCTAAAATCAAATTCAATCAGTTTTAAAGTAGAATCATATGTTTGGTGATGTAAACGAACAGAGAGAGAATACAATAACCTGAATGTATCCAAAAGTAAAATAAAAACTTGAAGGAAGCTAATAAAAAAAGATGTGCCTAGTAACCAGGTCACATCAACGGAAAACGAATGAAACCTGACCTTAAAATTTGCAGCAATCTTGTTCGAAAGGCAACATTGTGTGATGCATGTCTCTTTATCGTACACTATAGGGGTATTAACTCTTTAACTTAGCGGAACAAAGGATGATGCACGTTGTAACCTTAGTTCCTGCAACTGTGATGATGATATCAAGTCTTACGGCACCTCTAGATGCACCACAAACAAAACAAAGGAATTTCCCTTTCAGAAGAAATTTACATAGACAGTTTTCTCAACCAATTCTGAACTATTTAAAAGCACCAAGAATGCTGAATAAAAGAATCTACATGTTTGCACTCGCATATTTGATGATGCGAAAAGCAAAATATAAATCATAATTTATGTCAAGTCACTAAGGTGCCTCTTAAATCCTGTCTTCAGACATTGATAGTAAGAATAAAAAACATAGTAAACCATTTAATTTGTCTTGCTTCCTTATCAATCCTTGCCTTCTCTTTGTGTAACCTTAATATCATTGACATAGCCTCAGTTACAACCGATGATGATGCGTTTCTCACCTCATCCAACTCAAATAAAATTCCTAAATAGTTTTTTGTTGGCTGCTAACTGTTTTTCGTAAAGATGAACATTAATTTTCAATCTCAACTCTAGAAAAGTAATCCAAGCTACCAGTTAGAATATTTAGAGTAATACTTTCAGTTTGTTCATATTTCCTCTTGACAGAACAATTCTAAGTTAACATTACAGTATTGCAACTGCAACTGCAGCTATCTAGCATGGATCTAAATGTGTGTCAGAAAGCATACCTCTGGTTCAGCTTCGATGGGTACCTTCAAACCTTCTTAAATTGCCCCTGTAATTTCCATAGATGAAATTTTAAATTCCGTTTCACCAACCCTATCAGTATGATCAAAGAAGAGATACCCAGTTTTCAACCTTTCAAGTCCTAAGAAAGAATAAGACACCATTTACTTACCACTTAATTATAAAATTGACTTACCACTTCAACTGTTTGAGCATTTGGGATATCACCCCGCACTTGAATAACACCATCAATTGGAGTCATAGGATG
Source organism: Papaver californicum (assembly GCA_023531435.1). Taxonomy (NCBI): domain Eukaryota; kingdom Viridiplantae; phylum Streptophyta; class Magnoliopsida; order Ranunculales; family Papaveraceae; genus Papaver; species Papaver californicum. The sequence continues at coordinate 10,712,801 of JAJJMC010022854.1, forward strand.
CAAACATAATTTGGTTAATATACTTTGTTGCTTCAAATAAGGTTAATATAACACCATAAACATAATTTGTTGATGCTTCTTCTTCTTTACCACCATCTTGAGAACCCTAATACCTAACCTACAAAATAAGAAAAATCTGGTTTTAGTTAAAAATAATAACAATGATGAAGATAAAGATGATGATGATGAAAAATAAGAAGAAAAATAATTGATTTGCGGGTAGAAATGGTTTAGGTTAGATGTGATGATTTGCAACAAAATAAAACAGGGAAGAAGAACATGAATTGATTTGCGGCATAAATGGAAGAGTGAAGTAAAAATGGAAGAGTTATTAGGGTTAAGTGTTTTTTCGGGTTGTTAGGGTTAAGTGTGAAGATATGATCCGTTAGATGGACGAACCAAATTCCCAGTCGTCGATTGAAAGTGACTATCACCCATTGCGGGTTACGATAACTCGGTACATTAAGTATTTGGTATAAAAATGATGTAAGAATATTTATCTTGAACAGCCACTCATGTGAGGGGTTTTCATAACCCAAACTTTTTTGAACCAATCGAAGCTTGCCACATGTCCCTTCCAGAATCACCCATGTCCAAAGGCCCTTTCTCGGCCAATGGGGAGAGTGAGTTTCATTATCATTCAATGTGGAGCCTTATACCACTTAGAGTTTTAAAGGAGGGATTAAAACAAAAATGCAATGTATGTGACTTATACCCAAATTCGTCACCGGCACATATACAAAAATAAAAACTGAGATACGATATGCAAAACTCTGTTTATCCTAGGTCCGGCTGTCTAGTACAATGGTAGTACACATCCCCATCCATACGTAGTTTGCGTGGATAGTAGGGGTATCGGTTCCATTAAGAATGTTGAATTCTTAAATTTTCTAATTTCCTATATGGATAGAGCTGAAATTAGATTATATTTTTTATTAGAGATGACATGTTATTTCAGCAGCGGCTTCTGCATCTAGTTTTTCTCAAGAAAATTTAGGCCCATTATGTCGTGTAAAAAAATAATGTTTAGCCTTGCATTATTTCATTTTTTTTTGTTGCATTAGCCGATCTTAAACATTTTCCTTCGAACATAATAATATATATTCACCTTATCATCTTTACTAAACACTTCACGACCTTGTACCACACATCCACAATTCTGATGCAATCATGCAAGAGCAGCAGGGCACGTCTCGTAAATTTTATGACAAAATAAACAACTTTCTTACATTGCTTCCTTAGAGCAAAGACAATGGGGTTGGTATATTTGCTAATTTTTCAATTACCACCCCACAGTGGGATGGGAAAACCCAAAAAACGAGTTGGAAAATGGGTATATTGGGGGGTTTTCCCATCGAGGTATTAGTTAAGTCGATCGTCTTTGTTTGAGACGATCGACTCTCATTGAGCCGCTCGGCCTAGAAAGGGCCGAGCGGCTCAACAACTATCATCCAACGACTCTTATTCTCTCCTCTATAAATCCAAACATTTTTAACTCCAAAATCACACCTTTTCCACTTAAAAAATCTTCTACTCAAACTCTTCTTCTCAACCTGTGTTCAAAAAATTCAGAAGAAAATGAATGTCAGAGTTCATGCTCAAAAATATACTCAAGAAGAGGATTTAGCTCTTTGTAAAGCATATGTTTTTAATAGAAGGAGAAATGTTTCTACTGGCCAACTCATATCGCATGCGTCTTTTTGGCAGAACGTTTTCACTATGTTCGTTGCAGAAACCAGGAACCCGACAAACCGTCATGCTCTTAGGTTGTCAAGTCGTTTTCAAGCAATTAGTCATTCAGTCACGCGATTCCTTGTTCAAGTAAAGGTAATTGATTGAGAAAAATTTAACGGTGTAACTAAAGATGAAGTGATCCAATTAGCTCTGGATGTATGGCAGGAAAATCACGACAAATCTTTTATGTACGAAGCTTGTTTCAACATCCTTAGAGATCTTCACAAATTCGACCCTTTTATGTAATGATGTAGTTTTCTTTTAATATAATGTAGTTTTCACTAAGAAAAGATGTTAAAATTTAATTGAATGTGAAATAAAATTAGTAGTTTTTTTATAGATTAATTCTGATGACATACATAGTTAGTTATTTAATCTCAATTTAAATTACAAATATTAAATAAAACGAAACTACTTATTCCTAGGATAATTAGGTGGATAATAATCGGCTTGGTACTGGCCCCGGTCAAGCAAATCCCCAAAGCCTTGGTTTGCTCCTGGTTGAGATCCTTCAGATCCAATGAATTCACAAGGCTGAACTGGAGATACGCCAAAGTCTATGTGTCTTCTGTAATCTTGATTTTGATCTTATGGACTACTACGACGATACCTTGGTTGTGGAGGTTGCACGTGATATGGAGACTGGTTTTGTGTATCTCGCACTATTTCCTACCGGTGAGAAGATGTTGCTCCAAAAATTCCTGCAAGATATGGACAAAGGCTTGTGGTCTGCGTCTATGCCCGCAAACGTTCGTTGTACATAAACCTAGTCAACTGATCTCTTAATTCCATCTAATTCATATATTCTATAGATTGTTCAACAGTTGTTGTTGTGCCTGTATAAGAATTAGTTTGCTCCATATCTTGCGAGACAATTGGAACTATCTCAGGTTGTCCTTGTAGATTATAGGTCTCGATCTCCCAACTCAATTCTGGAAAATCAGACCCAACCGATGAAGAACAAGGTGCAGAAGGTCCTCTTGGGTGGGCTGATGAAGTAGAAGCTTCTGTCGAAGGATAAATGACTAAAGTTGGAACCAATGGTGCGGGTTGTGTCGGTACAGGCAAGCCCGAGCTTCGTCTTCATATTGGGGTACTATCATTCCCATAGATTTCATAGCATCTACATTAATTACCGGCTTCGGGATTGATTTGTACCATTGGCATATGCATCTTCATCACAAAGTGCACAATAACGATCATACCTTCTCTATCTCCGATCCCTTCGACTTACATATTTCATTCCCAAGACGGTTGATGGTGGAAGATTTTTGGGAATACCATATGCACACACCAACTGTCTAGTATATCTCTCCCCAAAAAAATAGACACCAATGTATCTAATTTGACTGTAGAACAATACGCGTTGTAGTGAATATTGTTTGGTCTCATTGGCTGCATCAGAATTGAAATCCTCAAAATCCTCATAGAGGTTCCATATAATATGTTCTCTCCTCCTAAGATCCATTTGGTTTCTCCACGTATGTGTATGATCTCGCTCAGTGGTGTTCTGATTTTCCCATTTATTGGCTTCAAGCTTTACCACAATTGAGAAAAAATTTATATCGAACACCTTTAGTATTGGTAGACAAATATTAGTATATGTATACCACCACAACTGAAGTAAACAACGTACGATTAGTTTAACTTGCTATAAATATTTGAAAACTTATATAAACTTAAACGATTAGTTTATCTTATTTACCTCAACGATTTCCCAAACACCTTTGATGCTTGGCCCACCCAAGAAGGCAACATCGAGACTGACGTATAACTCGACCAATATAGCGGAATCCCAATCATAACTGACAACCTTTTCCAAATCTTGCAATACCTCTAGCCATCCTGGTAATACACTACTATTTGCGTTGGGGAAAAAACACACACTAATTACCCATAAAATAAAAACCTTTGCAATTTTTGTAACATGGACTTCCCCCCTCTGGATTTTCTCCTACAACCCCTTTATATAATGATTTTGCTATAAATGCCTTTAAACCGGCATTAGGAATCTCCATACCTCTTAGTTCGGTATGCTTGCATTTCGTTACTACTTGAAAATACAAAGGCATTGCCTCTTTATATCGTGCATTTTCCAACCAACTTTGTTGCTCAAATAGAACATTCAGTCCCTGACCGGAAGGTATCCCAAGCAGGAAATATAAATCTAACGGTGTTATTCCTGAAAAAATTAAAATTATTAATTTCATATATAAATCGTATTTTCGCATAAAAATTATAAATCAAAGTATATGACGCACCTATTTCGAAGTTATCAAAATGGAACGTGTGTGTAGTATGCCACCAACGTTCCAGCATCATCGGAATCAATTTGACCGAATGTCTCTTCGTCTCGATATGGCACAAAGTCCTCCAAGAAAATCTATTCACAATAATTTTAGAACTTTTGGGGAGTTTATCATAAACTGGTTTAATTTCTCCCCAACCACCTCTTGGTTTTTGACCTTTGGCATCTCGGTCTGCTACTGAAGATACATGACATTGACTTGTGGTTGTTTCTCGACTAAAAACTACTTAAGATTCTCTTCATCCGAAAATTCTTGTTGAGTCGGTAGAGGTTGAGTATACCTATTTCTGGGTGGTTTTCAATTTCTATTTCGACTAATATTTTGAGATTAAGACATTTTTTTTTTGAATTTTTTTTTAGAGAAGCGGAATATGAAGAGTTTTTAGAGAAGATTGTAAAGAAGAAAATTATAGAGAAGATTGATTTTGGTGTGAGTAGAAAATAATGATTTTGAGTTGAATTTATAAGGGATAATGTTATAGCCGTTGGATTAAAGCCGTTGGGATATGACCGTTGTTGTACCGAGCCTCGGTGCAACATAAGCCGAACGGCTCTTGTTGTCTCGGTCGATTCATATTACGCCTTTTAGCCCATTTTCTACTGTCCAATACCGAATTTATCCATCCATCTAGCTTGACACTTTGACAAATTTACCAATGCCTACTGGAATTGCTCTTAACTGTGTTATGTTAATACTTCATTGCTTTGAGTACTGCACTGTATAGTGTGAATAGTAACGGTTCAATTACAACCGACAACGACTTGATTAGTAAACATAATCATCTCTTTATTGATTTCTTAATCACTTTGTTATAAGACTACTTATTAAATAATCATTTTTTTTCCTCCTTTCCTACTTCTACTTGCTCACACTCCAAATCTGAGATTCTCCCTCACACACAAAAAAAAAACACTACAGTTCTTCTTCTACTTCTTCTGCTGCTCCCACTACTACCACTACACTCTCTTTATCCACAAATCTAGTCTGATTTGCAGAGATCAGAAGAAGAAAATGGGTTCAGTTTCTTTGAAAGTAGGAGAAGGTACAGCAAGATTTAAAAAATCAATACTATGTTCATCAGCTTTAAATCTTATTATGCTTTTTTCAGTTCTAACTACAAATCTATTTGCTCTCTATGCATTTAAATACTCAGCATCAAAACCCCATCATCCAAATCATTCACACAAAAACATGTCTTTGATTTCAGAACATGTTAGTTTAATCTTAAGAGAAATCAATTTCTCTCAAAAGAAATTAGCTAAAATGGAGAAAGAATTACTGGGTTATGATACAATTGATATTACAAAAACAAATTTAGCTAGCGAGTTAAAACTGTTCTTACAGCATCAATCCTTACCATTAGGTAAAGATTCAAGAAGTGGTCTTACAGAGATGGTTTCATCAGTTGGCCATACTTGTTTGAAATCTAGAGATTTATTATCTGATTACATGAATTATAAAGTTGATGATGTTTGTCCTGATGATTGGAGTTTAGGACAGAAATTGATTCTAAGAGGTTGTGAACCATTGCCAAGAAGAAGATGTTTTACTAAATCTGTTCATAAAGTGGGGCTTTCTTCATTTCCATCTTCTCTGTGGAAACAAGCAAGTGATAAAATAGTTACTTGGAGTGGGCTTCTCTGTAGGAATTTTAAGTGTTTAAATAGTAAGAAAATTGGTGGTAATTGTAATGGTTGTTTTGATTTAGTTAACGGAACTGAAAGGAGTAGATTTGTTAGAGTTAGAGGTAAGAATGATTTCCTTATTGATGATGTGTTAGGACTTGTTGGTAATGGTGGGATTAGACTGGGGTTTGATATTGGAGGTGGGTCTGGTACTTTTGCAGCTAGAATGGCTGAAAAAGATGTTACAGTCATTACTTCAACTCTAAATGTTGATGCACCTTTTAATGATTTCATTGCTGCTAGAGGATTGTTTCCATTGTATTCAAGTTTAGATCAGAGATTTCCATTTTATGATAATGTGTTTGATTTGATTCATGCTGCTAATGGGTTCGGTGACGGTGGTAAAGTGGAGAAATTAGAGTTCTTGATGTTCGATTTAGATCGGCTTTTGAGACCTGGTGGTTTGTTTTGGTTGGATAATTTCTACTGCGTCGACGAAGAACGGAAGATAAATTTAACGAAATTGATTGAGAAATTTGGTTACAAGAAGCTAAAATGGGTTATTGGTGAAAGATCTGATGGTTCCGGGAGATCTCAAGTTTATTTATCAGCAATTTTACAGAAACCAGTTAGAGTATGAGTTCAAATCAGTGGCAAATTCACTAAAGGTATTTGTTATGATTTCATTTCAATGTTTTTTTTTTTTGCACGAAATTAGTGTGAATTCATTGTCTTAATCTTATGAAATCAATAAGTTATTGAAATCCCACAATGTGTGAGAAATGGTTAAAGTCTTTGTAATCTAGGCCTGGTAGACTGTAATGTAATGTACGGAAGCAAAAACAGTTCAATTTTGTCTTGAATGAAGCTAACTTTTTTTAGGATACTGAAATGTGCATAAATTTTTTGCCAGTGTTTCTTCTCTAGGTGTTTGGTCCATTTAGCACATTTATGAGGAGGCATAAATGCAGTTTGAATTTGTTAATGTGAACCTATAAACAGCATACACAGTCCCATAAAACACAGGAGAAATAATTAAGTTTTTCAGAACCCTATGAAAACTGAATTTTGTTTTTTCCCAACTCAACCCTCAACCAGATAACGCGTTTTCCTTTGATTGATGAGTACATCGGAGGAAAAAAGGCCATTTGGTTCTGTGATCTCTTAGATTCAATTAAAAATGTGAAATATTATTTGTATCCAGGTTAGGGCTGCATAAAAACCGATCGGAACTGAAAGATCGGACCGAAACCGAAGAATTCAGGATGGATACAGGTATACGGATAGAAGGAGGTACAAGTACTCGATTCTACATAGAAACCGACCGGAACCGAACCGAACATATCGAATTATTTTAGTCATTGATTAGATTTTTGAATTTTAAACCCAGACGTCTGTGTTAGTTAGTCGATCGAGTTGAAGACATTTCGTCTGTGTACTCGTTAGTGGAAGCCGAGAAAGAAATGGATTTTGTCCAAAAGAGGGGTTATTGCCAGACACATGGAAGAAAGACTCCGGTTGCATCTGAGACTCGAAACCAAAGAGAAGATTAAAAAGAGATTTAAAGACGAGATGTTATCTGCTGTAAAAAAATGGGTTTTTCTCAAGTAGATGTTTCTGTGTCGTTGATGATTGAAGAAGTTTCTAGTAAAATTGGGTTCTAGTTGTCGAATCAGAGATGGGTTTTTGAAGAAAAGAAGATCACCGGGAAACAACTACAAGAACTGATGGTTTTGGAGACCGAAAGAATGAAGATGGAGAGACAAAAAATCAGTAAAGAGTTGATGGGTTTCGATTGAATTTGGGATTGATGCAGGTCTTCGGTTGATTAGGGCGTGAATTAGAACTCAGATGAAGAGATGTCACTGCTGCCGTGATTGAAGTGGGTTATTGAATTGAATGAGCGAGATGACTGCTACTGTTGGTTTCATTGCTCAATTGGATGTTATTGTGATTGAAATGAGCTACGGAGAATGGGTTGGCAGAGAATGAATGGGAATGTGTCAATGATTGCAGGGAAAGAGATGAAGTTGATGTTGCAAACACCAACAATTGTTGCCTGAATTCATAGCCAGTCACGCACAAGAATTGTTCGATGAAATGCCATAAACAAGTTATCCGTGAGTGAATTTACCAAAAAAAAAAAAGGTACAAGACTAGAACCGACCGGAACATAACCGAGAAGACGGGTACGATTCTAGAATCGAACCGAAAATATAGGGTACAGGTACACGGATAGAGAATCGACCATAGGAAGATACAGATACTTAGTTCTGTCAATAACCGAGTCAAATCGACCTTTGTGCATCCCTAACCGGGATAGCAATATTGATCCTGATGAACCAGTTGATTTTTAACTTTACAATAATCATTTAAGGTCACCATCTGAATGCCACCGGCAAAAGAATGATATGTATTGTCTACTTTATGTACAAACATACTT
>JAJJMC010022854.1:10720921-10770706 GCA_023531435.1 Papaver californicum
CGGCAAAAGAATGATATGTATTGTCTACTTTATGTACAAACATACTTTTACAAAGACTTTTAGGTCGGAATAGTGCCTACTGCCCCACTGCTAACAAATAGACGAACTCGTGAAATCTAAGTGATCTGTGGATATGGTGGATAAAAAGTAACAGTGAATAGTACTAGTAATCAAGCAATAGAATCGAGCAGGTAGAGTTGAAGTGTTTAGTTATGCAAGTTTTGTTTACTCCAGGGGCTGCAATGGCTTTTGTAATTGAGTCACCCTTTTTGTCCTTGTCCATAAATTTTGTTTGACCGGAAATAAAAAAACACACGCCACCAAAGTGACTCAGGTCTTCATGCGGACGGTTCTCTCTATCCTTAGAATAGAGATTCTCCATCTCCACTCAACTTCATTTGTTGATAGAATTGATAAACATTTGTTGATTTGGAGGAAATATTTTAATCACGCACGAAAAACTTAATGGAAGTGAATACAAGTACACAAATAAAACAAGAGGGAAAGGGAGAAAGAACGACAAGAAAGGAAAATCTACACAAACTAATGAACAATGGAAAAGAGAAAAATAAAAAGAACCAGATTTACCTGGGGCTTGTGGAACTAAGAGGGGCTATATTAAATGTATTCACATACTATAAATTATAAGGGGAGTAAATGGTTGTGGAAATATTATTTTACCCTTCTTTTAATAACTAAATCTAAAATCCCAATACTTTTAAACTCATCAACCCCTTTCTATTTTAAAATCAAAACCTAAAATCATTCATCTTCTCTTTCTCTCCTCTCCCTAACGATCCTTATTCCTGTATTTTTTTTTAAATCAATTCATCGTCGTACTCGTCATGGTCCCAAATCTTAGACCATGACGACTTTTTATATGTATGTTAAAATTATGAAAAATCATCATGGTTGTTGATTTTCGACCGTAACGACACTTACTGGTTATTTTCCTAAAGACGAAGAGTCTATTTAGGGTTACATCGGTTTTTACCTAAAACCATGATGACCCTATTTATATAATTTGTGACGACCCTTCGATAAACCATAGCGACCTCATAGCCTAATTGGATCGTCATTGTCTATTGGTGTTGACCATGACGAAACCAACTCACCCAAATAATCGCAGATTGGAGTCGTCATGGTTTAGAGTGTGAATCGATACGACCCTATCACACCAAAACATCCAGGAAAAATTGAAGATGGTATAGTTAGCATCATCATGGTCTATTTTTATCGAATATGACGATTTTTCATAGCCTATAAAGTTGCAGGTATGGGTCGACGGTGTTGGACGTTACGACCATGACGACCTTTACAAAATCGTCATGGTAGTAACCTCACGACCACGACGACCCTTACACTCTGTGTTTGCTTTTCCACAATGATTCAACGATTTTAACAAAAATTTCGACCATTAGTAAGCTATTGGTAGTCAACTTGAGTGTTTTGAGTTATAGGTTCTTCATTTTATTTTTCACTTTTTTCCCTCCAAAAGCCCCTCTTCTTCTCGAGTCATAAAAAAAAAAAAACTCTAACTTTAATCTTAACCACAATCTATATAACTAATCTAATCTAATTAATTAACTAAGCTAATCATGTATTAGGACTAATCAAATGAGGATATTTTAGCTATTTATAAAAATATATGGCTAAGGGGTTCTAGGAATTACTTTTGGGTAACCATATTTTGTCTTCTCCTAAAGGCCCTTATTAATTCAACAAGCCCCCAATTAAATCAGGAAAAACAACTGCATCCCAAGTATGAAGCTTTCTTTTGGTGGCTAGCTTGTATGAAGCTAGGGAATGCGATATAAGGTGGAGACTTATGTCTAGACAAAGATACCCACAAATCATTTTAAATAAAGTTTCAACAATATCAAATCTTCTTTCTTTCATCTCATACAACAAGGTATTTTGGATAATCGAATTTGGGTCGAAAATGATTATGGTCAATATACGATTAAGAAAGGTATTAAGAATGAAAGATAATAAAATGAGCAAACTTTTCCAACCCATTTTATTTGGAGTCGTGAGTCTCCTCATCATCAGTTAATGATGGCGGATAAATTTATAGAAAGGGGAATAGGTGTTTCTAGTGTTTGTTGTTTTTACGAGGAAAATGATGATAGACACGTTTTCGTGTCTAATTTGTCCTCATCTTCATTGCTAGAGCTTGGTGTTGTGCTAATAATGTGATTTTATGTAATTGCAGATACTTTGGTGGAATAAATAAATATGGAAAAAGTGGGCTTAAAAGTGCTAGAAACACCCTTATCAAAAGTGTTAAAGGCACCCGAGATTTTGTTAAAGGCACCCTCCCAAATTGATTAAGGCACCCATACTTTGGATTTGGGGCACCCATGCCCAAATTAAAAGTAAAATGCAATGGCGGGAAAAGTAGATATCAAATATTATCGAATCTGTGAAGAATTGAATTTTTGGGTTAATTGCAAGAGTTTAAGACAAGATTATTCTTGTCTTAATTAGTATATGATTTGTACAACAGAATCAACCCAGAAATGAAGACAAAAATCCCGTATCAGATCAAATAAAACAACGAGAATATTTCATGGATAATTTTTTTTAACGCGTATAGTTGTGTTTTGATCTTTCAAAGTTGTTGGGATATCTAACTAATCAAAGCCAGAGATGCAACTGTCAGCGGGAATCAATGAGAAACAAATCAGATCAAGAAAAAAATAACCGAGAATATTTTCTCTTCACTGCCAAGATTGAAGGATTAAAGGGAGAAGATTATCAAGAGATTTGGGGTCAGTAGTATAAATAGAAGACCTGGAGGAACATCAAATGGGAGAGAGCTGGAGGGTTACGTTCAGATTAGAGAGAAAAGCTCGATTCACAATTTTCTGCTGCTGCTGTTGCTGTTCATCACGTAAAGGAGAAGAAGAAGACGCAGACTACATTCAGAAAGAGTCGCAGAATGGCTAATACATTTGAAAATTACAGCGCTAAGAAAATGTCATATTTCCTGTAGCTGCTTCTGCAACATTTAATTTGAATCAGAAACACATATTTGTAAGAGTGATTGCGGTAACACTTATAATCGTTGCAGTTTTTCTGTTTCATCATTATTGTTTATGTTCTTCTTCCAATTATAATTGTGAGCAAATGAAAAATATAAGGAGCTGAACCCCATCTCCAAGGCGATGGTGGAAGCTACTTTTTCCAAAAATTATGTGGTAATGTTATTTAATTAATTTATGCAATTATTTTATGATTGTTTGCCCTAATTAGAAATTGATTTAATAATTTTTATAGAGCAATTGTGATTTCGTTAGATGGTATATGCTTTGCCTAGGGTTTAGATATTCCATGCTTTTGTTATACAATTGCTACTTTAAGAATTTACTTATTGCAACATTTTAGAATCGAATTAAAAGTTAAAATTGCATAATTATAATTATTGAATTTAATCGTTATAAAAATTGGAAAAATAGTGGAAACCTAACCTCAGTTTTCTCTCAACTTTGTTGTGAATATTATTTTCATATTTTGTATATAGTTTTAGTTTAAAATTAGTTTATTAAAATCTAAAATCAGTCTTCACAAGTTCGAGAGAACGACACTCTATTTACCACAATCGACGCGGACTTGTTTTTAGAATTGTTTTTAGATTTTTTTTAGGTTAATTAGTTTAGTTAGATTATTATTTTATTTATTTTTATTTGTTCTATTTTACGTTTTTGGGTATTTTCTTTGTATTACAGGTTTTGAATCAAAAAGAAATTGGAACGAAAGATTATATTAATTGATTAAAGAATTGGAGTCAAAGACAAAGCTAAAAGAACGGAAAAAAAGACAAGATATTATTTTTTTTATTATTATTTTTTTAGTTAACTTTTTTTAGGGTTTTTATTTTTCGTTTTAGAAAATTGTATTAGGAAATTCTTATTATTTTTGTAATTATTTTAGGTATTTTTATTTTTCTTATTTTTGGACTTTGGACTTTGGACTTTTGAACTTTATTATTTTATTTTATTTAAACCCTACCGAAGGGTATTTAAATATAAACTGTAACAGGGAAGGACGACAATTACGATATTGTCTCGGCCCCTCTGGTTCGTACACTGACATAGGAGTCGGTGGCCTGAGTCGACTACAACCGATTCATCCCCCGTCTGGTACGGGAGGTAAGACTCTAACCACCCACGAATCCCCTGTCAGTGGGTTTTCTTTATTCCTTCGTAATGCATATATGTTGAGGACTTGAATACGGAATTAATTTTCTAGTAAAGGGCAAGGACTGGCCATATAAGATAAGGACTCGGATTTCATCACCGTTTCCTTCTTGCCCGCCTTAGGAACACGTTACCTAACGCGAACCTAAGCCTAAAATTTGACGAGAAAGAGACCTATAGGGTAACGAGCTTATTGGAAAATCATTCAAAAGGACTATATTGGTTACTTTGTTAGCATAACTTAAAGTTCAGGATGATTTTTTAAGTTGATTAGAGCCGCCTTGTAACCCAGGGAAAAGTTGCCAAAGAGGCAGGGTTATCAAAGTTGCTTAGAGCTTATCCTGCTTCTATTCGACTTAATCTAATTCAGATCGTTCTAAGGGATTTGCTAAAACTGTAACTAGTTGCCTTTTGGAAGAATAGAAGCTGGTCTAGAAACAATCTAAGTGGAGCCATCATGCTTTTTGTTTGCTAGATTCAGTAGGTTTGATTTGGTTGAGTCGGCCTTGTTTGTATATGTTTAGAACCCCTTCCTGTTAGGATTTATTTGCTTAGATTTTTTTTATTATTTTTTGTTTGTAAATTTATTAGGATTTTTTTTAGAAAATGTCGAACTGGTATTATCAGGACCAATACAATGAATATCCGACTGAATTTCAAAATAGACATTATCCATACTATAAACATAGTGTGGATAGTACTTGGGACCACTACCAACCTTCTGAAAGTTATGGTTCACACCAAGATGATCCCAATTACTATTCATACATGCACCCGTCTTTTGAACATGAAAATGAGCAAAATTCGAGTTCTTTGTCTTGGATGGATGACCTAGAGCAGTTGCAACCTCGTAATCATCATGAACCTATTATGCCTCTAGAAGAATCACTCAAGAAGTTATCTGAGATGACACATAGGTTTAAATTAAGTGTGAGGGGAACAAATAGTAGTCCAACTCTTTATCAATAAGAACCACTCAAGTTGTTGCAACCTAGTACTCATCATGAACCTATTATGCCTCCAGAAGAATCACTCAAGCAGATAGCCGAGAATACAAAGAAGATAGCTGAGACTACAAGGCAGATGATTGAGGATAAAAATAGTTTCGTATTAAGTAAGAATGAACTTTATGCAAATAATAATATTGCTAAAAATGATCTTAATTTCCAATACAGTGTTTCCACTTTTACCCTTGATAATAATGACGAATATTTACCCACCTTAGAAGACGAGGTTAGAATAGAAGACATTACGTATTTAGATAAAGTTCAAACATCTTCATATTATTATGATGATGATTATAGTGTTGATGAAGAAATCCGTAGTCATAATGACGAGGAAACTGTTACACCAATTGAGCATCGCGACAATAATGTTGTCTCTAGTTTACATCCTAATAATATTGATGATTATTCACCTATCCAAAAGGAAGAAGATTTGACTAGAGATAACATTTCTTTGGAAGGAGTAATATTTCCTTGTTCTTATGAGTATGATGATGTCTTAGAGGAACGAGTTTGTCCTGAGACTAGTGATTTGGAGTCTAACGACTCGAAGACAATAGCCTCTGACGAAGATGATAGACTCATAGAGAATTTTAACGTAATAGAGGATGATTTGATTCAGTTTGATAGAATTGTTTCCTCAGTGGATTTTGATGTCTTAGACACCCAACCTTTTCAAGTCCCATAGACTCAAGTACCAGTGATCTTAGGTCATCCCTTTTTAGCTACAAATAATATCGTCATCAATTAAGGAAATGAAATAATTAATATTTCTTTTGGTAAAATGGTTAATGAACTGAATCTTTTTAGTATGAGTAGACAACCTTCTTGTGAGATCTATGATTTAGAAGAAGTGAATATAACTAGTACTTCAGTTCAGAAATTTTTACCAAACACTTCGTTAGAAGATCCATTAGAGAAATGCCTAGCCCACTTTGGGTTTGATGTTGACGATGATAGTGTTATTAATGAGGTGAATACTTTGTTAGATTCTACCCCTTTGATGGACACTTATAATATTTGGAAAACTAAGTGTGAACCTTTACCAGTTTCTAAGTCTACATTATTTCCTCCTATAGAAGAAGCTGAGTGTAGTTCTGACCCTAAAGACCCTAGGATCCAACCAATAGTTTTGAGTCCATCTGAGAGTAGTTTTTACACTAAGTTTGGGGGTATCAATGATTCTTGTGATTATCAAGTATCCCTGCTTAAAGTCCCTCACTTGGGACTTGACATTTATGCCTCTACCATATTGCGAGATTATCTTCATACACTTTTTCCTGAGCCTAACTATGTCCAAAAAGAAGTTCAGTTGTTAGAAACCCATCCTCTGGTTGATGTGGTTTACCCAGGCGATGATACCAAGGTTGACTTTGTTTTTCCACCAAAATATTTTCTTCCATATCTGGGAACGTATGAATTTCAAATGTGTCAGCTACTAGAATTTGAAACTAAACCTAATTATTATAGAAAATTAGAATCGACACATCTTCTCAAGAATGACCACCACTTTTGTATTTTCAATTGTGGTCAGCTGTTCTGGTCAAATCTGATTGACGTTAGACCCACATCTTTTCAGGTTATTATTATATGGTCCGTAAGTTGTGGCTAATCCTTTCTTAGTCTGGATGAAGACTTTAAACTTAGCACTTCTTGGGAGGTAACCCATGCTCATGCAACACGGTAATATCCTTCCTTAACTCCTTTTATTCAAGTGGTAACAGTTTCTCCTTGTTCAATTTATTTAATCATTTATTTTTAGACTTTAAACTTAGCACTTCTTGGGAGGTAACCCATGCTCATGCAACACGGTAATATCCTTCCTTAACTCCTTTTATTCGAGTGGTAACAGTTTCTCCTTGTTCAATTTTTTTAATCATTTATTTTTAGAACATTGAGGACAATGTTAGATTTAAGTTTGGGGGTATGGAGAAACTTTTAGTTGCAATTTTAAACTCCAGAGTTTAGAAAATTGTGAACAATTAAGGATGACACTAAGCATTCTAGGTAGATGGAAACTTAGCTCTTTTCTATAGGAATCGGTATGCCCATCTAAATGGTCTATTCATAAAAGGATTCATAGCTCAGGTGTTAGAAATAACATGATAGTTGTCACCATATCTCGGAATCTATCTTGACCATATCACCTTCTGTTTTTATTTTTGCAATTTTTGTATTTCTCTAAGTGATTTGGTGAGGCACCAGTATCAAATTGTTATCACTGCCAGGATGAAGTGTTTGAGATCAAGCCTCATTATTGTATTAGTTAGACCATTATTCAAAAAAATTTTTTTTTTGAATTGATTGACACTTTGATACCAATACAAGTGTGTTCTCCCTGTCTCCGTCACCTAAGAAAGCGTGGAATGCAGGATCCATGAGAACTATCATGTATGTTGTCAATACATTTAAAATATTTTCAATAAATCGACCGCTGGGACCCTTGTATATACCAGCTGAGTCGATAATTAGTTTAAGGAATAAGACTAGTGGGAGTGTATCTTAAGCCATCATCCTGGCATTGACCTTCAGACAGATATGGGAAACACCGTTCACCTTAGTCAACACGTGCAAACTTTATTTTGTCTATGTCCATCTTCTAAATATATTCATGTGATTGAACTTTGATAGATTCTGAGTATCGTGGTTGAACAACTATTTAAGTAGAGTTTTGAATTCTTGTATGAATTTTAGTACACTGAGTGAAAACTCGTGTATAGCAATTGGACTCATATAGGGTAATGATTCTTATAGGCGAAGAATTTAGTATGCCAACTAAATAGTTTGTTTAGTGTTTACCCTCAATCGTTCAGAAGTAGCTAGGATTTGGAGTAAAGGTTTTGTGGGTACACCTTTTGTAAACCCTCACGAGACAAAACTCGTCCACTAGGGACACCTAGGGGTTTAAAGGCTTATTGCACACGCTAAGTGCAATCGCGATGCCTGCGAAAGTGAGTTAGAATTTGCTTTTACTAGATTTGCTCGAGGACTAGCAAATAATAAGTTTGGGGGTATTTGATAGACACGTTTTCGTGTCTAATTTGTCCTTAATTTCTTCATTGCTAGAGCTTGGTGTTGTGCTAATAATGTGATTTTATGTAATTGCAGATACTTTGGTGGAATAAATAAATATGGAAAAAGTGGGCTTAAAAGTGCTAGAAACACCCTTATCAAAAGTGTTAAAGGCACCCGAGATTTTGTTAAAGGCACCCTCCCAAATTGATTAAGGCACCCATACTTTGGATTTGGGGCACCCATGCCCAAATTAAAAGTAAAATGCAATGGCGGGAAAAGTAGATATCAAATATTATCGAATCTGTGAAGAATTGAATGCGATGTTTTTGGGTTAATTGCAAGAGTTTAAGACAAGATTATTCTTGTCTTAATTAGTATATGATTTGTACAACAGAATCAACCCAGAAATGAAGACAAAAATCCCGTATCAAATCAAATAAAACAACGAGAATATTTCATGGATAATTTTTTTTAACGCGTATAGTTGTGTTTTGATCTTTCAAAGTTGTTGGGATATCTAACTAATCAAAGCCAGAGATGCAACTGTCAGCGGGAATCAATGAGAAACAAATCAGATCAAGAAAAAAATAACCGAGAATATTTTCTCTTCACTGCCAAGATTGAAGGACTAAAGGGAGAAGATTATCAAGAGATTTGGGGTCAGTAGTATAAATAGAAGACCTGGAGGAACATCAAATGGGAGAGAGCTGGAGGGTTACGTTCAGATTAGAGAGAAAAGCTCGATTCATAATTTTCTGCTGCTGCTGCTGCTGCTGTTCATCACGTAAAGGAGAAGAAGAAGACGCAGACTACATTCAGAAAGAGTCGCAGAATGGCTAATACATTTGAAAATTACAGCGCTAAAAAAATGTCATATTTCCTGTAGCTGCTTCTGCAACATTTAATTTGAATCAGAAACACATATTTGTAACAGTGATTGCGGTAACACTTATAATCGTTGCAGTTTTTCTGTTTCATCATTATTGTTTATTTTCTTCTTCCAATTATAATTGTGAGAAAATGAAAAATATAAGGAGCTGAACCCCATCTCTGAGGCGATGGTGGAAGCTACTTTTTCCAAAAATTATATGGTAATGTTATTTAATTAATTTATGCAATTATTTTATGATTGTTTGCCCTAATTACAAATTGATTTAATAATTTTTATAGAGCAATTGTGATTTCGTTAGATGGTATATGCTTTGCCTAGGGTTTAGATATTCCATGCTTTTGTTATACAATTGCTACTTTAAGAATTTACTTATTGCAACATTTTAGAATCGAATTAAAAGTTAAAATTGCATAATTATAATTATTGAATTTAATCGTTATAAAAATTGGAAAAATAGTGGAAACCTAACCTCAGTTTTCTCTCAACTTTGTTGTGAATATTATTTTCATATTTTGTGTATATTTTTAGTTTAAAATTAGTTTATTAAAATCTAAAATCAGTCTTCACAAGTTCGAGAGAACGACACTCTATTTACCACAATCTACAATCACATCAAATGATAAAACTAGCTTGCACTTATTCTATGGTTGTTGGAGGACCCGGAGAATATGTGATTACTTTGTTGATGGATGCCATTTCTGGTGGACTAATGATTCAAATGTCACCTCAGCTGTAAAGTCTAGTTGGGGAGACGAAAGACTTAGTAGAATATGGAATAATATCTCGGTTGAAATATTGCAGTGTATATGGAGAGAGCGAAATGCAAGAGTTTTCAAAAACAAAAGAATAATAATTTGGTGAGCATCATTATAAATGTTAAAATTCAAGCTTTCTTTTGGGCCGAGCCGGAAACAAAGATGTTAGGTCTAACGACAAACATGGTGATAGCATTAGGGACTATTTATTCTGAATGTGATCTTGTTATGTTCTTTTTTGGGTTTCCAAATCCCCTTCGGCTTCGTTTTCTTCTTTTTGAGCTGAGATATCCCTCTTAATACCTTATTTTTCAATGAATTTCCTTTTTGACCAATCAAAATAATTTTTTTTTTTTTTTTGCAGAACTGCACTGTTGCTGGCACCACAATTACCGGTGGTGCTTCAAACCCCATCGCCAATAAGTATGTAAAATATTTTTGTTACCAATAACAACACCAACCCAATTGTACGAAATAGAAACCTAACATTTTTACAAAATAGAGACCTAAGGATTCGTCCACGAACATCATTATCAGTTTATCACGAGACCAGAAAAACCAAAACCAAAATAAAGCCTTTATTTCCAATCAAGTTGGGTAGGCTATAAATGAAATCCAAGATATCACCAAGATGTATACGCGAAGGTTCTGGTACGTGGATCGCTGACTTCCATGTGCATTTGTCCATCACCAACTCTTTGGATAAGTTTCGACCCTTCAAGTCCCATTTCACTGCTTCTTCCCAAGTCAATTTTGGTCGTCCTCTTCCACTCTTTGTACCTACTACCCGCCTTACAATTCCTATGTGCACCGGTCTCTCGAGAGGCCTTCGCTGGAGATGCCCATACTATCTCAATTGATGTTGAATAAGCTTCTCCCTGATCGGTGCTACCCTAAGTTTATTGCAAATATCATTGTTCCTAATTCGATCTCGTCTCGTGTGACCGTAGGTCCATCACAACATACGCATCTACGTTGCATAAATCTCTCGAATATGTTGATTTTTAGTAGCCTAATATTCCGCTCCATACAACATCGTCGGTTTGATCGTTGTCCTATATAATTTTGATAGACACAATTTTGTGTCTAAATTGTTCTCAATTTCATACTTTGTTGGTACTCAATTTTGTACTTATCATGGGTTTTTATGTCTTTGTAGGTATTTTTGAAAAATAAATATTTGTGGAAAAATTGGCTCAAAAAGTTGATAAAGGAACCCAAAAAATTACTAAAGGCACCCGAGAGAATTGATAAAGGCACCCACCAGATGGATTAGTGGCACCCCTTCCTTTTAAATAAAAATTCCGAAAGTGGCGGGAAAGGTACCTTACGCGTGAAGATTATCTGAGTTGTGTTTGAGCGAGATTTTTGGGATTAAATAGTTGTTTCGATATCTCAGAAAGAAGACTCAACCAAAACAAGTTGAAACACGTCAAATGGGAGAGTTTATTGCCGGAAAAAAATGGTTCAAAGTCGTGTTTGAACCAGAAAAGAATTTTATTTTCTGTTTGGGATTTACACGAGTTTAAGTTGGTTTGGGATTGATTTCTTTAGTCCTTATCGATTAGGAAAGGTTGTTAGGGTTTACTAAGCCTATATAAACCCAACAGATCGAAGAAAAATTCATTCAGATTGAGCCGTAAAATTTTAGAAAAATTCATGTGAAGAATAAGAACAGACCACAAGAGAAAACAGTCGCTGATTCTGTCACATTTTTTTTCATATTTTAATGCGTCCAGGAGCCATATTTTATTCTCTGTTTTAATTTCTCTTCAGCAACACAGAAAACAGTCTCAACAACACTTATATCCGTAGCTATTTTCTGTGTTACTTCTGTTTTTCTCTTCTTTTAAGCACTTTGAGCAATGAACATGTATTTTGAAAGAGTGTTTGACATGAGGAGCTAGACCCTATTGCTGGGGCGACGGAGGAAGCCATTTTTCCAATAATAAAGTGGTATATTTTTATCTTATTAATTTTTTGCAACTCTTTTATGATTATTTGCTTTGAATTAAAATTGAAATAATGATTTTTATCAATTAGTTGTGTTTTCTTTTGATGAGTCATACTTAGTTAGAGCTATTGATGTCTCATACTTTTGATTTACAACTATTATTTTGAAAATCTAACTTTGGCAATATTTAGAATCAATTGAATGTGTGAGTTGTAAAATAATTGTTAATGTTAAATCACTTGAATAATGGTGGAATCCTTAGTCTCAGTTCTTTCCAAAATTTGAAATCAATTCTACTTTAATCTTCTTTAATTTTAGTATTAAAAATTATGTTTAAAAATCAAATCTTTACAAGTCTAAATATCGAATCTTTTACCACTATTTCAAAAACACAACAAATTTTCCTTTGAGCTTTTGAGGGACTTTTCTGTCATAAAAAATGTCCGTTGCTTGTCTCTCCACCCCGCCTAGATCTTATGTCTAACATCCTCGTCAATTCCGCCATCGCCTTGAAGAATCAATCCCAAATATTGAAAGACTTATAATCGGAACTGGCCTCACTTAATTCATACTTCATATACTAAGTTCTGGTCCTACTGAGTCAAAAGCCCTTCGATTTCAGAGTCCGTATCCACAACTCCAGTTGCCTCGCGACCCAGGTCCTACTTTCGTCGATTAGCGTCATATCATCAGCAAAGAACATGCTCCAGGGAAACGCTCCTTGTTTGTCCTTCCTCACTTGATCCATTACTACGAGAAAGATATATGGGCTCAAAGCTGACCCTTGATGTAGTCATATTCTCTTAGAGAAGTTACTAGTCACGCCACCTTTTGTTATAACACTGGTCACGACGCCATCGTACGTATATTTGATTAGGGTGACGTACTTTGTGGGGACTTTCTTCTTTTCGAGAGGCCACCACATTACTTCACGCGGAACTTTGTCATATGCTTTCTCTAGGTTAATAAATACCAACTGCAGATCTTGCTTTTGTTCCTGGTACTTGTCCACGAGTTGTCTTACTAAGTATATCACCTCTGTTTTCGATCTCCCAAGTATAAAACCGAATTGTTTTTCCACGATGCTTGTTCCCTCCCGCATTCGTTGCTCTATAACTCTCCCCCAAAGCTTCATTGTATGACACAAGCTTGATTCCTCTATAGCTTGTGCAACTTTGAATATCTCCCTTGTTCTTGAAAATTGGCACTATTACACTTCTCCTCCATTTGTTTGACATTTTGTTTGACCGGATAATGTAATTGGACAACTTGGTTGGCCACGTCACCCCTGCATCTCCAAGGAACTTTCGAACCTTAATAGGGATGTTATCTGGCCCCAGCGTCTTTCCCCCTTTCGACCTTTTTAACGCCTCCCTTACCTCGCCCTCCTGGATACTCCGGGTAAATCCTCCATTGGTGCCCTCCGAAGAGGTATCTAGCTCGATCGCACTGATATGCTCCTCGTCGTTGTATTTATCGAAGTATTCCCTCCATATGTTTTTGATCCCCGACTCCTTCGCCAAGAAATGATTATTCTCATCTTTGATGCATTTTACTTGGTTCAAGTATCTCTTCTTTCTCTCTCGAAGTTTAGCTATCCTATACACATTCCTTTCGCCCTCCTTCGTGTTTAGCTTCTGATACAGGTTTTCATACGCTCGATCCCTTTCCTTGCTCACCATTCGCGTTGCATTCCTTTTTGTCGCTTTGTACTTTTATAAGGTTTCTTCGCTCCTATTGTGATGCAGGTCTCTGTAGCATTCCTTCTTCTCTTTAATCGCCTCTTGTATGTCTCCATTCCACCACTAGGAATTTTTAGAATCTTGTCCCCTTCCTCTTGACACCCCAAGCACCTCCTTAGATAGCTTCCAAATCCGAGTTGTCATCTTTTCCCACATGACGTTTGCCTCTCCTTCTGCTAACGCCCTCACTCTAAACACCCGCGCAGCTTATTTTTTGAGATTCTATCACTTCGTCCTTGTAGTTTTATCACCTTTGTCTTGTTGAATCCGGGTTTTAAGACGAAAGTCGGATAGTAAGAGTTTACATGAACGACAACACACTTTGCAGGTACGTCCTTGTAATTAAGGCTGCACATTATGACCGAACCCTCGACAACCCGCCCAATCCGACCGCTAAATACCCGACCCAACCTACAACTGACAAATCCAATGGCCCTGAGCGGTAAATGAAGTTCAAACCCGACCAAATTTCTTTGTTTCCTGGTTGGAGTCTATTTTTTGACCGACCCGACCTCTACCAACCGTTCATCTGTTATAGGATCGATCTGTGTACAGTAACCACGTACATAATACTTATCTCGAGAATGGAGTCTTTTTTTTATCACTCGAGAGTAGAATCTTTAATCCTATCTCCACTTACTGCGCAAGTGCGCAGCAGAGATAAAACCCTAGCAAGTAGCAACCGATCAAAAACCAACTACCTCCTCTTCTTCTTCTTCTTCTTCTTCTATCGAATACTAAAAGTAGAATCCTAGAATTTCTACCACCTAAATCATCACCATCACCAGTAGTAATATCTCAATTAATTAGTTAGATCTAGATCCTAACAACTATTGTTGTTGCTTAAATACTCTTAATCTATCGGTTGGTATAAGGGTTGCTAGTTTTATTTTATTTTGATAAAGGGTTTCTAATTACAAGTGATATTTAACATTTATTTATGTCGTAAGTTTAATGAAAGTGGTGATGGATTCCTTGTGATTGAATTGTATTATACATCTTGAAGAAATTTTTAATGTTAGATATTGACTTTAAATATAATATACCTTTGTAACATGTAACTTGGTATGATTTGATGTGTTGCAACTCTATATGAATTCAAAATTGGAACAAAGAAGTGAAAAATTATGATTTTGGTAAAAAATACAATTTTTTTTCACTTAAATGAAAACAAAATGGCGGTTTTGAAGAACCGGCCGATCCAATCAGTCATTAACTTTTACGGTTCAAAACCCGAACCGATTTGAAAGTATTGTTTAAACGGTTTTGAAATTTTAAAACCGACTTGGTGCGATTTGGTGTTTGGTTTTTCCTAAAAACAGACCGAACCGACCGTTGTGCATCCCAACTTGTAATTTAAGCACTCACGTTTGTCTTCCCTCCTAGTAAGGATAGAGTCGATCTGGGTATAATAATGGCGGTAACTATAGGTAACTAAATGGGATTATCGCTTTCTAAAAAAAGTGTTAGTTATCATGAGGTCATAAGCTGAAGTGAAACTCATGATTTCCTCTCCTCCTTGGTTACTATCGCTACCTTTGAATCCTATGTGTCTTCCCTAGAATCTCCTTCTATTTGTGCCAACATGCCCATTCAAATCTTCTCCAATAAAAAGCTTCTCGTTTTTAGACACACTTCTAACTATACCATCAAGCGCGTCCAAGAAGTTCCTCTTGTCGTCCTCACCCAGCCGCTCATGTGAAACATACATGCTAATGACATTCAAAGCCATATCCCCGACCACAAGTTTGACTAGGATGATCCTGTCTCTCAGTTTTTTGACGTCGACGAATCCCTTCTTGAGGTTCCTATCAATTAGGATGCCTACTTCATTCCTGGTCCGAGTTTCTCCAGAGTACCATAGCTTAGAGCATGTGCCTCTACCTCCCTTGCCTTCTTGACCGATCATTTAGTCTCCTGAGTACATAAAATATTTACATGTCTCATATTCGTCGCATCGACTATTTGTCTTAACTTTTCTATTAGGGACCTATATTCCAGCTACCTACACGTATCCTTCTTACATCGGCTAACTTCTTTTCCCTACGCACACGTCGAGTGAAATGCAGATACCCTCGCTTATTTGTCATTACATCACGGCAACGATGCAACACGCTACTAACAGGGGGACGATCTGGCCCTCGCTTATTTGACACCATACTTAGGTCCCGATATGGCACGACTGTTAAGGGTATGGCGTGACACTTAGGGACGACGACCCGACCCTTGCTCATTTGTCACCATACCCGGGTTCCGATATGGCATGTCGTTAAGAAGGTGACGCCCCAATGTTATATCATATGGTTTCATTTCATGATGATATGACTGGGTTTTACGTTGGCTCGCCACGCCTAACACTACCTTCTCCTTTATCCTGGCTGAGGAAAGGCTGTCCAGGAAACTACACAGGTGGAGTTAATTCTTGGCGTTTTCCATGCCCTGGGTTCGTTTTTCTATTGGGATTAGGTTTACATGTTCGCAGGTTGGTACCATCATGCCACTTGAGAAACATATGAACCAAACAAGTCTTTCTCGAAGGGACACATGGGACGGGATGAAGAGGTAATTGGCTTGTCGTTCCCCGTGCAGAGTGGAGGGCCAGCAAAAACATAAGAACTAAAACCCACTCATACACCAATAGGTATTGTCCATCCAGCAACAACCGAAGAAATTTTCGAAGATTACCTGGGCTTGTCGTCCAAGGATATATACTCGTTGAATACATCAACGTAGCGCGCGCGGGGCTCAGAATATCTAAGGGCATCATAAACATGTTATTGCCTCAAACTTCCATGGCCTATACGGCCATAAGTCCCTCTAAGAAGCTGGTCGTAGAGGGAATCCTCTGCATAGCTAGTTAGTAGGCTTGGGTCTCGTTCGTTAACGGAATTAACCAGAAAAATCACTCCACCAACTAAGAATGGCATGCACTACCATCCATAGAATCAAGAAAGAGCTCTCAGTCTGTTAATCCTTACTATTCATGGACCTGGTAAGTTTCCCCGTGTTGAGTTCAATTAAGCCGCAGGCCACCACCACCATTACCATAAAAAGCAAATCCCAATCTCTATCCTCGTTTATTTGGGGGATTGATGGATTAAAAGGCCTTATCCAGGGTCAATGCATATGGGGTGTCTACATAGGGGGAAAATACTATTTTACCCTCCCCATAATTTTAATCCTAAAATCTTAATATCTACTTATGTTAGCCCTCTTTTTATTTTCATTCTAAAACCGAAAATGAATTTCCTTCCTACCTAACGACTTTCCTCTTTCTTTTCCTTCTCCATTTTTTTTTCAAACTCAATTCTTCGTCAATAATCACCGATTAACTTATTCTACAAATATGCCTCGATAAAAACACGCTCAAAATAAGGTGGATAGTCCAAAAATCATTGACAAACTCAAAGGAAAAACTTATAAGAGAAGAAAGAAAAATCAATTGTTGAAGAATCAGAAGAGGAATGAAACAACGGAAGGAAGAAATGACACCAATTAGAAAGTAAGCGAACTGAAAACCTATTGTTAATGCAGAACGAAAGCGTGAATAGAGAAATTTGATAGCAAAAGTAGAAGAGCTATAGAGAAAAATCAATTTTGATTTAATAATAATGTGTGTAACTACATTGGACTTGTCTCCTATTTATAAGGAAAATAATAAAACTCATATTCCTAAAATAACTCTAAGTACCCTAACTTGGAAAATAAGAAATCCTAAAAGTAAACAGTTTCCTGGAATTAAATAAATTTTGAAAATAAGAAATTTTAATCCTATAACATTTCCAAAAATATAAAACTCTAAATTTGGAATGTTCTACATGAGGCCCTCCAGTTTGAAAAGAACTCGTTGATAGACACATTTTAGTGTCTAAATTGCACCTTAGTTTCTATTAAGTTAGTATTCGATTTTGCAAATATTACGTGTTTTTATGCTTTTGTAGGTACATTAGAGGAATAAAGATTTGTGGAAAAATTGGCTCAAAAAGTGATAAAGGCACCCGGGAAAATGGATTAAGGCACCCGCATATTGGATTGGGGCAACCCCTTTTTGGTTTAAAATTCGAATTTGGCGGGAAGAATGATGGTTACGTAACCAAATTCTGCTGTGAAGATTTTAAAGAGTTTGATCGAACAAAGAAGCCTCTAAGAGATACTAGAATGATTCAAACATCTCATACACGGCAAAACAGCACATCTAAGAGCTAAATATTGGCCGGAAATCGTGGAAACAAATCGGAAAAGCCAATCCGATGCTGTTTGAGTTCATCTCGGATTTACAAGTTGTTTGGATAAGTTTTGAGAGTTCTAATCGAATTAGAACTCTCCCTAGGGTTTGTTTCATCTATAAATAGCAAGATAAGCCAAGAAAATCAGTGTGGAGAATCGCTGGAATAGTGAACAGAAAACTTTCTTTTCTGCTGCTGCGTACAGGGAAGAAGGAGGTGAAGAACAAACAGCTCCAGCGAACTGTCGTTCACTAACGCTGGAACTGTCGTTCACTAACGCTGGAACTGTCGTCATATTGAGCTGCTTCAACTGTTTCTTTCCTGTTGCTCATTTTCTTTTGTAACGGCTGAACCATCTTCTGTAACGATTATATACGTATCTGTTCAGCTGTTACACCATTATTTACCTTGTAATCAATATTTTGAGCAATGAAGAGATCTTTTGAGCAAGTTTTCTCCACCATGGGCTAAGTTTATTTACTGGGATGATGGATAAGGTATTTTTCTCAATTTTATGTGATTTAATTATTTTCTAATAATTATTTATAATTCTTTTGTTATTAGAATTGCATAGTTTTAAATAGTAAAAACGGTTTTCTTTCAACAGTTGTGCTTTTGCTTGATGGATTATGCTTAGTTAATTAATTTTGATAGTCCATGCTTGTGATTTACCTCTGTTTGTTAGCATAACAAAACCAATTTTGGCAATTATTTGGGCTTCAATTAATTTAAAAAGAATTATCTGATTAATCACATAGGTTGTTAGAATTAACTGATTCCTGATTCCTGGTTTTCCCCATATTTTCTAAAAATCATCTCTAGTTTATTTTCTTGATTTTTATTAGTTTAGATTTAGTCCAATATTTTCTAAAATCATTACCTTCACAAGTTCGAGAATCGAACCTCTCTTTTTACCACTATACAAAATCACATCACTCGTCCACGAGTGTAATATTAAAATCAAATCAATTAAAAAGACGATCACCTTCTTCTCCATACGTAAGAACTTCCTCAAGGTCAGGTGGGTCTTCAGTTAAAGAGTCATCACTTGCTTGAATCACAACGGTACGAGATTGATTGGCACGACACTCGTGAAATTTGTGACCTGGTTGCCTGCACTTGTGACACCTGCCAACAGTCGGACGCGCATATGGATTTTATTTGGATGGGCCAACTTGAGATGGAAGGTTGGTAGTATTTGTCGAGGACACACGAGAATTATTTAGTTGAAATGAGTTCACAATAGTAGATGAAATAACCAAAGCTGTAGGTAGAAGGGGTGAAAGAGACTGAGTAGATGAATGAGTGTTTTTGAATTGTTGATTAGAAGTGGAAGTTGGGGTGTATTCCATATTTTCTGAAGACAACATCGAAACAGAACGATTATCCGCATTAGAATCCGCTTTCATTGCCAAACACAGAACATAATTTAAAGTGTGGACATGTTTTAAAGCTATTCAATTTTGGATATTATAATGCAAACTATTGATAAAATATAAAACTTCTTGGGAGTTAGATTCAAGCAAACCATTACGAGCAGATAAACGGTAAAATTCAATTGCATAAGTTGAACTAGTACGGTTACCTTGTTTGCAATTATGGTACTCATGGTATAATACTTGATCATAATCAACAGGAAAGAAGTGAGCCTTTAGCAAGCAACGTATGTTTTGCCAAGAACGAATAGGTTATTTTCCAACAGGAGAGCGGGAAAATTGTACATGTTCCCATCAAGCAGAAACAACACTTTTAAGTTTGGAAGTGATACAAGGTACCTGTTGATCCTCCAGAATCTTGTAAAACTTTAAAATATTCTCAACTTCAGTTAACCAATCAAGAAAACCTTCGATATCAAGATTGCCATAAAATTGAGGAAGAGCATTCGCCATTCGATAATTAACATGATTAATGTTTGGGACGTTAGCAACTTCGTCATCACTATTTTGGTGTTCGTGATTTTTGAATAATAATTCGACCATTCAGATTTTCTTCACCATTGCGAGATTGATGGGTAGTATCTTCACCATTACGGTTCACAACAAGAGCATCCAAACTTGTTGAAATTAATTCAAGATAACGTTCAGACGCGATTTGAGATTCCGTAAATTTACGTTGGGCCTCGGCCTGGGTTTCTGTAAGTTAACGTTGGGATTCTACAAGAGAATGCATCATATCTTCAAGACTAGGACGCTTTTCTTGTTCTTTGCCATTACCCGCCATGATGAAAAGGGAGATGATATATGACTAGTTTTAAGAACAGGAAGAATATGAATGGAGCTGGATGGGATAGGTTGGCTGGTCGGTTATGGGTCGAGCCAGAAAATATAGATAAAGAAAGGGATAGTGGGTTGGTGGTCTTATTAGTCGTGAGGGGGGGGGGGGGGGGGGGGGTGGAAGATTGAGAGCGTCTAGTGTAACTAAGGAAGACAGGAAAAAAAAAGATTGAGAAAAGAAGGTAGTTAGTGGGTTAATACAGAAAGAAAAAGATAAAGTTAATTAAATAATAATGAAAGAATAAGAGGAGATTTGAAATTATAACTTGAGATAAAAGGTGCGAAGGATTTTCCGTAGATACAAAAGATTTAGAACGGTTTAATTTTTTTTGATAAACGAAAAAATAAGATAATCGATAATAGAGTTTAGATGAAGAGATCCGGAGATATCAATAGGTAGATGATGGGATTTTAATTTAAACCACAAGTACACGGTTGTCGTTGAGACAGTGTACAAGCACGGTTCGTTCCACATTGATTTCAGAATTTGCAATCTGTAAAACAAAATTGATTTGGTGATTATAAAATTCTAAAAATAAAACAAATACTAAAAAGGATATATAAATAAAATAAAGAAAACTTAGGACTCGAGATTTCATCAAAACTATGCAAACTAGATGATTCTAACCATTTACTGTAATTTTCTCAAAATATTACTTAAGACGACTGAGGACAATTATTTGCGTCTTGGAAAATGAATCAGTTAAACCAGATGAAATTCTAAAAGGGTTAACAATTTTCTTCACTTTGGAATGCTAGTCTCTTATAAAGAGTATATATCAATTAATTAAGCATTATAGGACACATGAAGAAAATCATTATCGTGACAAATCAAGAATAGGACCAAGAAAATAATTATAGAAAATAATTAAAATATGCTAGCAAACACAATAGGACTTCATCTCTAATCGTAGGGAAGGAGACTAGCTACTCATCGCAAGAAGAATGGAAGAAAAACTTTTTTTATTCATGATTCAATAAAAATTTTACAAAAAGAGCTGACTAATTGAGTAGATGAATCAATAGAATTATATATCGAATAAACGACTAACAATGGGTGCGGTTGGAAAAGGACTGTTCTTTTGTGTATATAAACCATGATCTGTCGATGTTACTCTAGCCGGAACTGTT
The DNA here is from genome assembly GCA_023531435.1 of Papaver californicum. NCBI lineage: Eukaryota > Viridiplantae > Streptophyta > Magnoliopsida > Ranunculales > Papaveraceae > Papaver > Papaver californicum. The sequence continues at coordinate 10,742,116 of JAJJMC010022854.1, forward strand.
GCTAAAACTGTTTAATGCAAACGATTAGGTAACAGTTTTTAACAACAACTATCCTTTTGGTAACAGTTTCTTTAATCTTTTGGTGACGTTTTCTTCATCTTCTTCTTCAACAACAACATATTTTTGTGATTTTGATTTCTTGATTTCTGGCAGAAGCCAGCTTCCTGAACTCTCTGTTCGACTCCCTATTTATAATACAACATCAATACTTCTTCAAATCTTCGAAAATCTCTTTTAGTTAATGATCACATCTTTGGCAGATGGAAGATAATCTCGGTGATATTTTTTTTCTTCCTTTTTTTCTTTTGTTTTCCTTAACTCTGTTGATGTTGTTTCTTCTTTAAAACTTGAATGTAAAAACTCATTGATATTTCCAAACTCGAGAAATATCTTTCCTTATCTAAAAAATCGAGAATCAAATCCCACATGATATTTCCTTGTGTTTCACAACGACGAGAATTGTTATTTTTCCATTTTTAGCGCAACCAACAAGATTTGGTTGAGTTTCCGAATCAATACAAATCCTATTAAAGAGGTAAGAAAATATTCTTGTCTTGAAGAATTGTAAATATCCCTCTAATCTTCACAGCTCGAGAGTTTTGAAAGAACAAGTTTTCCCGCCAAAACTAAAGTTTGATTTTCAAAAGAGGGTGCCTTTATCAAAAGCCTATGTGCCTTTATCAATTTCCTTGGGGGTGCCTTTATCAATTTCTTTGGGTGCCTTTAACACTTTATAAACACAATTTTCCATAGTTGTTTATTCTTCAAAAATACCTAAAAACTCAACAATTAACCAAATTAGTGCAAAATAAAATACTAACAATATATAATTTTGGGACTAATACAGACACAAATATGTGTCTATCAGTAGAGGAGACGAAAAGGTAAAGAAAATTTAGATGAAAAGAATAAGAGGATCGGGAGCCGAAGCTCTGGTGCCACTTACTTCCGAACGGAAGCGTGAATAGAGGAATTTGATAGCCAAAGTAGAAGAGTTGTAGAGAAAAATCAATTTTGATTTTTAATAATAATATGTGTAACTACACTGAACTTGTCTCCTATTTATAAGGAAAATAATAAAACTCATATTCCTAAAATAACTCTAAATACCCTAACTTGGAAAATAAGAAATCCAAAAAAAATATACAATTTTCTGAAATTAAATAAATACTAAACATAAGAAATTTTAATCCTAAAGCACTTCCCAAAATATAAAACTCTAAATATGGAATGTTCTACATCAATTACTTTACTTGTTTTTAGTGTTTTGATTGTTAATCTAGGTTAGGTTCGTAATTTCGGTTAAAAGAAAAGAGTCGGTATGGTCCCAAATCATAGACCATGATGACTTTTCATATGGATGTGTATAATATGAAAATTCGTCAAGGTCCAAGATTTTTAGACCATGACGACTCTTGATGGGTTTTTTCGAAGATGATGACCAAATTTTGGATCGTCATGGTCGATGAATGTAAACCATGATGACTCAACTAAGGGAAAAATACGAATATAGCTTGAGTCCCCATGGAAAAATCATAAACCGTGACGACTTAGAATAGTACCATAACGACTTTTAAGTAGACCATGACGATTCAAGAGGAAAAAACAATTATGTCCCAAATTTACTAAGAGTCTTCATGGTGTAACTGTAAAGTCGTCATGGTATAATCGTAGGTTCGTCATGTTGACACTTTAGACCACGACGACTCTTTTATTGTGACTATGAATTTTATTTTTAATTTCATAATTTTTGTGTATAGTTAGTTATACAGGCTCAACGAGATCAAGAAAGTAAAACAACACATGTCAACTCCTCCTTCAAAACCTTTTTACTGCGACAAATTCTTGAACGTATACAACAATATATAAAATCAGATTCCACTTCTTCTTACTCCTCTTCTGAAATTCCATTTGCATTAGAATCTGATATGCTATTACAAAATCCAAAATCAAACCATTCCCAAAAGAAGTTGTAATGGTCTATAATAAATAATATGACGACTTTAGTGCTGAATCTCTATTAATCGGTTATAGTCGTCATGATTGATACGTACAAACCATGACGATTCCAACGGATTTTCAGCCAGAGATATTGCTACATACAAGAGTCGTCATGGTCTATAAATAACACCATGACGACTTCAGGTCTTATTATCTATTGATTTGTTGGAGTGGTTAACCTACATAATCTGGACCATGACAACTCCACTAGCATTTATTGCTTATGTTGACTTGAATTAATACTGGGTCTCTCAATGACTAGTTTTTTTGTTTGTTTGCAAAAAATAGCCTCCGAGTCTTTAGTTTGTATAAAAGGGCCATTCTCTCAGCAGAAAAATTATCCCAGACCCTAATTTTCAAGTTTCTCATCGTTTTTCATTACTTCCTCATCCCAAAAAAAATATATGGTTACTCGCTACACTAATGAAGAAGATGTTACCATTGTTAGAGCGTGGGTGTCGATCACAAAACATGACGAATATCTAAACATTAACTTAAATCAAGCCTTTGATTTTTTTTTTGAAACTGTATTTTTTTAGTTTTTATGGCGTTAGAAGGTAATCAAAATGGAAGATCATTCAAACTCATTAAGAAAAACATGACAAATATTTTTATACATCAATATCAAACAGCACTATACTATAATATCCATTGCCAATTACCAATTACCTAAAGACCCAAAAAAATCATCACCGTCATCACCTTAATCTACAGCCAAAAATAGGACATTATAATCTCCAACACCTTAATACCACCACCCAAGCCCAATAAGAACATTATTTGCAAGGCTGCAACACCTAGTATACCTATAATACCAAGGAAAAATCACCCAAACTAGAAGAAAACCAACTCGCTTTTTAAGCACCACCACAGCCAGACCAAAGAAAAATCAGTGCTACCCTCATATCAAGCCATCAACCAGAATCGATCCTAAAAACAATATCATAGAACCGCGAAAATCTCCAGCCTCAATCCCAAGAACAAACACCACAGGAATTTTTTGTGAATCGAATTGGTATACACTTTATTACACCTTACAAATCCCCGTCAACTGAATTGAATAATTACGTATCAAACTTTATTTTTCAGACAATCATAAAACCTAGAAGGCGATGACGGTGGTTGGAGTGAAGGTAGAGACAATAAGACCTACTCCCCTGGATCATCCCGCCAAGAAAAACATAATTTGCTTACAAAAACAAGCTTACAACATCCTGACACTTTTTTTGTTCATTAGGTATCCCTTTCAACCCCAAAATACATGCAATTGTAGAATGCAACTGGTAGTTTCCCAAGTGATCCCAGCGTTTGAACCTGCATTCAGGACCGGTCCTGAGATTTTGGTACCCAAAGTAACTTTGGAAAGGTTGCCCCTATATACAGTAGGAAATGTTATTTATGTTGGTAATTAAGAATATGATATGGCGAGTTTCGAACTATTGGTATCATAATCCAAAGATTTAATCAACCGTACTACAATGACACCGGCTTATATAACTATAATATTCCCATAAAAAAAAGAGGGCAGCATGATCTACCGAATTAAAATTTCAGCATAGTAATCTAATAGATGAAGCAATTGTGAATTTGGTTCATTTGATACGAAGTGTGGTGTTCAATAAGGGCGGCGCCAACTGTAACCTAATTATCAAGAACCGGAAACTGATTGATTTGGAATGGTGAATTGGGAGGATGATGAAAAATACTTAAGATAGATATTTGAAATGATATTTTGATAAAGAAAATATCCATGTGCAGAATCCATACATAGTCATACTTATTTAAACCGTAGAAAACATATATCTATATTACAACGAAGAAAAACCAAAAGCATCAATAAATCAATCTCCCCTTGTCTGTCTCTTTCATATCTATATTTGGTCATCCGAATAATTGCATGGAAATTGGCATTTAATATTGTCACGATATGCTTGTTATCTGGTAGGGAAGGGCACTGGGACTAGATCACATCTTCGAGGTACCAACCATAAAGGCTAGAAACCACTAGTCTAGAGAAGCCATATGATCAGTAATGTTGCCCATTGAATATTTTTGTTTTTATGTGTCAACGGGTTTGATTGGTGGTTTACCAGCTGAATGGTTTACCCACACAGATCAAGTTACTTCTAATTCACCACGATTACCTCACATCATACTTAAGGCCGTTCGCTCGACAAGCTAAGTTTCTTCATTTCCTTCTACAAGTGGTGAACACATTTCTAAAGTATACCTTTATAAACGAATGACTTATTATCACGATCCTCAGTGTAGAACTAAACTCATAGGCAAAAACAAACAAGAAAAGAAAAAAACAGAACCTCTATCGAATCCCAAGAGGAACCTACATCGCTATCATTTTAACTGGTTAGTATACAACCTCATCCACCGCTTCTAACCCTATAACCTCATAACCTCATCCACCTCTTCTAACCCTAAAAAAAGATGGTAAAGGTTAAGCGTACCTTTATTACTGATGGATTCGACTGGCTAGCAATAGAATAGAAAAGAAAGGGAAAACGATAGTTTCCCTGAATATTTTTTCCCAAAAGTTCTTCCGACTGAGATAAAAAGGATGGCCCATCTTCATCTTTTACCATCCCAATGATAGATAGTTTGGATGAGGACCATCGGATCCTTTATTCAAAAAAAGCTCCGGAGAAACTAGCATTTCCCAAAAAGAAACGGTTTTATTGACTTGTCTCCGGAAGATCTGGATATATTTCGTATTGACCAAAAAGAAACTAAGCGACGGGGATATATAGGAGTTAAAGGAGTAGATGTTGTAAATATAGTGCACTGGCTCCAAATATAATCATTCAGACAATGCTTCCTCTGGACCTTCAGATAAGCTTTCTACCACATTTGGCTAGTCATATCTATTTAGACATGAAGATGGTACAAAGGTTTTTCGTGGCCGTGGATGCACAGAGAGACCTCCTTCTGGACTGACCACTGGGTTTATGGAACTAACTGCGGCCTTGAAGGCATTAGAAGCTGTGGATCCTGAAAAAGTTCCAAATCTGCTCATGCGAAGTGATTGTTTTGAGGCCATACTACTCCTAAATGTTGATATTCATCCAAAACCGAGTCTCCAAACTCGTAACCAACCAAACCGTCCTATTAATGAGACACACAAAGAGATAAAAATGAAATCATATGGAAACAAAAATGTAAGAGCATTTTTAGTACTAATCGGGAATCTGATAAAAGAGAAGTACACCCAAACTGACCGCATGTTATATTTTGAGCACGTCAACCGGGAAGCAAATTTTCCGGTACACCGCCTTTTGTACATTAGGCATGCCCTAGGTGCGGGTAAATATTCAGTTGCCGAGATCCATGCATGATTGGACATATGAATATTTTTTTGAAAGAGATCCAACAGTGGGGTTTTGTCAATTCGATGATTTTAGCGAATGCTTTAATTATGGGTCTCTTGAGCATCACGCCACTATATGTGACAAAGACTCGATTGATCATATCAGTCCTGAAGAAATCATAGTTGATGTTAAACCTGAGCTTGATGTCAAGATTGTTTGTGTAGTATACTTCTTGGAAGTTGCCGTAAAAGAGTGACGTATCAAACGTTTTTACCTTTTTCCCTTCTTGGAACAGGGTCTGAAACATGTCAGACTTCTAAGGCTTCTGGAAAGAGCCTTTGCAAGTTATACCATGGGATGAAGTCATGATAAGTGCATAATTCATATGATTTTAGTGTTAAATCCATACTAATATTTTTTTTATAATTCTTGCATATTACTTGTTATTACTCTCGTTTTTTATTTTATTTGTTTCTTTAGGTGAATCATCCGAAATCAATGGAAATTGTGTTAAATAGAGCTAAGAATAGGAAAGGAGTTCATTCCGGCATGAAAAAGAGAAGATATATGATGGAAACACAACTTTGAAAAAAGATTTCCAGAAAGATTTACAATCAGGAAAAGTATCCAAGACTTAACCGTAAAAGAAGTCAATTGCGGAAGCAAATTCCAAGAAGAATTACGGTTGGGTTGGACCTAACCGTAAATTAGGTTAAAGAGATATGAAGATTTTTTTCATTTCAATCTTGTAGATATTTGAAAGAATAAGCCAACACAAAAAGAATGAGGTCAATCGGATATCGTATGAGGGAGTTATGACCAAAACGGTGAAATACAAAAGCATATCTAGGAATAATTACGGTTGGGTTTATTGGACTCAAACCCAACCGTAAATTTGGTGATTTTGACAAGATTTTCTTGTCATAATTTTGGTTGGGTTGGACCCAACCGTAACTGGGGAATTTGAAACGCGTTTGAGCTTCTAAAACAAGGAAAACATGGTCCCGAAATGATTCTAAACCCTAGAAAGAAAGGATACTTGAGGGCCAAGCATTGAAGACTATAAAAGAAAACATCTAAGTCTCAAACAACACAACCTATTACATATCATACTACAATTCCACATCTTAAACCTAGGGTTTACCCCTTTAGGAGGAAACTACCATTCTTCTTCATCTTATTCTTCTTTGTTATATGAATAGCTAATTGTTTTGTTGATTAAGGATGAACTCAATGTTCTAGGCGTAAAGCTTTATTAGTAATACAAGTTTATTTTGAGTTTTAATCATTGTCGTTTGTCTTTACTATATCGAAGGTTTAGGATTGATTCCTAGATTGTTTGGAGTGCACCTAAATTAATCTATTGATTACTCTATTGCTAGTAGAGAATTGTGAGATACGTGTAACAGTCGAACACCTCCTACACAAGTAGAGAATGTGAGACCTTGCAAAGGGACTCTGTGGAGCAATCGTGTTTGAAGACAACACTAGTAAGAAGGCCGAGCTTATACGTTTGATGCTAGGATCAACCTAAATTCATAAACCCTAATGCATTCGACTGGGTATGGTGGCTTGGATGGATAAAATATGGTAGGCGAGCGCTTCCGTATCCAGTGACACAAGGAGTTTTGGGGATAGCAGAGCTTATTGCTATTCTACGGTTGGTGATGAATGATCCTAACGAAAGGTAGACAATTATACTAATTCAGTCAACGTTTGGTAACGACCAATGACTCCCTAATTATCTTTCTTTCTTATTATTTTCTTTATTGTTACTTTTAGTTAATTAATTCACAAACCCCAATTTTTAAGATTTATTCTAGTTTTTCTAATCTAAATAACCTATCAATTACACAGCTCTCTGTGTGAACGATCCTTACTACCGCTATATTACTAGTTAATTAGTGGAAAATATATTGATTAATTTGTTGCACTTACGAAACGTATCAAATTTTGGCGTCGCTGCCGGGGAGCAGTCTCTAATTGATAAGTTATTTGTTTTAGTTTGTTTAGTAGTTTAGAAATTTTCACATTTTTCGTGGTGTTTAGTGTTTTTCATATTTTTAGGTTTTCGTGGTGTTAACAACTCGTTGAAGGTGTTCAACTCTCGTCAAAAGCAGGAGGTAAATTCTGAAAACAGGTTGTAAGTATCACTTTTAGTTATTTTTATTTTACGTTTTAGATTTTTGTTTAGATTTTCTCTTTTAGTCTTGAGACGTCATGTTTCCATTCGGAAATAACATGTACGATGCACAAGATCAATCATATAATAGTGGTAATCAATATGATTTTCAATCTCAATCTTATGCAACTACCAACCATACCAAGGGTATAATGAAAACCAATATTTTAGCTATGATCCATACCCTACGGAACCTTATGGATATTCTCATACATATCAACCTTATGATGGGTATGTAAGTGAACAATCACAAGGATGAGGGGATAGTTATGCTTCTAATGAAAACTCTTCTAGTTTGGAAGTTGTGATGCAATACATGAATAAATTGGACAAACACAGTCAAAATACGGAAGAGTATAACGAAAAAGGATGAAGATACACTCTAAGATCTTCAAAAGACTATGGATTGCCTGAAGAATCACATTGGTCAACTTGTAAGGGAAATGACTGAGGAAGAAGTTTGGTCTCAAAGACAAAACAATTATGACGTTCCCACTGTCAGTAATGGATATATGGTCGATGAAAATTTAAATGATCAATCTTCCGAAAGTCTTTGCAACAACGATGAAGTTATTCCAACTCCTGATCATAATAACGAACGATCATTCGCTTATTCAAAAGGAGGAGACTTGGTATAACGGAACCATTGTTATAAACGGAGTAGTGTACTCAAACGCATATCAAATTGAAAAAGAATATTCGGTTTACAATATTTTTAGGTCGGTTGATTTGCAAGTAGTTGACCTGATTATTCCGTCGGAGGAAACTCATACCGAATACCCTAGGATTTACACCGAAGAAGATCTTTTTAGAGCGGAATTCGATTCCGATGACACGAGTATTGAAAAGACAGTGATTGGGAATGAAACAAAATTGATTGATTTCGTGGAAGACCCAATTGAGCTTGCTAAGGATTATAATGATGTTAAGATTTTAATTGAAGCAGAAACTAACAAAGAATGGCTTTCAAATAGTTTGATAGAGGACCACGACGCATAGAGGTAACTAATTCACTTGAGAATGATGAGGATCCCGTAAAACGTTTGTCTAATCCTTTGCATAATTTTATATCTCTTTATCCTCCTCCCCCAATCGAAATAGTTCCTCAAAGAGTTGTTAACCCGATTTTTAAGGAACTACCTCACTTAGGGTTTGGGTATATGCGTTATTAAAATTCTTAAGAATTATTTTGCTTCTGATTATCTACCACTAGATGTTTTGATTCTATAATTGTGCAGGTTCACCGAGAGGAACCCAAACAAGTTCTCTTGTTCTATGTTCTTTGTACACTTCCAAGTGTAGAAAAGACTAAGTGTGGGGGAAACTTCCATAAAATAACAATTTTATTATTTATATCTTATGCTAATCATTGTATGAAGTTGTTATTAGAACTGCAGATTGTTATTTGGGTGGATCCCTAGATATTCATATTGTTGGTTTACGGGCATAACCAGATAGTCGGGCTGACGACTTTAAACCAAACGCTGAATAGGAGGCAACCCATTGGTTTCCTATTTCTATCTTTTTCCTTTAATTTTTAGTTTGTATATAATTATATAATTTTCCATCTTGATTTTACATTGGAGGAGTCAATTTACATTGAGAACAATGTAAAGTTTAAGTGTGGGGGAGTATTTGCATATTTTGCATATAGTTTTTTAGTTGTTTAGTTAAAATTTTCACTTTAGTACAGTAATTTTTTTTTTTCGAATTTTTGTACATATTTGCATGAAAATCTCCAACTTTTGAAGATTTTAGAGTCACTTGATATACTTCTAGCTAAGCTTACATACGAAGTTCTTATCGGAGTAACTGAACTTTTCGGGCTTCTTAATTGTTGAGAGGCAATAGTCGACAAAAAGGGACTTAAACCACCAGTGGCGAATTAGGTGCAGAAAGAATACAATATTAAAGAAGCTTATCAATCATTAATGGAGACTACCCATATATGAGTGAGGCACCAAACCTTCAATATTGTCCGTTTAGAGTGTTTCATCTGCGCAAATTTCAGGTAGAATGATGAGCTACCCAACCTCGCACACCATCAACACTACTTTTTGATCTCTTGAGTGCTAATTCTATCAATCATGAGGGTGTTATCAGAATTGCTAACTTTATCTTGTAGTCTAGTTTGCAGTTGGCACCATTCACTCGACAAAACGGCAATAAAAACACATCATCATCAACAAGCGAAGCAATATCAAATCACGAAGACGGTTTAATACAGTCAAGATTTGCAAGCAACAAAAAGAGAAGCAAAATTCTATATCAAAAGTAAAGACAAGACTAAGTACAATAGAAAATAAAAGCAAAAGATGTGAATTTTTATGAAGTTTATGATACCAAGAAAATGCAAATTTTGATAAATCAAGTGGTAATATCCTTCTGTCATGGCCGTATTAGTTTCATTTGTTAGTTTGTATTTCAATTAAGTTCTTGATAAAAAAGAATAAAAAAATATATAGAATAAAGTAAAATAAATAAATAAATAAATGTCTTATATTGCTTTAATGTATATTTCTTTTGTATTCATTCAATAAGGTCGTGGGGAAGAAGAAATATATAAAGAAGTTTCAAGCAACAAGAAATTTAGGAAAAGAGTTACAATTTGTCGAAGCACTACGAATTTCAAAAGTTCATCATCAACAGTTGAATACCGAAGACATTTCGATTTTTTGTGAGAGTGGTGTTAATTGTAGACCGGGTGAGAAGGTAAGTAATCATTCCCATCCTCACACAGTGGTTGATTTACTTTCTTAGAAATCATCAGAAAAAAAGTTCTTTTCGTCCCACGTTTCTATTGGATAACAAAATATAATTCTGAAGTTTTCTTTTTCTTCGCACCATTCACATGTGCAAGATTTTTATCTTCACTCCTGCCTGCACACATTAGAACCATAAAGTGCGTCTTTTGAGTGTAATTTCATAAAACCTTATTGGTGAGACAGAAGTCGAGGCAGAATGCTTATTCGATCCCTCTCGAGGCTGGATTCTTTCGTATGGTTGGTTTTATCCTAACTAAAGAGTTAAGCATAAGAATTATGTTCTTTGGAATTTCTAACTTCTTATTATTAGTGTGCAGAAACTTTATGTCCTCATAGCTCTTTGAATACTTGTGACTTTGAAGTTGGAGTAGGTTTTGTGGGTATACTTCTTGTAAATCCTCACGAGAGTATAACTCATCCACTAGGGACACCTAGGGTTTTAAAGGATTGTTGCACATGCTAAGTGTAATTGTATCCTCAATGAAAGGGAGTTGTTTTATTTTAGTTTAAGTTAGGTTAGATAGTAGTTTTCTCAAGGATTAACAAAAGCTAAGTGTGGGGGAATTTGATAAGTGCATAATTCATATGATTTAAGTGTCAAATCCATACCAATATCTTCTATAGTTCTTGCATATTAGTTTTTATTACTCACGTTTTTATTTTATTTGTTTCTTTAGGTGAATCATCTGAAATCAATGGAAATGGTGTTGAAGAGAGCTAAAAAAAGGAAAAAATTTCATTCCGGCATAAAAATGAGAAGTTATAGGATGGGAACACAACTTTGAAACAAGAGTTCCAGGAAGATTTACGGTTAGGAAAAGTATCCAAGATTTACGCTTAGGAAAAATATCCAAGATCTAACCGTAAAAGAAGTCAATTGCGGAATTCCTAGAAGAATTACGGTTGGGTTGGACCTAACCGTAAACGAAGTTGAAAATTTATGAATATTTTGTCATTTTCATCTTGTAGAGAATTGAAATACGAAGCCAACCCAAAAAGAATAAGTTTAATCGGACATCGTATGAAGGAGTTATCACCAAAACGGTGAAAATACAAAAACGTGTCTAGGAATAATTACGGTTGGGTTTATTGGACTCAAACCCAAGCGTAAATTTGGTGATTTTGACAAGATTGTTTTGTCAGAATTTTGTATTTGGAACGCGTTTGGGCTTCTAAAACAAGGAAAACACAGTTGATAGACACATTTTTGTGTCTGATTTGGTCTCAAATTCTCTATATTGTTAGTACTCATTTTGTACTTATTATGGTATTTTATGTGTATGCAGGTGTTTTTGGAAGAATAAATAATCATGGAGAAATCGACTAAAAAGTGCTAAAAACACCCCAACAAAAGTGTTAAAGGCACCCCATAGCAAGTGCTAAAGGGACCCCTACCCTGGTTAGGGGGACTCTACCTTCTTTACCATTTTATAACTGAAATTTGGAGGGAAAAAGACCATTCACCAGCGGTATTTTCTGTTTTGGATTGAAAGAGTTTTAATGAGATTCAATCACGGGCTTGATTGCTTTGGGCCTATTAGGGATAAACAGGTTTGGTATATGTGTTTGATTCGGTTAAATAGGGATGGAATATCGATTTGAAGCAAAACATGGCAGAGTAATACTCGAGTATTATTTTTGGAAGATACTTGGTTAAAAAGGGGAGAATCTTCTCTGATTTGACTCTATCTAGTTTATGAAAGAGTTTTGATAACTCTTGGACGCCGAAAGAAGAGGAAAAACAGGAAAGAAATCAATCCTGAAGGATTATTTCCCATGAAGAGAAGAAAGATTATTGGAAGATAACTTCGGAGATAATTTAGCTTGGAGTGTATAAAAGGGTTGTTCGAGTTCCAAAAAGGGATATAGAGAGTTTCGGGGAGGTTGCAGAGCTTAGAATTAAAAAAAAAAGTTTTAGAAATTTCCAGTTTGCTGCTGGTGAAAAATATGAAAAACATCGCAAATAAGAAGAACAACGTCGTGGAAGAATCTGTTATATTTTCTACCATTTAGCGACAGAGAAAACATTATTTGTAACGTTTATAAACGTCTCAATTCTCTGTGTTACATACATTTCTTTTTGTAAACACCTTTTTAAACAATTAATACAAATTTTGAGCGTGTTTCCAACATGAGGAGATAAACCCCATTGCTGAGGCGATGGAGGAAGCTACTTTTCCAATAATTATGTGGTAATATTTATTTAATTAATTTATGTAATTCTTTTATGATTATTTGCATTGGTTAAAAATTGATTCAATGATTTTTATTAAACAATTGTGATTTCTTTTGATGGTACATGCTTGGCCTAAGGTTTTTGATGTTCCATACTTTCGATATACAATTATTATTTTGAAAATCTGCTTGTAATGTTCTAGAATCAAATTAAACGTAAGAATTGCATAATAATATTATTGAATTAAATCACTTTAAAAATTGGAAAACGGTGGAATCTTAGCCTCAGTTTTCTCTCAACCTTGTTATCAATTTTATTTGAGTTTTGCTATTTTTAGTCTTAGAAATTAAGTCGGTAACAAACTTTTCTTACCACTGTCCATAACCACATCAATTTTTGGCGCCGCCGACGCGGACTTGTTTTTAGGTTTAGTTTTAACTTTTTTAATAGTTTTATTTTAGATTTTTATTTTTTGTTCTATTTTACCTTTCTTGGGTATTTGTCTTCTTATTGCAGGTTTTGGATCAAAAAGAAATTGGAACCAAATAAAGGTTCAAATTTGCGATTAAAGTTAAAAGACAAAGCGAAAAGAACAGAGAAAAGAAGAAATTAAATAAAATGAAATAAAGGTTCAGATTTTCCAGCTGCAGAAGCATGAAATGAATGTGTATAAATTTCTGACCCAACATCAAAACTATGGATACGTACTTCTATCTTACATTCCGCAAGAGAATTGAGAATGTGTATTCAGCTCATGGTTATATTATCCCTGTAGATCTTTTATATATGTATGCACCTCAAAATTTCAAGGCTTTACCCGGCTAAACCCTCGTTATTTCATGTGCGTCCATGCAAACTATCTGCATTAATCAGAACACACTGATTATACAAAATTAAAAACATTCATAATGGATGCTATGTCATTTCTGAATAGAAAACGCTAATTAGATGCATACTATCTAAATGCAGATTCGCATCGAACATCATTTCAAGTCGCAAACTTCCACGGCTGAATTCCTTGAATATGATATTAATGCACTACATAAAAGCCAAGCATAACGCCAACATTAAATCTCATGCGACTGAGAAGCCCTAAGCAAGCCATGGCTATGGCCACAACATTAGAAAGTTCCAATGCTAGCAGCACATAGGCAATAACCACGACACTAGAAAGTACTAGCCCTAGCAAGCCCTAACCATGATTTTAACACCACCTAGCACCCATATGCTAAAACGTAGGCTAGCAGCGCTAACGCCCCCTTCTCATATTTCCCTTATACGGGTTAAATGCTTCTGCTGCGCCAATCTCGCTTGCTTGTGCCGGCACCATTCCATGCCTGCTCGTGCCAACGTCATCCTTTGCTGCTAGAGCCATCACCTAGGGCATAGCCACGACGCTAGCATGTACTAGCAACACCTCAATTACGCATATAACACTCGCATGTGCCATTATCGCTAGCACAACTTACATGCTACAAATACGTCATTGCCATGCTGTGTTAGCATAAGCTTATTGATAATATTATTTTACGAAAAACTCTCAAAGTACTCACATACTTTGAGTCCATGACTCCACGAACTCCTACGAAAAACCAAAACATGTTACATGGGGGGATTCTATATGGGGTTTTGGTCTGGTAGTTATAACAACATACTTCATGGAAACACCCTATGATGAGAAAGTGACGAAGTTGTGATGACGGTTAGGGAAGTTAAGAGATGATGGATTAATGGTTTCAAGAAACTTCCCAAACATAATGGGCATAACTCCACAATCTCCATCTCTCTACCTCTATTACTTACGAGGAAAAGTTTGTATTCCCAACTACTATAAATAGGCTACTTAGCCTACTCAAAAAACGGAACAAGCTGATCAATCTCAAAAGCTCTGTTATTCTCGATAGTTCACACCTTCATACACAAATCAATACCACTGCAATTTCTTCAACTTTCTCTTCTTCCCTCCCATAGGATCAACTCATCTTCTCTTCTTGTGACCGGAGCAGGTCGAAACGACTACTTTCGTGGTTTATGCTTGTCTTGTACGATTTTGATTTCCTAGTCTAAAGAAAGTACTTCTATAGTATATTGTTTTGTCTAAAAGAAATTTTTAGGTACTAACAATTGGCGACCATAGTGGGAGATCAATCTCTCGGTCATAAATCTAATTCTTCAACCATCTGAAATTCAATTCTTCAATCATCTGAAAAATAGTGGATCTTAGGTCAGGTTTAACAACCACTCCTAACCCCGGAAACACCAGCGGTGGAACTCCATAAATCGTTCCTCAATATCCCACCATTGAAAATACCAACACTCCTTTCCGTACCTATGAAGGCGTCAGAAACAAGGAGCAGGCACCACCAACCATGGATGATTTGATGAAGCGACAAGAAACCTTGGCTGAAACTCAAGTAGCCATGGCCACTACTCAGAAGAAAGTTCTTACCTTTCTTAAGACTTTGACGGAGCAACATCATCGTCAAATGGAGCAAGCTAGGAATACATCCAAAACTGCTGGTGGAGCCACCACATCAAGAGCTAACACCAAGAAAACGATGAAGTACGTATCCTCACCGACCGTGTACCGGAGAGGAGCTAACAACAAGAAAACTTTGTCACTCGTGAAAACCTGGAAAGGATCCTTCGAAATCGTGGAAAGGAAGATTCATCTTCATTCCATCAACACCAACCCCCTTACCTAGCAGGGATTCAGATGATCTCACTGCCAAAAGGATATTCGTCTCCTCCATTCTCCTTGTACGATGGCACCGGGAACGCTCGAGAACATGTTTCTCGATTATTTGAATCTTTAGGAGAACGTGAATATAATCAAGTGTTACGGCTCAAAGAATTCTCCAAATCTCTTACGGGGAGAGCTTACACCTGGTACAACAACCTCGCTCCCGACAGTATCTCTAGTTGGTCTCAGATAGTCAATATTTTTTTATAAAAATTATTTCTTTGTCTTTGAGGAAATCAGTGTCTCATATTTGGAAAGAATGTTCCAGAGGAACAACGAGCATCCCAACGAATATGTAAAGAGGTTCAGGACACAATCTCTCGACTGCCATGACCAGAACGTAACTGAGCAATAGTTGGTAGAGCTTTGCATTAATAGTATGATTCCTGTTTATCATGCCTTATTAAAAAAATTACGATTTCAAACTTCTTTGAGTTACATGAAGTCGCCAAGAAGTCAACAACAATTGTTCCAGCCTTGTTGGAAAGACAAGGCCCGCCAAGGAAGAAAACCGTGGAGACACCCGTGGGAGTAGACGCCTGGTCAACAAGCAATACTATATCCATCCGTCCATAGGTGTTGTCAATGACGAAGGGACTAAGAGAAAAGCATCACCTCAGTCGGCGTTGCAGACTAAGCGTCCCGCATCGACCCAGTCGATGAATCCAATACTAATTCAAGGACGAGGCTCAGCCAAGGATCCACGTCAACATCCATAGACAGATCCAACGATACCGGATTTCCCCTTCCCCATGGAAGAAGTCCTCGACCTGTGGGAAATGCGGATACAAGATGGAACTATCAAGTTGCCACTTGTATGACGCTAACCAACCGATGAAGAGATGTCAGAGCCAAACTATTGTCGCTTCTACAGATTCGTCAACCATCCCACCAGTGAGTGCAATGGACTGAGACGTTTCTTCAGAGAAAAGATTGACTCAGGAGAATTAGACCATGGGACTGAAGGTGTTCACAAAGACCCCCTCCCTGTCAGGAGCTTCACTCTCTCTGGAGACTCCGTCAACAGAACTGTCCAATATATGATGGGGCGTATGTGTGAGCTTATTTACCTATCAAAAACACAACACAAAGATATTTTTGCCGCTCTTAATTGTATCGTATCGGGTAAGCGTTTACTCTTCGCTGAGAAGGATACCGTGTATCATGAGCCTTTTTTACAAGACGTAATCATCAATCATAATGAAAAGCATGGTTGGGGACTCTTCACCACTGCCTGCCTCAAGGATACTGAGTTTGAGCAAATGATGATCGACTCGGGGACTGAAGTCAACATCATCACCATCAACACTCTGTGGACTGCGGAAATTTCCAGGAACGAAGCTACATACTCACCGACCATAATCAAGAATTCTGAAGGGAGGTCCATGAGCGATTATGGCTACATTAATCTTGAGGTAAAAATGGGTGATTCCCAGACATATGCAAAATTTCACATTATCAAAAAACATCCAAGATAAGACATGATTCTAGGACTCCCATGGGTACATAGCAGCAAGATGAAATCAAGCGTATCTCCTTCGTTTGCGCCATCGCCTCCAAGGCTCTCCAACAAGCCAACAAATCCCGAGGACTGCCTATCAACCGAATTTCATCGCATGATGGATCTGGATGTGAAACAGCTGCCAGGAGAGGACATGACATCATATTTCTATAGGTTTCGCGCATAAGTAAGTCATATTCAACCAACTTCTTTGCAACCAGCAATCCCACGTCCCATCAAAGATTTAGGACTTTACCCGGATATCAACCCTACTTTAACTCAACGATGTGAATGGAAAGCTGATCATTTTTAAAATTTTATCAAATGGGTAGAGTCCATCTCTGCTGAAGATAAGGAAATTAGTAACTCGGTCATTCAGAAGACATGTCATGAAATTGAGGTATCTAAAACCAATTCATTTCAAGTCGGAGATACGGTCAAGAAAGCCATCGTTTCTCCTGAAGAAGAGTTATATCTCATTACTGAAATCTTTATTGGCGGTTACTACAAGCTTGTCAATACTGACAAGCTAGAAGGGGTGATTATACAAGGAAAATGGCTTAGAGCTCTCAGTGTTTAAGTATTCTACTAACACCTCACAATATTTTCCTATTTTACGCAATATTTTTAACTCCTCCAAAATGTTTGCAATATCTTGCATTCATACTTAGGATTTCAATTCATTAATCAAGCAAATCATTATTTTTTTTTAAAAAAAAATATCCTTTTAAATCATTCAAAAATCTCTACCTACTCAAAATCCCAAAATGAAACCACAAAAAGCCATGTGTCTAAGAACCTATGGAAACTTAGAAAATCTAGAAGAATTACTTGATAACTGGTTCAACACCTTCGGAGTACGCCTTCTCCACCTGATCAAGAGTGTCAGTTGCAAGCCTCAACTCTCGGGAAAGCCTCTCAAATTCACGTATAGCCTTGGTGACCGTCTCCAAGTTAGAAGTCACACCTCCCCCTGCAAGCGCTTCTCAATAGCTTCTAAGTGACGGCGAAGCCATGTGACATTAAGCTCATATCTTTCATCCTCCTCCAAAGCATCCTTCTAGTTTTGAAAACTATCTCAGAGATTTCTCTACGTGGAAGAGAAACCATCTCATGCACAGTTCGCAGCGACACAGACATATTCTTCTCCAGACTACGATAATTCTTAGGATTGTCTACGAAGAAATGGTCAAACTTGTTGCATACTTTGGTATACAACTCAGCATAGGCGTACGGAACAGTGAAACCTCCAGTGCACACGTGTTCAGTTTGAATCATATAAAACTTTAGTCAAAGTTAACTCCAGCGTTCGGATGCTCAAGCGAAACAATTTCCATCGCATCAGCATTCTGTACAATGACACGACTTGAAGTGCTTTCTTCAAAAGTCGTGTCAGGGAGAGCTTGCTTATAATTCTGTGTTAGAAAAAACACATCACCAGCATCACGATTCATGATAATCTCCAATCCTTCATCTACAAGTTCGTCTCTCTGTTTTGGTTCGTTCCCCCTCTAAAAACAGAGACATTATAGATATAATGAGTTAAAATATGTCATGAAATCCATAAAATATGTAATACTCCCTCCGTTTCAGGAAAAGAGTTACTTTTCCTATTTGCACAATGTTAAGACAAGATGAGAGAGAATAAATTTATAATTTATTTCCAGATTTACCCTAACAAAAAGTTTAATATTACATATATCTTTATAATGAGAATAATAATATTTTTTAAAATAACAAGGGTAGTTTTGAAAGTTTGTTATGTTGAAAATGAAAGTAACTCTTTTGTTGGAACAAAAATTTAAAGAGAAAGTAACTCTTTTCCTGAAACGGAGGGAGTATCACTTTTTCCCAGCTGCAGAAGCATGAAACAAATGTGTATAAATTTCTGACCCGACATCAGAACTATGGATACGTAATTCTATCATACATTCGGCAAGAGAATTGAGAATGTGTATTCAACGCTCATGGCTACATTAACCCTATAGCTATTTTATATATGTATGCGCCTATAAAATTTCAGGGTTTTACTCGGCTAAACCCTCGTTATTTCATGTGCGTCCATGCAAGCTATCTGGATTAATCAGAACACACTGAATATACAAAATTGTGAACATTCGGAATGGATGCTATGCCATTTCTGAATAGAAAACGCTAATTAGACGCATACCATCTAAATGCAGAGTCGCATCGAACATCATTTCAAGTCGCAAACTTCCACGGCTGAATTCCTTGAATATGTTCTGAATGCACTGCATAAAATCCAAGCATAACACCAGTATTAAATCTCATGTGACTGAGAAGCCCTAAGCAAGCCATGGCTATGGCCACGACCTTAGCAAGTTCCAATGCTAGCATCACAAAGGCAATAACCACGACACCAGCAAGTGCTAACCCTAGCAAGCCCTAACCATGCTTTCAACACCAGCTAGCACCCATACACTAACACTAGCAGCGGTAGTGCCCCCTTCGCACCTTTCCTTTATACGTGTTAAATATTTCTGTTATGCCATTTTCGATTGCTCGTGCCAGCACTATTCCTTTTCTTCTCGTGCTAGAGTCATCCTTTGCTGCTAGCGCCACCACCTAGGCCACAACCACGACGCTAGCATGTCCTAGCAACACCTCAATTGCGCCTATAACACTCACATGCGCCATTGTCGCTAGCACAACTTGCATGCTGCAAACATGCTATAAATACGCCATTGCCATGTTGTGTTAGCATAAGCTTATTGATAGTATTATTTTACGACAAACTCTCAAATTACTCACATACTTTGAGTCCATGACTCCACTAACTCCTACGAGAAATCAAAACATGTTACATGAAGGGATTCTGCATGTAGTTTTGATCTGGTTGTTATAGAAACATGCGGCGTGACAACACCCTATGATGAGAAAGTTACGAAGTAGTGATGACGGTTAGGGCAGTTAAGAGATGATGAAGTAATGGTTTCTAGAAACTTCCCAAACATAACGGGCATAATTGTATCATTATCTCCACAATCTCCATCTGTCCACCTCCTCACTACCTTCACTACTTACGAGGAAAAGTGTGTATTCCCAACTACTATAAATAGGATACTTAGCCTATTCATAAACGGAACAAGCTGATCAATCTCACAAGCTCTCTTGTTCTCGATAGTTCACACCTTCATACACAATTCAATACCACTGCAATTTCCTCAACTTTATCTGCTTCCCTCCCCTAAGATCAACCCATCTTCTCTCCTTGTGACCGAAGTAGGACGGAATGTCTACTTTCATGGTTTAGGCTTGTTTTGTACGATTTTGATTTCCGAATCTAAAGAAAGTATTTCTATAGTATATTGTTTTGCCTAGGAGCAATTTTTAGGTACTAACACATAGAAAGGTGGGGAAGGTGGGAAGAATAATATTATGATGATCATGGGTTTGTGAGGGGATACAAAATTTTGATGTATAAATAATAGTAATGAAATTCATTAATATTTTCAGGGAAAAAAACTGTTTAGTATACCATAAATACGTTTGACTTTTATGTAGAACCCTCATATAGGGGCTTACACATTCATAGGGGGCTCTTCATGTGAAGACAAAATAGGGTCATTAGATATGAATTTCAAAAATCCCTTATCCATTATATTTTCATAATGGCTAAATTATCCCAGTTTAGTTAATAATAATTAATCTAATTAGCTAATAGATTAGACTAATAATAATTAATCTAAAATAATGTTGTACTTAATCAAATCAAATCTTTATATATTTTGTAGAAGAAAAAAGAGAAAACTTTTTGGAGATTTTTGAAAAACCCTAGATTTTGATTCACTCAACCAAAATGAGTGATTCCAGTGAGAAATTTGAGGGTGAATGAATGATTCTAGTGAGAAATTTGAGGTGGGTGAATCCTTGTATGATAACTTAAACTCTTGGCCTTTTTATTGCTCAAATTTTCTGAAAATACGTAAAAAATGAAGATTTTTTTTTTATTCAGGCAAAATTACGGTTGGTTTATCATCTATAAATCAACCGTAAATACAATTTGCGGTTAGTTGTTTTATATAAATCTAACCGTAATAGGATTTTAATGGAGGAAAACCCAATCGTAACAGTTTTACGGTTGAGTTTATAGCATCGAAACCAACCGTAACTCATTATGTGTATGTTATTTATTGTATCAGTTACGGTTGGGTTGGACCAACAATTTCCAAACGTAAATAATATTACGGTTGGGGTTCGATTTTTAATTCTCAACCGTAAATAAAAGAAGAAAAATCAGAATATTTTACGGTTGCTTTATACCAATCGAAACCAAACGTAAATAAAATTACGGTTGAACTTTGACTTTAAAACCAAATGTAAAAAATCCTCCAAATTAATTGAGCTACCAGGAAAATTTACGGTTGAAAATGACATTCGAAACCAAACGTAAAATAAAATCACGGTTGATAAAAGCCAAACGTAAAAGATTAAAAAATTTAGCCTCCAGTGATTTCTACGGTTGGGAATTGAGAATCGAACCCAACTGTAAAATGTCATCTTCATCTTCATTATGTAAATTTAGGGTTGGAATCTGGAAAAAACTAAACGTAAATTCAATGAAAACCCAGTTACGTTTGGGAAACCAACCGTAAATTCTTCAAAACATGGTTTTACTATTGGAATTTTAACAAAAATCAAGTGTAAGAAATTCTGAATACCTAATTTATTTTTAAAATCAATCAAGCAAACACATTTCAATAGGAGAAAAGGGGGAAAAGAAGAGTCGAAGAAGATACGGTTGGAGGAGTTGAAAGATTTTGAAATTGAAAATAAATTAGATAGTTATGTCTTTTTTTGTTTAGGTTTTAATACATTGAAGGTCAAATTAGACTTTTTTTTATAGATGGAAGGGTAATGTAAACATTTGATATAGTTATAGGCTACCTCCTAACCAATTATTTAGTCACCTTGAACCCTAAAAAAACCCTTTATAAATCCATAAGCTCCTGTACGAGGGTTTTTTATATATACGTTTTTAAAATTTAAATCGTTCAAAGTATATAATGTAGGTAACAACAAAAATTGAAATTTTACTGCCCTAAAACTTTTGCTGCCCAAAGTAATTGCTGCCAGGGCAGGCCCTGCCTGCATTTCTACCGAAGACAGATTATATGCGGTATACTTAGCAACATGATTTTGTCAAAAAAAAAAAATACTTAGCAACATGTCAAACCCCCATTCAGATAAAAAACGCTCTGTCTTGGTCTGACATTTATTATGTGTAACTACAAGCAATGTGTTTCAAAATAATTTCTAGCAGTTAAAAAGTTACTATGGTAGTTTTTTAAAAGAACTTCCCTGGAGTGGATTACTTTTTTGTTTTTACTTTTTAGAAGCTAGAGAAATAGCACGAGCACTGGACTTGTAATTGAGAGTTGTGTATTTTACTAGCGAATCCGAGTACAATAAATCCGGCCCAACAGAAAGCCCATTAAAAATACCAAGTGAATAGAGAGTAAAGAAGAAAGAGGTTTAGCCGGTTTAGGGTTTTAAGAAAGGGAAGCGTTTGGAGACTGGAATCTCTCTCCTCCTTCCTTCTCCGTTGATCTTCAGCCATCGCACACAAAAACAGAAGTCGCTAAAACTGTTTTACCGCTCTTGATTTTCAATACTAAGTTGATTCAATGGAGGGATTGAGAACTTCAGAGGCGAATTTAGTTGTATATTTACATCCTTCAAAAGCGAATAAGGTTTCTCAAGCCATTCTTTGTGAACTCAGTTCATTGCTGTTCAAGTAAGTGTTTCTTTCTAGTTCTAAACTTCATCAACTGATTTGAATTGGTTAGAGTAGCTCAACATTTTTAGATTTTCTTTTGGAAAATTTGTTTCGTTAAAGATTGATTTGGAAACCGTTTTGCTATATTTGAATGTGTTAAAAAAAATTGGGTAGAAAGAGCACTTGAAGATTTTTCATTATATGGATCAATTTGAGTTGGTTCCTAAGGTTAAAATTCTTCTTGTCTGCCAAAATGTTTTGTATCAAGCAATTAAGAATCGTCTAGTTCAAGTTCTCATGTGTATTGGTATAGTTTTATATGCTACAAGCTCTATACGCACCGAGAGGGAATTCATGATTTTAATGACACGTAATCTTGCAAACTGGCATTATGTCCTACATAAACTTGGTGCATTATTAGGTTACGTAGTTTTGGACTTGGAAGGATACGTTACAAACTGGAAATAGTGTCCTACATTATCCTATTATGGCACCCCTGATGGTTTTCTTTTCTTTTTGGTAAAATGCTAACACTAAATTTATTAAAATTTCAAAAGACAGAAGTTTCCTGATCAAATATCAAGGAAGCATCAATAGAATTACGTCGATGCTTGCTATCATCATCTTGCCTGTGTTTCAGTGTTTGTAACTATTAGATAGGAAAAGCTTTCTATATCAAATTAGGGTGCTATCATCATCCTGCCTGTGTTTCAGTGTTTGTAACTATTAGATAGGAAAAGCTTTCTATATCAAATTAGGGAGCCGCAGAAGTGAGGCAATACATGTGTTCTAAAATAATTACATGAGTTCTAGAGAAATATTAACCAAAGCCATTATAAATATTATGCACCCATGTACACCAGTTTTTTGTACCCACTTGAGCTAGACTAAAATACTCATAACCGTGAGTTCAAACCATTTTTATTACAAAACAAAATTTTATATAGGTTGGGATACACATACACCAACCTGATTTTATATAAAGAGTTCAGGGGCTTGTGAGTTTAAATCTGAAAAGAGGTAGTTCCGTAAACTGGTGTAAGCATTTCTCCATCACCAAATCTTTGCAGCTTCTCCTTAATTACTCTTTATTATTGTTGTTAATGATGTTTCTGCATCATCGTTTTCATTGATCAAATTAGTTTCTTCCTTATGCGCATCTCCCATGAAACAAAACTATTAAATATGAAGTCATTGCTTACTAAAAATACAGCACATTAGATTAAGAAATAGTAATCTTAGTTGTTTCATAGATGAATATGAATATGGTTTGCAAGGGTTAACCATAGTCGATCTATGAATGGAATCACCATTAGCATCCCACCATCTGAAAAATATAGAATAGTCCAGCAAAACCTTATCTTGGTTTTGTTATCTGTAATGGTAACCAGGTAACCTTTGCATTGTCTTCTCCAATTACCTATAGAAAATAATATACCCTGTCTTTCCAATTTCTAGTGTGTACAACAAAAACATTCAAATTCTTGGGAGTTTTTTTTGGTAGGTGATACAATAAAGAATACAGAGGTATGGTAGAGGTGCAAACATACTTACTTGCACTCCCTACAAGCCTTACATAGAGGAGAAACTTTCACACAAAAATCTCACCTTACACTTATTTTTCCCATTTAAAATAAGATCCTCATACACAACCTGACCCCATCTTGATCATGGGAAGGGATATCACATACTGGCCTTAATTTCTAAGACGATTGTCTGATAGTCCTTCCGTTTTGTATTTCCTCAAACATCCTAAGGTTCCTTCCATTTTTAAATCTCCAAGCAGACAACATAGGAAGGGTATTCCAGAAAAAAATTGTATTCCAAGAGAGAAATGATTGTTGCTCATGGAAGATCGTTCTAATTCCTCCTCTTTGCACCCAAGTCACACCAAAACCATGCATAAAGTGTTGCCAAATTTGTGTAGCTTCTTTGCAATGCATAATACACGCTTTGTCTATTCACACTCCTGCTTACACATACTGCACCGATTCGCCAGATTCCTGTTTTTCCTACTTAGATTATGTTGAGTGAGAATAGAATATAATGGATTTCTGCAAATTATTCTTAATACAAACAGATGAAACCAAATGGTTAATGATCAATGGGATACTGTGATTCATTTTTTATTTTTTTTGGTTAATCATCAATTTTTGTAAAGGGAAATTTTCAAAAACAGGTTTCTAATTCCTTTCTAAAAGAATTACAATGTGTAGTTATCTAACAGATAAGCAATATGGGGTGTTTCGTTTGGAGTTTTTCCAAACTAATGTCGGTTACGATATACCTGAAAAGGTAACATTTGGTCTGATGATTTGAATTATTGTATTGGATGAGGTGGATTTGCTGATGTGGCTTAATAATATGATGATATGATTTAGTATCATGGGACTTTGTTCTCATGATATTGGTATAGTTTCATCTGTTAATAGTTTATATGAAGGTGGATTTGGTGTAAAGAAAGCTAAATGTTTTGCCATTGATGAATCACTCCATCCATTATTTTCCTCTCTAATACCTCAAAAAAAATAATATTCATTTCTCAATATTTTTTGAAAGTCACCTCCCATTTACATATTTAATACCTCAACTGAAATAACCTTTGTGATACCATATTTGTAGAAGATCAAAGAAGCTATCATCATTTTGTTGCTTAGATGGTACAGAGAAAGTGAAGAAAACAAGA
This sequence comes from Papaver californicum, assembly GCA_023531435.1. Classification (NCBI taxonomy): domain Eukaryota; kingdom Viridiplantae; phylum Streptophyta; class Magnoliopsida; order Ranunculales; family Papaveraceae; genus Papaver; species Papaver californicum. The sequence goes on from JAJJMC010022854.1 coordinate 10,767,230, forward strand.
AGAACAAGCCCTTTTAAGTTATTTTAGTTTATTTGCTGACATTGGAAGTTATTTTAGTTTATTTACTGACATTGGAAGTTTTTCTTTCTCAGGTTTAATGAAATGTTTGATGGTGTTGTCTTGGCTTATGACGTACAAGTTCGGAATGAAACTGCGAGAATTCTTCCTGGAGTCCATCCTTTTTATGGCGTAAAGTTGAGAGCCGATTTGCTACTTTTTTCTCCAAAACCTGACATGCTTGTAGGTAATTGAGACTTTACCCTTCTGGTCTTGCTTATATGATATCTGTCTGTATCTGTTCATCATCTGTATGTTTTTCATCAAATGGCTGTCAATGATTTAACAATCGCGCATTAGTTTTCGGAAAGTTTTCTTATTCTAGGTGGTTTGCTTGCTGAAGATTTGTCTTTTTAATTTAGAAGTTCGTGTATAATCATAGTGAACTTGTGAACAGTACTGCTGCTTTGTCTCCAAAACTGTACATGCTCTAAGATAATTCAGACTTCAGCCAGAAAGACTTAAAAGAAGTGTGTATGATACTATGATATCTGTCTGTAGCTGTTTATCTTCTATCTATTCTTCTCAAAATGGTGGTCAGCAATTTAGCAATTAAAAATCAAGTTTGGGAAACCTTTCATATTCCATTTGGTTTACCTACTGTAGATTTCTACTTTTAGTTTACAAGGTACTATTCAAAATATAGTAATCAAGCAGCATGATGTTTTTTTTCTTCCATAAAACAGATTTCTTTATATGAGATTTTACCTTCTGATTCTGTTAACTTTATTGTTTTTACAATTTCTATCACTTTTGATTTTTGAGCAAGTTTTTGAGAGGTGTAAATGATTTCGCTTTACACTTTTTTAAAAGTGCTTGTGGGTCTTACCTTAAACTATCCTGTTGTTAGAGTGAATAATTTTGTGATTCTATTATGACTGCAGAAGGGAAGGTGGTGAGGATTGGAGAAGACTCCATAAATCTTGTCGTTCTTGCCTTTTCTTCTGTTTCCATAGTTCAGGAAGATATTCGTAAAGATTTCAGATATAAAATTGTAAGCGCATATCTTTAGCTGTTTGTTTCAGTTCCCTGTTGAAAAGGTTACTTGCAATGGTGGATAGGTTTTAGCTAGACTGTGTTTAATATGTATCTATTTTATCTTGTCTAAATTTGATTTAGAAACATGGTGAGGAAATATTTGCCAGTAGATCTCACAAGCGACATGTGATCAAGGTTGGGAGCACAGTTCGCTTTTTAGTTAAGAGGTGAGAAGTTTTGTTTTGCACTTCCTAGCACTGATAAGTAACAATGAATGTCATAATCTTGCAGTTGACATTGTCTGCAAAATAAGGGTTTTAACTTTCATGTTCTGTTTCTGATCCCTGAACAGTTTTCTGTGGTCCTTTCAAAAGGACTGATAGTAAAATTTCTTTTTGTAGCTTCGATGAAGAAATACTACACATTTCAGGATCCTTGGTTCCATCCCATACTGGAAGAATTGATTGGTTGGATAAACATGCGGAAGAAGGTTCACAATCAGAGAGGTTTGAAACATTGTACTCTTGTTTATGGGCATTAACTTAACCGTGTGAGTCCTATTCAATCTCGAATTTATAGGAAATTTCATCGAAACATTATCATTTAGAAACTTGGAGGAAAGCCCACTTACAGGAACGTCTTTTGTAGGAGCATCAAGAGAGAAAGGGAGACTTGTAAGGTAAAGGCAGGGCTTGATTCAGAAGTCTATAGTGAAGATACAACTATGAACAGTGAGCGACCCCGTTCAAAGAAGTCAAAAAAGAGAGAGTGAAAAAGTAAAAAGGCAGAGCTTGATTCAGGAGTCTATATTGAAGATACAACTGTGAAGAGTGAGCAAAACCGTTGAAAGAAGTAAAAAACGCGAAGAAATGAGGAAGAATCCTGAATTTGTAGGAATTTTTGCCGTACCAGGTAATTTATTTTCTGGATAATTCGACAGTGTAAAATAAGCCTTCCATTGTTTGCTTAGTATTAGCATCAGTCTAGTCTTTAAGCTGCTAGCCATAATTCTTTTGTTATCATTTGCTCAAGCTAAACCTGTTTCGATTTGCATGAAACAAGTACTGGCTCCGCCCTGTTAGGCTTGCTATTGTTGTGAAAATACATGCTTATTAGTTTCTTCAATGTTTGTCTCACTGTATCGACTGTTAAAGTAGTACTCCTTGAAGTGGCTGATTGGTTATTGAGGTTTTAAAGTGTTTGTTAGATCAAATCCTCACAACGGTTCCCTAGTGGCCTAGCCTCGAATTGAATGGGCCAGACTGAGTGAACGTACATTGGTCTCGTTATTCAGCCCGCAACAGAAGTGCTTCTATGTCTTGTAGTTAGGCCCATCATTCAACTTACCTGAAATATTGAGAGGTTTGCTGATTGGTCCAGAATACCCGGACCTAGTTAACCTATAGTCCACCCGGAAAAACCAATTTAACCATAAGTCCAAAATCGTTTTGAAAACTAAAATTACTGTTATGCCTATCTCGTGGAACCATCCATGAATTCCACCTCCTACACTTCTCACTTTCTTTAACGGAATTTTCAGTTTCAGCTACTCCACCCACCTCTTATTTACTTATGTAAAACCTGAAAATTTAGGGCAAATTTTTTGGAAACCACCTGAACCAAATCCAAAAATACAGACCAAACAACAAAAATCAAAATCTGTAATAGCAGACTTTGAAATATAGATTTCTTTGAGCATTATACAACTGAAACCTGAGCTACTTCCAGCAACTACTGCCATATTTTCCAACTAAAATAGGTACCAAAAGAAAAATCAATAGAAGAATAAAAGAAACAGTATTTGAAGAACTCGATACTCCTCAATCTCCACCATCGAAGAAGAACAAGAAAGCTTCTACAGTAGATTCTCTACCACCAAAATCAAAAAAGAAGAAGAACAATAAAGTTGTTGATTCTCCAACAACATCGAAAAAACTGAAACAAACTACTGTTGATTCTTCACCAAAATCAAAAAAGAAGAAAAACAATGAAGTTGTTGATTCTCCAACAACATCGAAAAAAATGAAATAAACTGTTGTTGATTCTCCACCAAAATCAAAAAAGAAGAAGATTCATGAAGTTGTTGATTCTCCAACAACATCGGAAAAAATGAAACAAACTGTTGCTGATTCTCCAGCAAAATCAAAGAAGAAGAAGAACAATGAAGTTGTTGATTCTCCAACAACATCGAAAAAAATAAACAAACTGTTGTTGATTCTCCATCTACAAAGAAGAAGAAGAAAACTCTTGTTGTTCGTTCTCATCAACATCACAGAAGAAGAAGAAGGGTGTTGTTTTTTCTGGTAAAAAAGGTACTGATTCTAATCATTGGTGCATATCAATATATAACATTCTTTGTTCATGTTATATGAGTTTGATCTAGTATACAACATCCGTACATATCAATATATATATAGTTTTTTCATGTTATAGCACATAGAT
>JAJJMC010022854.1:10776453-10808627 GCA_023531435.1 Papaver californicum
CTCACTAGAAATTAAGGTGTAATTTAGACACTAAAATGTGTCTATCACATGGGCTTTCACATATTCTGACATCCACTCCTGAAGAAGTAGTTGTTATCTTTGGAATGCCAAGAGCAGGAACAGGACAACATGAAGATATGATGCTGACATCAAGGGGTGGATATCGAAACAATGCTTTCTTCCAAAGGTTCTTTGGTGATGTAGAAAAGACTAAAAAGGTAAATAAAGTGAGGATACAAGAAGAAGTCTTGAAACTTTTAAGAAAAAAAACAGCAACTAAGAAGAAAGCAAATAAAAAGTTGAAGAATCTGAAGAAAAGCAAAGTGATGAAGAACCTGAAGAAATTGGGAGTGATGAAGAAAATGAACAAGAAGAAAGTGAAGAAGATATTGAAGAAGGGAGTGAGTAAAAAAGTGAAGAAGTGAGAGATGTTGAAGACCTTGTAAGGCATATATGCATGTTCATGTGTATCACTTTGTTTTTGACAATAAAAGATGCACATGCCTTGACTGAAAAGTACATTGGTCTTGTGGAGGATCTCGAGGCTGCAAATAATGTGTCATGGCCAGATTTGATACATTCTTACCTAGAAAAGTCACTAAATGACAATGTAAATGCAGTCGAGAATACTACCGGATGTCTGAACTATTTATTGGTAAGAATATGTACTAAAAATCTTTTTAGTAGTTTACTCAATGGAAATCATGATTTATTTTTAACTTTGTTTTGGTAATTTATTTTTCCAAAACAGATTTGGTAGAGCATACATATTTGCTGGAACCGGAGGAAATAAAGACGATTCCATTTTTTTCTGAGAGCTGTCAAATGGAATCTGTCAAAGTTATGTGCTGCACTCCAAAAAGGCATTGATACAACTGAATATAAGGTAAAAAAATATGTACTTATTTACTGCATTTATGATGTTTGTTATCCTACAGTATATAATGATATGTACTGAATGTATGATGTTTATTATCCTACAGTATATATTGATATGTTCCTCATGAAAAAACTTGTTTTTATAGTACATATTTTTTTGTTTTGGTACAGTTCAATGAAAATTTCAAGGTTCAATACACCAATCAAGAAAAGCAAATTCTGAATAGAATCACAAGAAGAGACGCAGCAGAGGAGAGTGAATATGAAAAGGAAGAAGATAAAGAAGAAACTGCAGGGAAGGCAGTGGAGGAAGATAATTGGAAAGGATGATATGAAGAATTGACAAAGAAAATCTTTGAAAAATGGGGTGAAGCGAACACCATGCAACATGAGGATGGACTGCTTGATGCATCAAAGCTTCTGCAAATGTTGAATGACATATACAAAGCTTCTCCCTTGCAGCCTGAAAATAAAGAAGAGTTTCGAGACTCAATTGATGAGAGTCCCAATCATTTAGGTACTGACCCAACAGGAGAATTCCCATCTCCTACAACTCCAACAGATCCTCTTTGTGTAAACATAAGATAAGATGAAGTGGTTTTGGGAGAAGAAGTGCCAACTGTTCAGATTCCGACAGAAGATGAACAAAATGTTTTGAGTGACACAACCGTCAAAAGGGTACCATTTCATGTTGCATTGTCAACACCACCTTCGGTGCACAAGTTCTATGGTGTTGATGTTAATGTTATTAAAACATGGGCTAAATCTGACTTGGAGAATGAGGTCAAAGAGATGCAGGAGAAAAGTAACGCACAAGTAAGTAATGCTGGCTAATTTCACTCTTTATTACAAATGTGTTTATCAATATAACGATAAATATCAATATGTACTTGATTACAAATGTGTTTTATTATTGTCATATAACTGTACATATCAATATGTATTTAATTATCATGAATAAAACTCTATGGTTGCAGGATGATTTACCTGGACTTCAACAAGAAGCAGTGAAAAAGGTGATTGAAGCTATAGACCAGAGTCTTGAAACTATTAAAGGGAGAACCCTGATAAACAAGACGTTGAAACCTTGGTAGACAGCTTCGTGGACATGAAAATACCTTTGTTTATTGAGATGGCTAAGATGGAAGACATTGAAAAGTTCACATTTGAAGAATTTTTGGACTTAGCCATTTCCAGCAAGGAAGTTTATGATGAAGAATATGCATCTCTCAGCCAAGATAATGGTAGTGTTTCAAGCCATACTCTGTTTGGGATTGACATTCGAAACATTTTGATAATTTATTTGGAAATGATTTACGACGTGTAGAAGTTCGAAAAGTTACAGTTGAGCGAAACCAACTTACACCTGAGAAGAATGCAAATAAGGTCACACCTGAGCAGGAAAATGACCAAGAGGTATATCTTCTACTTGTGGTAATTTACCTTTCTTGTCTTTGTTTGAAAAAAATATGATTCAAATATAGTACTGTAAATTTGGATTCAAAAATGCAGGAACATGAAGTTACAACAACCCAAACGTCAAACGACGTGCCAGTAGCAACCAAACTTGCCAAGATGACTGCTGCCAAAGCGAAAGCAAAACCAAAGGTTGTTGCAAAGAAGTCAGTACCAACTAGATAAGAAGTTAACAGGCGAGTAACTCGTGCAAATCCAGCAAAGAAGACAGATCCATTATTTGATTGTGGAAGTAAGTTTTCTGAAAAGAAGAATCCAAAAACTGAGCAACTAAAAAAGACAATAAAGACAGGAAAGGACAATAAAGCTCGTAAAGCTCAGAAACCTCGTATGAAGTTTATGGATCTTCACAAGTCACCACTCTATGAGAATATGACAGATGAACAAATAGAGATTTCACTTTCATACTTTGAGCAAGGAAAGAGAATAAGTACTTTCTACCCTTCATTTTACTTTTAAATCAAGTAAGTTTTGCAGTACATATCAAAAAAACTTACTTCAATATGTGTTTTTGTTATAAATGTGCAGCTTGGTTGCTTGGACAATAGAGAATGGAGGTGGTATCTGCGTCAGCGGGGATACAATGGAAGATTTGATCTTCAACAGAGCATTAGAGCAAGATCTTCTCAACTATGCTCATTATAAGCTTCAAGTGGCGTCTGAAGAAGACCAAGCAAATCCTGAGGAAGAAAGAAAATACTTTAAGGTGTTTCACCTGGATCCAACTGCTTGGGTATGTGTTGTTTTCTTCTTTTATACTTTTGAAACATTGGATATGAAAAAAGTACATATTGATATATACTTTGTGAAATAAACTATTAAACGTTTCCAATTTTCAGTATCATGTCGATAAACCAGACACTTTAAAGGGAGCATAAGTGACTGTTGTTATTATGCCAATCTTGAAAATGAGCAATGACATCGAGAAGATCCTTGTACCGATGTGCCATGGCAACAAACATTGGGCCCTGCTCGAGTTTGCGTTTGAAACCGAGAAATCTATCCATTACAACTCATTTGTGGCATTCAGGGATCATTGCTATGAGAATGTCAAAAAAATATCAGAATACTTGTTCAATCCAATCAATCAGTTCTTGGATGAGAATCAGAGAAAAATGGTGAGCAATGTAAGGTTGACTGACTATGGGTGTCCATAACAAGGAATCTGGCCAGACTGCTTTTTGTATGTAATGCATTTTATCAAAAGGAGATCAAAGATTGATCGTGATGGAAAAAGTTTGGGAGATGACAAATAATTGATGAAGAAGATTCAGAAGAAAAGAATCAAGTTAGCATGCAGGTTGTTGACAGCCACTCTGCCTGAAATCAGTTGGGACCCCTCCAAATGAAAATACATGTTTACCTGCAGAGTAATTCAGATATGTTTGTATATCTTGGTCTGAGGAGATAAGTTGGTGCATTTAGTTTTTGCTGGGCAGGGTTTTGTGGCTAGAGTGAAGAAGATAATCCTTAATTGTTTCTTATACCACATTTGGCAGGAGAGAAATCTTAGGATATTTTAAAGTAAATTTAGTTATGTTGACCAGGTGGGATTTATCATTATGGAGACAGTGAGAGTTAAGGTTTTGTCTATGAAAGGTAATATAGTGGATAGTCCTTCTACGTAGTATGTACTTCAGTAACTTTCTTATTGGGTTTACTTATTGAACTTGGTTTCTACTTATTGAACTTGGTTTTTAGTTATTATGTTTATATCAGGATCTTATTATGTTTATATATATATGTGATGATCTTTATTAGCATTGTTAGGTTTCTATTTAATTTAGAGTTATATAGAAAGGCAGAACATATTGATATGTGCTAGGAAGTACATATTGATATGTACTTTGTTTTGAAACTCTGAACCAATAGATTCATATTCTAAACAAGTACATATTGACATGTACTATGAAGTACATATTGATATGAATTTAAAAATTACTTTGTTTATGTACATTTTTTTGTGTTTTTATAACAACTACAAGATTACTAAATAAAAGAAAAATGTATTGGGAATAAAAATCACTAATAACAAGGGGGAGCTGCCCTCTCGACCCCCGTATATAGTGAATGGCATTCAACCACATGTTCATACATCTTTAAAGATGGAGCAAAATAAAAGATTTATATCATAAAATTCTCGTTCTGTCATTAAGAACATAATTCAGTTGGCACACAAACAAGTTATGAAAAAAAGAAACCTAAGAAAATGCGACAAGTATCTTCTAAAAGAATTTAAATCTCAAATGTACTAAAAAACTATAATGAAATTAATTCTCATCCGTATACTGGTACTGACGGATAACATTGCATGTAGCCTTGTTGTGATGAGCTTTCAATTTACAATTTGAACATGTAACAGGATTTTTGCTCCTCTCCCATGCACTCTTGATGCGGTTCTTTTTACTTCTTCCTGGAGAAGCCCTAACTACTATTGGTGGCAGAATAGTATCTTCTGCGGTATACTCATTAGGCTTGTGGTATATTGAAAAACATAAATAAGAAAAATCTAATATACTTGTGCAGTTTTTATTGATGTATGTTACACTAAATATCAATATGTACTATGCTAGTTCTAGTTTATGGTTTATATGTATTGGTTAAAACCATTCTCATGTATGATACTACCATAAAAAATATAAATATGTACTGCTTAAAAATTTACCTGTCGTGATTAGGAACAGGTCTAATAGTGATTGAATATATCTGGCGATAACAGCTAACTTTGAATTATTCGTCGATATAATCAAGGAACTTTCCCCTGGATGCAGCAATAGCTGCAGTAGAATGCGAGCATAGAAAACCATACACGCGCCATCTTTGGCAAGTACAACTCTTTTGTTGTAGATCTACCATATGATACCTGCACACAAGAAAACAAGAATATTATTTACACATTATATATTGATATTTTCCGTACATAAACAAAAAATAATATAATCTGCATAATACATATTTGATATTTTCCCTACAAAAACCCAAGAAGATAATCTGCACAATACATATTTGATATGTTTTTTGCAGTACCCCTAAGAAACTAGTTTAGTGGATATCTCACATCAAAAGAGCATGTTACCTAAAAAACTAACCTTGGGGAATGAAATTCAAACACGTGAGCATATGACTGACTAACTTTCCAAGGACGACCAATTTGAATGTGTAGTTCAAGCAAGGATTGATACACATGGGTTAAGAGTTCCGGATCCATCGAAAAACTTTCTTCACGACGTTCAGACATCAACTCCATTACTCGTAGCCTGCACGACCAATTAAATTAAAAAAACAACAAACATATTATACATATTGCAAAAAAAAATATGTACTAGAACAAGATTGGTGGAGCATATTAAAAAAAATAGTACATATATACTTGTAGTGTTACAAGAAACTTATAAAAACCTGATTGTGTCAGAGAGAGCACAAGGAGGTAACTTCTTCTCGCGGCGAATCCAGTTATTAAAAGAATCGGCAATGCTTGAAGAAGTCTGACCATACCTACATCCTGGGAAGTATGCACTAGACCATTTTTCCCTAGGAATGTTACGGCAGTATTGAGCAACCCAAGGCCTTCCTAGATAAACCATTTCTTGAAGACCTTCTTCATATCTTGTTATAGAAAGCACATATGTTTCTTTTTGGAAATATTCCATCACTTCTTTATATTTTTCATCAGCCTTACTGATGGGTAAGTTCTATTTCAAGTAGAAAAAACAATATCTATGATAAGAATCAGGGAAAACTTCAGGAATTGCATTCAACAAACCTTCACCTCGGTCAGTCAAAAAGGTGATGGGACGACGGTCCACAACTTTTTTAAGATTGTCCATAAACCAATGCCAATTATCATTATCTTCGCAAAGAACTAATGCATATGCAAAAGGATAAAAACCTGGAAAAAAATTATAAAATCCCATATCAATATGTACTTCATGTCTGCACCTTCAAATTATGTTATACCTACAATGTATATCAATATGTACTTTATGTATGATGTGTATGATCCTAAAGTAGATATTGATATGTACCAGAAAATAGACTACATTTCTCTTTGTACTGGTACATAAAAACAATTACATATCAAAATATGTACCATATAAAAAAGTTACCTTGATTGTCGTTAAGACATGTCGCAGCCATTAGACCTCCTTTAAACCTCCCCGTAAGAAATATCGCATCACAAAAGATCATTGGACGACAAAGTTTATAACCCTCTCTACAAGCTCCAAAGCAAATAAAAAGTCTGTTGAATCTCTTTGTTGCGTCGTTGAAATCAAAATCAATATAAGACCATGGGTTGGTTTCCCGAACAACAGTGACCCACCAAGCAATATCAGTGTATGACTTTACATCGTCACCAAAAATCATTTGATATGATAACTCTAATACATGCTATGCGTGTTGGTACTTGATGTTGATCCATCCACCAACTTTAATATAACCCATAATCTCTTGCAGCTTTATGAGAGGGTTGTGCTTGACACGCTCATGAACTAAATGATTTACAAGCTTCCTCGAAACAGTTGGACTCCTTAACCTATAACCAGCACCACAAGTGTGCCTACCCACGTAATCCTTTATCTTAAACACATCCAAAGACCGGCAACCGCATGAAGCATCCAAGAGCAACAGTCATTGCTGCATCTCACTGTGAATCTCTCAAGGTCATTCTTCAATTTTTTAACCTTATATCCAGTCCTCAAACAATATTTCTCACATGCTAACCGAACAGCTTCAACACCACCATGGAAGAGATGGTTTTTATCTTCAAAAATATTCTCCCAACCATCATAAAAAAGAACACTTGCAACCTCTTTACAATCTTTCAATAATTGTTCATAGCACTCAAAACCAACTCAACAGTGTTGTCAAAATCATCACTTCTCAAAGAACTAGATGGACCAGATAAAACAACATCAACATGCAACTCAAAGAAATTTGAATTCTTCATAAAATGTAATGCAACAAGCCCTTGAAGAGATACATCATCAAGGACATGGACTTTCACTCTATTTTCAACATAATTAACAACAATAGTTGATGGAGTCAACCAGCTCCACGCATTACAAATATTAAACTTCAAATCTTCCAAAGTCGAAGATAACGTAACCAAATATGCAATGTGGTGTTGCTTGTGGTATACATGAGAGTAGCAAAAGGTATTTGGATTAGAACCAACACCTGACATGTTGAACTTGAAAAAATATGATCCAAATAATATAACACAAACACAAAAATCAAACATATATTTTAAGATGATATGAGTATTAAATCTACAGTACAACATAATATGTATTATTTTAGAAGTATCACATATATTATAGATTCACAAATAACAGACAAATAAAACCATATTGTATGCAGTGCAAACAAATATGTACTGATTCAAAAACAGCATACTATAAAAACAGTATATATCAAAAAGTTTAGAAAAACAGTACGCATTAATATGTACTGAAGAATCATTCAAAATATCCAGAAGAAAGAACAAAAATCATGATTTCCTGAAAAAATAAAAGAAAACCAAATAAAACCTATTATCAAACGACATGTAAAAAAACTTAATACGGCGATCTAATGAACAAAATAGAACGATTACAAAAATCAGTTTCAAAAATAAAAAGAAAAACTAAAGCACGAAAAAAAACGAGATCGATCATGGAATTCAACAAAATGTACATCATAGAAATCGTAATCATCAGGATTTCAGTGTAAGAAAACAAACAAAATCATGAAATCAAGTTGATTATCATGATTTCAGTTGAAAAAAACAAAGACAAAACAAAGCATACGAAAAATTATAAGAGCAGAGAAGAAGATTACAGAAAAATACCTGGAGATTTGATATCAGAACCCTAAAACTGAAAAACACCAACTGAAGCAGCGAGAGAGAAAACAAGATCTGTGAGTTGAAGAATTTTTTTTGGAAGATTTAATTTCGACTCGATTTATATGTTCGTTATAAAAATGGTAAATATGAAATGTTTAAAGTGTACATTTCATTATATTCACGTGAGTTGGACCAACGATTCAGAAAACCTGTCCAAAAACTTATTTTTAGACTAGGGGTTAATACATGTTAGATAAATGGATTATACGACAAACGGATCGTGTATAATGGATTATGTAGTAATTCCTAGTGAAATATTTTAATGATCCAGGTTATATTTCCCACTCCCCTTAGATTATTAGAATCACAAATTACAGTTAACTCGAGACCAATATATCTCTTGTTGACCCTTGCATGTATGTACGTCTAGATATAGTACACACGTACGGTTCTAAGCATTTGGGGGCCAGCTTAAGACAGGTAACATGTAGATGGTCTTAATAAATAATCCTATCTTACAGCCCACTAATGGTATTATATTTCTTCATACAGTATGGATAATTAATCATTGATCATCTAATCTGTATGAAAATCATTGATCAATCAATGAACCATAATACTAATCCTAAGTATTAGGGTCAAATTTAGACTCAATAACTGATCTTAATCATTGACTGTTCCTGCTTAGTTATACATGATGTATAAAAGCTCTAGACAGTTGTTTAAATGTAAATTCAGTAGTAGAAGAATTGGATCTGCTGGTTGCACGGAAGTTGTACCTCAATGTACTGTACATTAAGATTTTAGAGACCAACCTTTTGATAGAGCCTCGTGTAATAAATTAGTACTGCTTAGATAAAAAAATTTTGTTTATCTCTGGTTTTCATTATGCTAGTCTTGTTTGTAGTTGTCATATATTCTCGACCCTCTAAAATCTTAGAAACGTTCTGTGCTCACATTCGGCATAATATAGAACTCGGTTTCCTTCTAGGCTTCAGCCGATCCGTGATTTGGTGGGTGTACTGAATTCACTATCTTTCTAAGTTTTAATTGATCTCTGATTTGGTTGGTGCACTTTTTCTTTTCTGTAGCTACTATGGTTAGACGTCGAGCATCTAATTTTGAAAGGAAAAGAAAAGGTTAATTGAGATGATATGACAATAAATATTGGGTATTAGGTAGTTTATTAGCATCAATCATTTTCGTCAGATTTTGGAGGTGATGGGTACATTCTCTTTGTAGCTTTGTCACCATGTACAATATCATTGGTACTTTCGCATATTGAAGTTCATTTTCTATGTGTTAGTCTTATACTCTTATTTGATACTTCAATAGAATTGAAAGATAAAATGAAATGATGTCAGCTTAATTGGGACAGCCTCCTGATTAAAATGAAGCAGAACCTATTAAAACAGGTTTTCCAAAATTCCGGATTTCTGCATTTGTACTTCATAATGGTGATCATTAGTATGCAGGAATATGTTCCTTCCCTGATATATTGTTGTAGGCAATGGCTATAATTGGTGTGAAATACTCATGTGAAGCAGGAATCTTAGTTTTTGATTTATTGAGAATTGATCATGGCATTACTGTTTTCAAAAAAGAAAAAAAAAAGATCATGGCATTACTCAGATCGGATTATTTCTTACATTGGCTCTACAACAAACTTGAGTGTGAAGATTAACAGGTATCGAAATTACTTTAATCCCGAGACAATGATCCTATTACGGATTGGATATTATGGGATACTATATTATGGGATATTACTATATTATGGGATATTATTTTGTTATATTATGGGATATTATTTTGTTATATTATGAGATATTATTATGGGATATTATGAGATATTATTTTGTTATATATTTGTTATATATATTATGTAAATGAAAGAGTTTGGCATGAAATAATAATACAAAAGGAAAGAGGTTTCACAAAAAGAGTTTCTCTAGTTAATCTCTTTTATGGTATCAGAGCTTATATTATTATTTTTTCATCTTCATCTTCTTCAACACACTCAATGAGGAACAATGATGAAACTTCTGGCACTAATGCCAACACAGCCATCAACCCAACATCTCGTGATGAAACTTCCGGCACCAATGCCAACACAGTCATCAACCCAACATCTCCATATTTTCTTCACCCTTCGTCAAGCCCTGGTTCGACTTTAACTCAGATTAAGTTAAAGGGTGATAATTTCTCTTCCTGGGAACAAGCTATTACTTTAGCTTTGAAATCTCAGAACAAACTTGGGTTTATCGATGGTTCGATAACAAAACCGGCGAAGACTGATGCGTTGTTCTCTTCGTGGGAAATTGTTAACTCTATGTTGTGTTCATAGATTGCCAATTCATTGGACGATTCTATTCGAACCACCGTCTCTCGTCTCACTACTGCAAAGACTTTGTGGGATCGTCTCAAAACAAGGTACTCCATCAAAAATAGACCAAAAGTTTACAAACTTTGGTCCGATCTTGCTGTTACTAAGCAATCGGGTGCATCGGTAATGGCGTATTACACTTTGTTTCTTGGTATGTGGGAGGATCTTGCTACTCTATCTCCTATTGAATCTTGCACTTGTACTACTGATTCATCGATCTTCAATTGGTTTAGTAACTTGAAAACCTATCAATTTTTGATGGGTTTGGATGATTCGTTTAATCAATTGCGTACTCAGATTATCAATATTGATCCACTTCCTGACTTGGATCGTGTGTATGCGATGGTAAGCCAAGAGGAAAGTCATCGGACAGCCGTACAACCTCGTGAATCTTCTATTGTTGGTTTTACGGCACAGTCTTCTGCTTCGGGTACACATGAAAAACCAGCCTGCTCTTATTGTCACAGGCGTGGACATGTCTATGAAACATGTTGGACGCGTCTCGGTATTGCCCCGATGGCCGGCAGAGGACGTGGCAGGGGGCGTGGGCGCAGTCAGGGTGGACGCGGCAACATAGGCCTGACTGGCCAGGCCTTTCCTTCCGCATCCAGAGCTACACAGGATACGGACACTCCTGTTTTTGCTGCTGCTACACAGGCCACGCAGCAGCAGTCAGCTCCAGCTGCGATTCCGGGTCTTACGAGTGAACAAGTGCAGCGTCTTTTAACACTTTTAGAACCTAAACTTGATCAAATGTCTGGTAAGCATCCTTCTAATATGTCTTGGCTTATTGATAGTGGTGCATCGCATCATATGACAGGGGATCTCACGCGATTGCGTGATGTTTGTGATATTACTCCATCTCCCGTTGGTTTACCCGATGGTGAGCGAGCATCGGCTTCTAAAGAAGGGACTTGTGTTCTACCTTGTGGTTTGATCTTGCGGCATGTGTTATTTGTTCCAAGCCTAACTGTTAGTTTAATATCTATTAGTAAGCTTGCTTTGATTCTAATTGCGTCGCAACATTTACGGATCGACTTTGTTTGTTACAGGACCGTACCTCGAGGATCCAGATTGGTCTGGGTGAGCTACGTGGTGGGGTGTACTACTACAAGCCGGTGTCTGTTGCGAACGCTACATCTCGATCTCAAGATATGCATGAGCTTTGGCATCGAAGGTTGGGTCACCCGTCGTCGAAACCTATGTCCTTTGTCAGTATTCATGGTAATAAAATTGTGATGCCCGACAAACAATCAATTGGTGATATTTGTTGTCGGGCGAAACAAACTAGATGTCGTTTTCCTATTAGTAATAACTCTGTTTCAAGTATTTTTGAGTTGGTTCATTGCGATATATGGGGTCCGTACCGTCAGACATCTTTGAATGGTGCCCGATATTTTCTTACAATTGTGGATGATTTTAGTCGTGCTGTGTGGGTTTATCTAATGACTGATAAAAGTGAAGCAAGCGGTTTATTGCAACGATTTTATTTTTTTGTGAATTCTCAGTTTCATAAAATGGTTAAAACTATCCGTACTGATAATGGCTTGGAGTTTTGTTCATCTCAAATGGACGCATTCTATAGTAAACATGGTATTGTACATCAAACGAGTATGGTCGATACCCCACAACAAAATGGTCGAGTCGAACGAAAACACCGTCATATTTTGAATGTTGCACGTGCACTATTATTTCAAGCATCCCTTCCTACTGAGTTTTGGGGAGAGTGTGTTCTTACTGCGGAACATTTAATTAACTGTACGCCTACTCCTATTCTCAATGGGCTTACTCCAGTTGAGAAATTATACTCCAAATCACCGTCTCTTGATCATTTACGGGTATTTGGATGCTTATGCTATGTACATCACAAGGATCGTTCTTTTCTCCACGGAGTCGTCGATGTGTGTTTTTGGGGTATTCTTATGGAAAAAAGGGATGGAAGGTTATGGATTTGGAAGATCGAAAAGTGTTCGTCTCCCGGGATGTGATTTTTGATGAATATGTGTTTCCGTTTGCGCAGCCATCCACTTCACAAGTTCTGCCTGCTCCTAGTCTACCATCTTTGGGCCCAATAATCGGGTGGGCTGACCCATATGTTGGTAGTGAAGAATCAACAAATCCTATACAGAACAACAGTAGCGGCAACTCATCTTCCCCGTCTCATTCGGTTTCTAGGGAAGACAGATCTCCTGTCATTCATGTCGAAGAACAAGCTTCAACATCTCCAGTTGCCACCGATTCTCAGAGTTCGACCGACTCAGCTGCAATTACACCACCTCCACCAGAATCCGACCGTCCTCCGCGTGATCGACGACCACCCGGTTATCTTACTGATTATGTCTGTCACACGGCTACGTTTGTACACCCCTCCCCGTCTCCTCCGGCAATCAGTTCCTCAGGTATGCGTTTTCCTTTAGCTAATTATGTTTCATGTGACAAATTTTCTCCTTCTCATAAGAAATTTTTAACTGCCGTAACCACGGGGGTTGAACCTCGTACTTTCATTGATGCTATGTTAGATTCAAATTGGCGTAATGCAATGAAATCTGAAATTGATGCTTTAGAAAAGAATGGTACTTGGTCCATCACAGAGTTGCCTCCGGGTAAGAAGCCGATCGGTTGTAAATGGGTGTATAAGCTGAAATTTAACGCTGATGGGTCCATTGAGCGCTACAAAGCGCGTCTTGTGGTTCGCGGCGATAATCAGGTTCCGGGTATTGATTTTGATGAAACGTTTGCGCCCGTGGCAAAACTAGTTAGTGTACAGACATTCTTGGCTGTCGCTGTTATTAAAGGTTGGGAGTTACATCAGCTGGATGTAAATAATGCTTTTCTTCATGGCGATTTACATGAAGAGGTATATATGCGGCTTCCTCCTGGTTTTACTTCGTCATTTCCAAATAAGGTTTGCCGGTTACGAAAATCTTTGTATGGTCTTCGTCAATCTCCACGTAATTGGTTTGCTAAACTTGCTTCGTCTCTTCGTGCTTATGGTTTTATTCAGTCACATGCAGATCACACTTTGTTTACTTATCGCAAAGACAGGGTGTTTCTTTCAATTCTCGTATATGTGGATGATTTAATTTTGGCAGGGAATGATAGTCAAGCTTGTTCCATTTTTAAAGAGTATCTTAATAGATGTTTTCAGTTAAAAGACTTGGGCCGACTGAAATACTTCCTTGGCATTGAAGCTGCCCGTAACAAGACTGGTTTGTTCTTAAGTCAACGCAAGTACACACTTGATATCTTGTCCGAAGTTGGGCTTACGGGCGCTAGACCTGCTGCGACTCCAATGGAACAGAATCATACTCTTGGCCGAGCTAAAGGAAGTCTTTTACGTGACCCCGAACAGTATCGTCGATTGGTAGGTCGTTTGGTTTATTTACTGATTACACGTCCCGATATCAGTTATGTGGTTCATATTTTAACTCAGTTTTTACAAGCTCCACGTCAAGACCATCTTGATGCTGTGTTTCGAGTTCTTCGGTATTTAAAAGGATCTCCGGGTCAAGGTATTTTCCTCCGGTCGGATAGTTCTCTTCAACTTTTTGCATATTGTGATTCAGATTGGGCAGCTTGTCCCGTGACTCGACGATCTCTTACGGCGTATTTTGTCCAACTTGGTTCTTCACCGATTTCTTGGAAGACCAAGAAGCAGCCTACGGTTGCTCGTTCATCCGCGGAGGCAGAATACCGAGCAATGGCAGTTGCGACTTGTGAACTTACTTGGTTGAAGTCATTTCTCTCGTCACTTGGAGTCCGACATATTCAACCAATGCGATTGTTTTGTGATAGCCAAGCAGCTTTACATATTGCATCTAATCCGGTCTTTCACGAGCGCACTAAACATATAGAAGTCGACTGTCATTATGTGCGAGAACAACTATTAGCAGGTAACATTTGTACTGCATATATTCCATCTGTCTCACAGCCTGCGGACATCTTTACTAAGGCTCTTGGAGCTCCACAGTTTTCCTACTTATTGCGCAAGTTGGGTGTTCTTGATTCCCACACTCCAACTTGAGGGGGCGTATTACGGATTGGATATTATGGGATACTATATTATGGGATATTACTATATTATGGGATATTATTTTGTTATATTATGGGATTATATTATGGGATATTATTATGGGATATTATGAGATATTATTTTATTATATATTTGTTATATATATTATGTAAATGAAAGAGTTTGGCATGAAATAATAATACAAAAGGAAAGAGGTTTCACAAAAAGAGTTTCTCTAGTTAATCTCTTTTAGATCCAGTGAGCTTTTAGTTTTTGAAAAATAGTTAAAATTTTATGCAAGGGAGACAGTTTAGCTTTATGACCTCATGTCTACTAAAAATTGTGGTGGATTTTAATTTTCTCAACTATAAATTTGTGCGGCGAAGAGAATAGAGACAACCCATATGTTAAAAAGGGAATCATATTTCTATCTATCATCATCAGGTATGGGGTTACTTTCAATAAAAGAAAACACCCCATATTCGATTTTTGGCGTCTCTGAAAATAACCAGAAAAAAATATACATAGCTTAAACTTGTAAATGTTTAATTATTCGTAGCGTATTGCATTCTGATTTCAGGTTGGTGGGTGATTGATGATGCTTGATTGTCATCCCCACCATGTGCTTGCTTTAATAGTTTATTCGTATAAAAACAGGGAAAGTTTTAAAGACCAAAGGTTTTCCCACCCTCTAATGCGGCCTTAGAACATGCAATCGAACTAGTAGAATATGTTTCCCTCTCTGCATTGTAGCTTGATATAATCCAAAAACTAATCTTTAGAATTAATATCTTTGTTCATGGAAGCTTGTGATGAAAAGAGTTTGCATCAAAAGTACGTACTAGCTATAGGTTGGTATACTTATAGTATACCTAGAGATTTAGAGTTCTTTTAAGTATAATTGGCTAATTAATCTAATAACATGGATTAATAAACTAATTAAGTTATAGAACCTTTGTTTGGTTTACCTTTCAACCATCTGACCCACTACTTTTCTCTCTTTCCCTCTATTTGTTGGTATGGTGTATTCTTGAGAAGTTGGATGAGTTTTTGAAGGATCTTTTTAGGCGAGTTATGGCGTGTTTCCCAGAATATTACAACTAGTCTAGTTCATTCCTTCTTGTCACTAGTTTTTTACTCGGAACTCTGAAGTTCTCAAGTTTAAGTTTGAATTAGGTACTGAGTCGAATATAACAAAAGGAGTCAAAGATCTGCAGTTGGACAAGTAAACTAATGCATAAAAATTAGGTCAAATCGTAAGTGTTGTTGTATAATAATGCATGTATTGATAGATTACATGCAATTTCATGATTGAGTTGCTATATGTGTATCTAGAAGAAGGTCAGATACATTGAGGGATTGGATCCAATCATTTTTGTATGACTTAGGTAATTAAGGTCCATGTGATATCTAGAGGCTAGGATATTATTCCTCTCTGAGATCATTGAACTTACCCGAAGTTCAAAGATTTGAGTTTGAAACTAAACCTTGTTTGTTAACAGGTCATATTTTATATCAACCTCTTGTTGTAGATGATGAGGTCTGTCTATAGGCCGAACATGCCGTAGGTTAAGTCATGTGTTCTAGATCCCTCTTCCCTCGATCTCATATTCGTATCGATATGATTAAACATTAATACCCTATTAGATGCAGAAGGCATCTCCCAAACTGCTCAACCCATTACTTAATTTTATGGTGGGTGTTACCCGAACTGCTCAGCTAAGTGTTATGGTGCATATGCCTTGTTTTGAGTCCCTAATAAATTTGTATGCCTAGCAGCAATCTTTTTTTTTTAATATATTATAGTCATCCGTTTTGGGCATCGAAAAAAAGTACGCAACTTTTAATTTTGGAATCGGCAAGTCTTGTGGCTTGGAAATGAGCTCCCAGTCCCAAACTTAGATGGGTAAGTGATTTCCCGCTGCATTTGACAGCCTAAACCTGGAATTCAGTACTCGTTATAGAATCCAATAGTTTTTAAAGCTCCATTTAATAGAAACGCATGACACTAATATCTTGACAAATAAATCGGGTGCAGATGGAAACACATAATGGGTTCAATATATTAAGCGTGCAAACATTTGAACTTCCAAAATTCATATCATTTCCAGAATTAAACGAGTAACATGCCCAAGAGAGACTAGGTAAATTCTTTTATATTATCTGTGTTTGCTAGAGCTAGCTTTCAGGTCACTTATTATAGTAAGAGATGGGAGATGAGATCCCATCAGATCAAATCAAATCAAATCTGATGATTGGGTAGCGAATTAAGTAGTGCAATTGGTTGAACTAGGAGGTGCGCCTTAACTTCTAGAGAGACAGAGATAGATTGGGGGGAATGTATGAATACCTCGGGAATGAATAACAGTGACTACTCTAGTCTGGGTGTATAGCAGATAATCAAGTTATTATCAAGTATCAACTTGTAAATAGTTTTTATCAACTTATCTGGCAGCCATTTCAAGCCATTGCTTGTCAGAGTTTTATTTTATTCTACTATTCTTATCATCATCCCGCAAACTAGCTTAAGTATTCTCTCATGGCTCACGAGCATTATAATTGAGCTGTGTATTTTTATTTTCGCATTTACCGACAGATTTCATGTCGAATATGAATATACTCAGATCAATAGATGTGTAGCATATACTCCTTTAGGTACAAGTTTCTTTGGTTAAAATAACCTTACTGGAGTACATACATTATCGGTTATCCGGATAAGTTAAAGATTGATTGGTTTCTTTATATGTCTATCTTGGGTTCTTTTAGGCTGTCTTCTAAACGTATGTGCCTTTGATTAAAATCATCCCATGTGGTGTAGTCGTAAAACAACCATTCCCCACGCAAACTTTTTCTCCTCTGACTTTGCTTATCCTTTCTGCGCTGCTCTATGACTAACTGCTTTAATTTTGTTATATAGATAAGAAAATCTGTTGGTTTCATAATCATATTAAAATATGTATTTAGAAACATACATAAATTCTCTGCAGCGTCCCCATCTGTGGATCACTCACCAAATAAAAGAGCATAAAACTAAAAATCCAGCAACAAAACGATACTGGAGTTGAGCGTGCATTCATAATGGTGATGATGATGATAAAAGCAGCAAACAACAGTAGTCAGTAGTAGTAGTACTTGTACATCTGTTTGATCGATAATAATCATGCATGATGCAAAAAGGACTGAGAATTTTAGTAGGTTGGTTGGTTTACTTGGTGGGGGTACATAAGGGACGTTATTTGATGGAGAAAAAGAAAACGATGAGAGAAAAGATAAAAGTGGATAATGTACGTATGGGAATATTTTTTTCACCCGCTGTAGTACTCTTTGTAAGCTTTTGTTGGACATTATTATTCATTAATGGTTTAGGTTTCTTTTTGCCTGAGTGATCGAGCATTTCATGTTCATTGAGTTATCCTCCTCACATACCAGAAATATTGGATCAAAGATTAAAACAGACACTGTAGTTGCATTTTCTTTAGGAAAAGGAACACAGGAACTTCACAAGTGGCAGACTATCATTTTGATAGAGATGCGTTTAATACAAAGCCAAGAGGAAGATTGTTTTCCTGGTTATATTCATTAAAATTGACATGCTGAATATTGTTAACTTTGTGATTTAATGAGTATTTCATAAAAGTTAAGCTCTTTTTAAGTTAAAGTTATTTTTTCCGTCTATTAAAATTTGGTATTTACATATCTCAAACATTAAAAGGCGGATATTTATAGATAATATATCGTTAGAAATATTTTTAAATACTTACGCAACGAGTATAATTGAGCTACACATTATGCAGAAATACGTTCCCTTCGTTTCATAAAAATTGAGTTATTTATTTTAAAATTTTATTTTATAAAAATTGATCTTTTTATTTTCATAAGTTATTTTTCCAAATAAATCCTTACTAGTGATTAGTGTTGTAAAAAATTTACTCCAAAAAATATAAAGAATTTGGTAAAACAGGACGGCTGATATATTTATGTTGTTGTGATAACCATATGGTCCTATTTGCATAACCCAATTCGGATAACACAACCTGGCTATTAAGACTTTGAAATAATTGACAAGCAATATAATTAACCAAATCATAGAAAAGATTTATATATATATTTTACAGAAAATAAAGAACTCTTAATTGGGAAATACTCTCATAAATTGAGGGATACTAAAAACAAACACATTATGAAGTAATTTGAAGAACCCCCTATCCAAATAATTTAGGCAATGGCTAAATTAGCTAACCTTGATTATCACCCAAGTATTGTTAAGATTAAACTTATATTTTGATATGAGAAATACTAGATTTTGTAGAGAATCAAACTTTCATCCATGAAAAAACCCCAAATCAAACCCCTAATGAAACCCTAAGTCAAGCTTCAAATGAAGGAACAAGTGTAGAGCCACACAAAGAAAATGAAGAAACTATTGATACAGGTGCTTCTAATAATCAAGTATTGTTGTGTTAGAGGTGATATATGTGATTCATGTGATAGAAGTTAGGAATAAAAGTCATCATTGAATTATGATGAAGGCACCCGACACAAAATCGGCATTGTCAAAAATACAAAACAATACCGACTGTCTATTATTTTCTCTACCTAGTTTTGAAGGAAAGTCGACATTGCTTGGTGTTCAATAGACAATGCCGATTGCCTCTCAAAATGGACGGTAAAATTGAGAGATAGTCGGCATTGTCGATTTAACACCAAACAATACCAACTATCTCTTATTTTCTCTGTCTAGTTTTGAGGGACAATCAACATTGCTTGGTGTTCAATCGACAATACCTGTTGTCTCTCAAATGGACGGTGAAATCCTCTAATAATGGTAATGAGTGAGTCTAATGATGGTGATGACATAGGAGTCCATTTTTTGTACTGTTCAACGAAATACATCTAATTTATAGGCTAGTATAAGATATTGGACTTTTATGAATTATGTTGCACTTACAGACTAATTCCATGAGACTCACCAGACGATTATAATCATTGGACTAGGAGAAATATATCATGGATGATACTCTTGAGTCAGCCTACCAAATTGAATTGATTTTAAACAATGTTTCTTCACAATGAAACTGAGAAGTTACGGAAGAAAAGAAGAAGAGAAAAAAAAATCGTAGTGAAAAAAACAATGGAGAATATATTTTTTTATTTTAATGTAAAAAAATATCAATATTTTATCATTAGAAAAAATACCTCCTTAATTAAAATCAAACCTAATATAACCGTGATTATCTCTTAATTTATAAGAATATTTCCTAATTAAAAGTTTAAAAAAAAATGAAATTAAAATAGCGATAAAGAATCAATATAATGGTACATGCGAAGTTTACCGGTCTTGGCTGTTATCATGAATTTACGAGTGACCATTCGCAAAAAGAAGCTGAATTTAGGAATGTCTTAGGATGATTATAGAATGGCCTTTGGTAAAACTATTAACATTAAGAAAGACTCCAAATAATCATTCTCCATTTTCTGCATTCTACATCAATATAACCTCTTAAACGTAATTAAAAGCCATAATAACACCTAATGGGCATTTTAATTGGAACTTTAAATAATTGCATATTAATTGAAAACACTTAATTTAATAAGTAGTGCCAGCGGTTATAACAAAATGAAATGAAGAACTAATCAAAATTAATTTGTTTTCTCCAGTTAATGTACGGACTACGGACTCAACAGCATCGTGTTAATCGCAACACTTAATTAAGTCTGTGGGGATAATTTTATTGCCTAAACCTATCATTGGATCAAATAACTCTACAGAGACTAGACTCATGTTACCAATTTAAGAGCAGCTATAAAAACAATTATCCTGACCTACAAAGTATATAACATAACACTGATCAGCAGCTAATTCATTATTAGAAGTCAGGTTCATAGTATTAATCATGATTCAGATTATTCCATTCCCAGTAGCTTGAACAATTATTCGACGTTTTTTTATGCCCAATAAGCTTGTCAAAAATTTAAAATAAAATTAAAATTTCATTTCCTTCTTCTACGCTCACGACGTATTTGAAAATGTCTCTAGAGTACAGGACCACCTAGTGAAATGTAAATTTATTCGTCTTTTTTAAACCTTTTATTTTTAAACAAATAAATAAAAATATCATAAATTTTTGATAAATTTTTTATTTATCTTTATTAAAAGATCTCAACCTAAATTTTTACTTTTAGATTTAGTAAAAAAGATAAACCTTTTCCTAACATTTTTAAAAAAATAAAGTAATATTTTTATTTTTTTATCGATCATAAATGTGTATATGTGGGATGGAGAGAGTGTATCTTTAAGAAGTTTAAAAAATAAAAGATAATAAAAATAACTAAATTAATTACACTTCTTAATTCCCGCATAAAACCAAACGGGTATATCTCAATATTTTCAGTCCAAACGAGCCCATCTTATTAATGTAATTGTTTCTTTTATTAAGCTAAATTTTATTTTGTAAGATAACAACTTATGTTATGTTTGATAGCCAGAAAAGACTCTTCATAAAAAATATGCCAAGCCAACTGAAACAGAGAAAGTAGGAGAAATCTCAAAGACTTAGGTAGTGAAAATAAAAGTTTAAACAGAATTTCTGATCAATGGATAAAATATTCTTCTAAAATCTCTTATATAATTATCTGCAAAAAGTTCTTCTAAAATTTCTTGAATAGTTACCAGCGAAAAGTTCTTCTAATATTTCTAACCAATGGAAAGAGAAGATGAGACTATAAATCACATATTCTTTCACTACGAGGTTTCAAAAGGGGTATGACAGTATTTTTGCATTCACTAAAGATATCATAGTGCAAGAATGAAAACCTTCTGCAGAACTTTGAAGCTTGGAAATATGACTTTCTTTCATGTGGACAAAAGAAAATATGGAACCTATTCGTATGCAATAATTTGGAAAATATGGAAGAAAGAAATGCGGAAATTTTATGCAAAAGGATTAAGATAAAACCGGATATAATTTTAGAAATTAAGGAAGATATTGTTTTATAGTTTTCAAATACCGATGTTTTTCACTAGATTCCTATGTCTAACATTCTCTTCGGTTTGGAAGTTGTGATCTCTTAATATATGAATTTAACTTTTTTGTCAAAAAAAAAAAAAATAACCCTTGTATTATCGGAAAATATGCTTAAAAGACAATTAGCTGAAATTAGGCATAAGTTTAACTTTGGTAAATAAAATCTAACATGACCACCCAAAGGCTAATCCGTGACTCCATGGTCCGTATGTGTCAACTTTTGTACCCTCTATAATTGAAAGCGGTTTTAGCAGCAGAACGAGAAAGTACAACTCGGTTCCTTAACCCCGTTTTCGAGGGATAAAAGCAAAAGGTCCCACCCTGAACCGTAAACAGAAAAATCTAACGGTATTCTTCGAGAACTGTGTAAAAACTTGGACGAACAAGGGTAACCCTGCCATATCACCAAATAATGGGTCCTACAACTGCAGAAATCTTCCCAATAATTATCGCTTAAAAGCCAAAAAAAAAACCATGTAAGTTGGATCATACCAGAAGACACGAGTGGCTCTTCGGATTAAACCTTTTACCTATCACCATTTTACGAGAAGGCCTCTTTTTTATTAATTTTTTCATCATTATTTTTGCCATTAATTCCATCAATATACAAGAAAAGGAAAAAACAGTATAAATATTCTTCAAAATCTTATGGTGTTTTTGCTGTTCACTTTCTTTATAGGGAAACAGTAAGATCTTTTTGGGACAAGAAATCCATAAAATTGAGGGGAAATAAAAACAAAAAGAAGAAGAAGAAATAATAGACCATTTATTAACATTTTTAGGTTGAGATAAGCATTTTCATTTTCATTCTGAATGTTTTGTCAGTGGGAGTAAGCTAGATTATAAGACACATATGGACCCTAACTACTGGGACAAAAAATACCTTATTTTGCATGGGGGGGAATGAATCCACACCAAAAAAATCTCTGCCTACCAATGTTTTTCCAATCTCATTTGCATGGGAGGAGGGGCATTATGTATTTATGTTCGAGTAGAATTATGATCATATATATCAACTAATTTTGAGAGTAGTAAACTAATTAAGATGTTTTATTATTAGGAATTATTTAACTGTGGGTGTTTTGGCCGTTGATTTCTTAAAGACGAGGTAACTGGTAGGGGAATCGTTGCACATGGGGGTCTAGCTTAGACACTTCTTCAAACACTATTTTATTACTACATTTTTTAAATATATTTTTAATTGAACAAATTTATTATTTATTTTTAATAATTATTTATGTAAGAGATGGGTCCATCAAGCCTCCAGCTTCACATGTGGTGGTCAGGTGGTGGGTTTTAACCTTTTACCTTAGCCTACTGCAGCTGCACGGATCGCGCCAATTACCTCTGCAGTCGAACTACCCTACTTTTCTCTGCCCTATTTTTTCTGCATCTTTTTTTCTTAATAAAAATTGAAGTCTTATATGTGTCACAGTGTCAGTGTGACACAAGGGTTTATTTGAAACAGTCCATCAAGGTCTTAGGGCATCCACAGTCACACGACTAGATCAAATGATCAAAGATCAAAAAAAATGATCTTTACTCCGTCTCAAAAACAGCCATGGATAGTCAAGCAAAACACTGGATATCGCATTCACGTAAGCGAAGTGTTAACTCATCGCTTGAGGAGACGGACGAGAAACTGAAGCTTCGCCTGGTCCAAGCGAGATGCTGCTCTACCGCCTACCAAAAAAAAACCCAAGCGAGATCCCAACATTTCGCCCACTACCCCAAGCGAGATCCCAACATTTCGCCCACTACCCCAAGCGAGATCCCAACATTTCGCTTGTCTAAATCCATGATAATCGGCTAAATCTTACCACTTCGCTTATGTCTAAGCGAGTTTCTGGGATATCGTCTCATGAAGCGAAGCATTGGTAGCCTGCTTGCTCTGGCGAAATTCTAGTTCCCCGCCCGTGTTTTTAAGCGAAATCCTGGGACATCGTGTGTACACATGCGAACCTCTAGTGCTTCGCTCGACTATAAGTTTTAGTCGTCGATCAGCGATTACTTTTAATCCTGAACAGTGGTTTTCGTCGATTAAATACTAAATCTGATCGCACGGCTATGGGAGAAATTGAGCGATCAAAGATTAAATTTAATCTTTGATCGTCAATTTGATCGACGATTGGAGATGCTCTTAGGCCGAAACCTTAACATTTTATGATAGAGGTAGTTTCTTTGAAATTGTTAGCATTTGACATTAAAAGACAATGTCGACTATATTTGATATATATAGGTGGAATGGAAATGAAGACCTATTACTATTCAATGATAACTTTGGGTGGAAATGAAGGCTAATGAGAATCTAATTTTAATCATGACTTTAAAGAGTAATAATATTCAATGATATGGAAATGAAAGGCCAATGAGAAACTAATTTTTGTTATGACTTAAAAAGAGTATTACTATTCAACGGTTTTACCTATTTATTATAGAGGCTATCAAAAATATTGAAATGGACATTTTACTAATACAAATTCGATTCGTCAAGAAAAAAAATAAAATAATGTTTTTATTTTCATATATAGGCGCTTTTGGGGTTAAATATTTGTTATCAGATGAAATATTTTTTATATTATCACATTTTAAAATAAAATAAAAAATAATATTTTTTTATCCATTGTTACTTATATTTTTATCGCCTTTCAAATTTACTAGCTTGAATAGTTTTTTTTACCTTTTTCGACTCACCAAAATATCTGAGCACGAGCATGTTACTAACTCCTACAACCACAAGGGTTAAAAGTGAAAACAATACATTTTCAACTAGCTAGGAATTCGTAATGAAAAAAAAAAAAAAGTTAAAAATCAATTAGCTATACTTATACAAATCTAGTTACATGTATATTATTGTAATAGGATGGTAAATTTTTTTAGGTGATGATACAAATACCTAAATTCGAAATCGGTGAACAATAATTCTTTATAATTTAAAAGAAGAAGGCTATAACCTTGAAATGAACCGTGCATGCATAGCCATTGGATCTCTGTGTGTTTGAATTCAACTTTATACATCATTTGATTTGGCCTTAGGGGTCTAGGATCATCTCACACGTAAAAAGATGAGTCTAATCTTAAGACTCTTAACCAAGTTTTAGTTGATTCCAACTTGTTATGATTAGTTTATCCAATTTCAATCAACACAAAGCAGTAGTTGAGTTGAGTAGAGGTTTACACTTTTACAACTTTGTTATTATTCTCATAATTCAAGGGTATTTTAGTATCTTATCATTTATAAAAACACCCCTTCTCTCTTCCCTCCAAACCCCTCATTTCTCTCCTCTTTAACATTTCCTCTCTCACATTTCTCTCTTTCCCATAACACATTTTTTAAAAACTCAATCAACAATTCTCCAAAATGTCTGCAGGTTTCTCAAAATGCTGCAAAATCCGTCACATTGTCAGACTCAGGCAAATGCTTCGCCGATGGCGTCTAAAGGCCGCCTCCGCATCTCGCCAAACTAACGGTGACTCTAGAATTCCATCGGATGTTCCAGCTGGATACGTCGCAGTAACAGTTGGGTCAAGTTGCAGAAGATTTGTAGTTCGGGCGACATATTTGAATCATCCAGTTTTCAAGAAACTCTTGGTTCAAGCTGAAGAGGAATATGGATTCAATAATCATGGTCCATTAGCAATTCCATGTGATGAGACGGTATTTGAAGATATTCTCTTGTTCATTTCACATACTGAGTCATTTAGTAACTCAGCTCGGCTAGTGAATCTCGAGGATTTTCAAAGATATTGCCACGTTGGGCTAAGTGCTAAGTTTGATTTTTGGCTTGAATCTAGGCCTCTCTTGCACACACACTCTGAGAAATCTATTTGGTAATAATCAAAGGACCCATTTCTGGATTCTTTTACAAACTCGGATTCTAACTCGATTCCATAACTCAGTATTGACACGAAAAACAGCGAATGAGAAGAAGTGAGTCGAGTGGTGAGAAAAGGAAGAAAATTGGACATCGAAAATCAAGGAGAAAGTTTGTTTGATGTGTGGGTTCGTTAAATGTCCAGATATATCGACTCCGGCAGAAGTTACTGAGTTGGATCAGCAGATAATAACTACTATATGTATTATCTGGATATGGATCGGTACGAGTGAGTTAAAACGGGTTTGTTACATTTTTCTTTTTTCTTTTCTTTTTTTCTATTTTTATAAATTTGGCAAAAATATATTTTGCTACCCCGGAGAAGCTATGGAGATGGCAATAAGGGTTTCCGAGTCATCCCAAGTTCGAATTGGAGGAAGAAAAAAAAAACTACTAGATTAGTAAACAAATTGGAGAGGTTAGACAAGAAGAAGAAGAAGAAGAAGAAGAAGAAGAAGAAGAAGAAGAAGAAGAAGAAGAAGAAGAGAACGACGAGAAAGCGACTTCATTTCTTTGTAAAGATTTTATATATTTATGAAATTTAATCGAAAATGTAGACAAGAAATTTGAACAGAGATTGTTAATATAAATATTATTAATGCTGTTTATTAATAATTATTTGAAGGCCTATACAAAAATTTGGAAGAAGTAATCAGGGCGTGAATGAGGTTTGGGCTTTGGGACCCCAAGCCACGTGAAAATAGTCTTGTGCTACTACACCTGACCTGATGTTGTTTTTATTTCTGTCCCTTCGATCTGAAAAAAATGTTCTTATAAAATTATTTCTAAATGTCGATTACAACCAATTAATGGGCAGCATTTGTGTAAGACCCAAGGAAGAAAAATAGAAAAAAAAAAAGAAGAAGAATAACTGGCAATTTGAATAAATATAATGATCGTGAAAGAATGAATAAATAGGAAAGACTTGTTTCTATTGGACGGCCATAGTTTTATGAAGAACTAATCATGTTTAATTGCTCAGCAATCATGTTTAATAAAGAAACCAAATTATTAATTTGACAAACCTAACCAAATCTAATTTTACATTCGCCGAATGCACCAGTTTTTGGTAAAAAACATCATTCTCTGGGAAAAAAAGACTAGTTCAGAATGCCCCCACAAGTCTGTCTGTCTGTATCAAATTTATCAACAGTTACAAAATTCAAACTAAGCATGTCAATATTACCTCTGTCAATATACACTACATAATAGCTAATTTATTAATTATATTTGGGATGCCTTCAAAAATAAATTCTGCTATTTTAAGGTATCTGATAAGTGTGGCTAATAGCCCTGCCATATGGTTATAGTTTATTCCGTTCACTAATCTATCAAGGCACTTCATTGTTAAAGTCTTATCAACTTATTGATTTGATTTGCCCCACTATTGCAGTCAAGTCCAAGTGAACCAGATAAACGAAGTGCCTAGAAATGACTAATGAGTTGATGACACACTAAACTGGGTAAACAGTCCAGTCGTATTTCGAGAAGTTCTGCCTTTTAAAAAAGACAGAAATTGAGAGTTGTCAATTGTTGTTCCAAACAAACTTGATATCTTTAGTCGCTTACTGCAAGTCTTTTACAAGGTTGGCCTTCTTCATGCAACCATTTCGGAAAAGTCTATTCAACTATCCCATCTTACATTGTACTGTACATTTCTCTTTCAATTAGGAGGGAATTGATGAGAGCAGAAACTACGTCCAGTGAGTTGTGAATATCGTGGTAGGTGCGAAAAGAAAAGTCTGCAAAAATATCTAAATATCAATTTTATACAATCAAATCAAATTGTGTTGAACAAATATTTGAACATTGTGGACACCAAAATATCTGTCGGCATGTTGTGGCTTGACGAACGCCCTTGCGCATGATGGAGAGCGTGAGACACTGAGACTTAAAGAACACAGACTCACAGAAGAAAGACCACACCATTCACTTTAGGCTTTAGCCATGTGGAGTGCATCAGCCAGAGCATATGATGGAGATGTACGTGGGCCAGCAAGAATAGGAGCACTGTGATAATCACCGAGGTGCCTTGTCAACTGGACGGAATACATCATGACGCTTACACTGCATCAGTCCATCCTACAGAGAAATTAGCGTAACTCGTTAAATCATACTGAGCCCTGGGAGTTATTCTAGTCGAACCACATTAAGGATTCTTGTGCTCATGTTTACATTGTTAAGCCTGCCCTTGGGATTTCTTCGTGCAATGTTGTTAGATTTTTTGTAGTTACACGGATACTGTGAAACTCGATGGAAATTTTAAAAATGTGCCGGAGGCAAATTAACAAAACTCCTTTATGTAAACCTTGTTACTATGTAAAGGTTAAAACACGCCCGATTATCCCCCTACTAGTCTTTGTATCCCCTTTATAACCTAGCGAATATAAGGGCTAACAAAAATCATTCGGGGGTTACTTTTTTAAAATCATCCAATGAGAGAAGCTAAGGGATGACCTAGGGTATGTAAAATTTTCATAAAATCTTTCATTAATCTAATTATTACCAAAAAAACCTTTCACTAATAAAATCTAAACCTAAACCTAAACCTATTTCACTCCACTTCCTCTCAAACTACCGATTCCACCTCCATTTTTCTCTTCTTCTCCTACCGATTACACTTCAAACTACCGATTATCGGAACTTTTCTTCTCATCTTCAACCGATTAATCGTAAATCAATTCATCGTATAATCGTAAACCAATTAATCGTACGTATACAATCCAAAGATGCCTCGACAAAAGCAAACTAGTCGTCAACCTCCTAATACAAATTGACCGAATTTTAACGAATTAGTAAGAGATCGAGAAATTGTTCAAGAACAAAGCGATGAACGCGATGAGAATGAAGTAGACACGGAGTCCGAATACGAAAATCTGCCTCTCCAGCAGTTGATGGCTCCAATAAGGTTAGGGGTTTACCATAATTTGTGTTTATATTGCTTAAATCGCTTGAATTAGTGAGTAGAATACCAAGGGTTTTAGGTTAGATTGCATAATAGGTAGTTTCGTGGTTGTATTAAATTACCGATTGTGGCAGTGTTCTTCACTGCTCATGAAGATCATGCACAATCGGTAGTTATCTTTAGGTTAAAACTACCGATTGTTCTTCTGTATAAAAATTTCGTAATAATCGGTAGTTTGGTATAGGCTTATACTACCGATTGTGAGTGTTCAGTGAACCTCAAAAACACCCATCACAATCGGTAGTTAGATTTAGACATAAACTACCGATTATTCTACTGGATGCAAAAGTAGTGATAATCGGTAGTTTCGTTTAGTGTTAAACCTCCGATTGTGCTAGTTAGTGATCCTCAAAAACATCGATCACAATCGGTAGTTATTTTTACACCTAAACTACCGATTATTCTACTGGATCCAAATTTAGTGATAATCGGTAGTTAAATTTTTTATATAACTACCGATTGTGTGTGTGTCCATAGACTTTTGTGTTCCCATTTTTTTTATGCGCAATCGGTAGTTAATGTAGAGCCCGAGCTACCGATTGTGAACATTCGGTAGTTAAGTTGTTTTTTGTACTACCGATTATACACAATCGGTAGTTAAGTTGTTTTTTTGACTACCAATTGTTAATAATATGTTGAGTTCAACTTACTTTGTCTACCGTTTTATGTACTGAAATAATTGTTCTTTATCTTGTATCAAAAAAGGGAAGGGCTTTCTAAGCAACGACACGATCCAATTTTATCGGGGCCTCGTCGTGAAGGCGGTAAGAAGGTTACCGCTAGTGCTAAATGACAAAAGAGCGCTAGCCAAAACGAAGAAGGATGACCAAGTGCTCCACAACCTCAACACTTCGAAGGAGGTGGACCAAATGCTACCCAAGAAGAAGAAGAAACTGGTACAAAGAAACAACCAAGGAAGAGAGGAGGACACAAGGTCCCCGACTCTCTGAAGATTAAGGGTCTATGACAAGGTCAAATCCTCGGGCTCCCAAGAGACGGAGGAGATCTATTGTTTGGCTACAAGGATTCTTGGGACAAGGAAATCTACTCTTCCGAGGTAAAAATTATTAAACACCATTCTTAACATATTGTATTTTTATTCGTAGAAGAGTTAACTTTTATTCTAATTGTTTTTTAATCCGTCGTCTATATTAGGACCATTCTAATGCGGTCCGTCTATTGAAACCTACTGCCGCACCATACAAGATGGCCGATTGGCCGTTGGGCGGTGAGTGTCTTCGGTTCCAGCAAATTATACTGAGCTCGGGGCTATCTACGGCTACCGAACACTCCATGTTAAAACACGACCGTGTGTCGATGTCGGCATTCATGGAGCGGTATTATCCAGAGACCGATATTTTCCACATGTCGTGGGGAGAGATGACCATCACTTCCGATGATGTGGTGCAGATTTTAGGTCTGACCGACCATGGTACGACGGTCAAGTTTGATTATGTGAAGCAGTTAAGCTGGAACCAGTTTTATGCTTTGACCGAGAAGTGCTTTGGATGGGACCGAGAGACCTCTAACGAAGAGTTTGACCGGTGCGCAAAATACAGAACCAGGCAATTTAGTATGGTTCATCTGATGGAAAGGTTCAGTGGCACCTTGAAAAAAGAGGAGGCCAACCCAGAGTTCAGCGATGACCAGGTCAGAGCTGCAGCCACTGCATATCTGCTCTGTGTTTTGGGATGTGTGATTTTCCCCAATGCTAGTGGAAACCGGGTGGACGCCAACTTTTTACAACTTTTGCATCCCCTCCATAAAGTTCAAGACTATTCGTGGGCACCGTATGTCTTGCGTTCTTGATGGAAGAGATGAGAAAGGCATCCAGGGAGCAGACTAGCCAAATAGCCGGGAACGTGAGCTTACTCCAGGTATTTTGGTAACTCCATTGATGGTTTGATTGTTATTTATTTTTTCTTCTTTTAAGAATCAATTTTCTCATACTTGGTTTGATATGTACACTAGGCTTGGATATATGATCATTTTCCGTCCCTCGAGTTGGCGAGAGAGAACGCGGGATGGGAGAGAGGCACTACCCGAGGCACCAAATTCACCTTTTCGGGCAACCATTCAAGGATCAAGGAGAAGGAGTTGATTACTTTGAGGAGGAAACTAGAATCCATGGCGTCGAAATATGTATGCTTTGATCCCTACAGGGAAGACCTAGCTAATGGTCATATAGCGCGAAGGTCTGAGTTGGCGTTCTACTATGGACCCTTGTGGCATCCAACTAGGTATGTCATGTACAATGCCACAAGGGTGGTGCGTCAACTAGGTTTTGTCCAAGAACAACCTTGGAGTCGGTTCAGGGGAAGGTTCGAGCTGGACGTGGAGAATTGTGTTTGTGGTAAGGACTCAATCACAATTGTTTACTTTGGTAACCCATCGGTTGAATATTGGGAGAACAGGATGCAATCTATGATCAACCAGGGGAGACCTGTCACCCGAGCTGATGAAGCAGATCCTGGCTATATGGTATGGTACCGGGAGCATTCTCATCTTCACGTTATCCGTGAAGATAAAGGAAATAGCACCAGGTTGCCCGAATATAGGTCCATCATCAAAGACAACCCGTCGGGATATGAAAGGATGGTACGTATTGTTATTTCCTTTTGATTTTAGTATTACGGGTCAATATTATAGATGATAATCGTTTGATTGTTATTGCCTAAAAACATAAGAAAAGGATTGCAATTCTGTCGAACAAGATAGGTGCGTGCATCAACGGGGGAGTTCCTCCAACGAGTGCGCATAAATACCTCCTTGACAACCTCGATAACGAAGAGTATGCTGTCAATTTTGGAGAGAAATCTACGACCAAGAGGAAGCCAACATCTAAGCGATTTCGAAGTCGCGCATCAACGAGTGATGCTCCTCAAGCCAATGTCACTCCTCCTCAAGCCGATGTCCCCGAAGCCAATGAACCTGAAGCCGTTGTTGCTCGTGCTCCTCTTCCTAAAACCAAAAGAGTTAGGAATTAGGTTGTAATCGTTAAATTGAAGGATATTATTTTAGTGTTTAACACTTCTGATTTGAAGGTTTCCGATTTGAGATGATTATATATATATTTTTTTAGTTATCATTTGATTTTCCATCGATTTATTTTTAACAAGTTATGTTCTTCAAATTTTACATGTACAATCGGTAGTTAGCGGGTTTGAACAAACTACCGATTGAGTAAATTCATTAGTAATCGGTAGTTTAAGAATTACTTAAACTACCGATTATGTACATTCAGCGAGAATCGATCGTTTGTACAAAATTTTAACTACCATTGTGAGTGTCCAGGAGTTTTCAAAAATTTAGATTTCCAATTTGGGGCTACTAATCATAATCGGTAATTTTTACAATTACCTACCGATTGCGAGTGTCCAGGAGTTTTCCAAAAATTTCGATTTCCAATTTGGGGCTATTAATCATAATCGGTAGTTTAAGAATTTTTTAAACTACCGATTAGGTTTGTACAAAATGTTAAATTTTTTTAAAAAATCTCGATTTCCGATTTGGGGCTACTTGTCATAGTTGGTAGTTTAAGAATTTTTTAAACTACCGATTGTGTTTGTACAAAATGTTGAAATTTTTTAAAATATCTCGATTTCCAATTTGTGGCTACTTGTCATAATCGGTAGTTTAAGAATTTTTTAAACCGATTGTGTTTGTACAAAATGTTGAAATTTTAAAAAAAATCTCGATTTCCAATTTGGGGCTACTTGTCATAATCGGTAG
>JAJJMC010022854.1:10808637-10823453 GCA_023531435.1 Papaver californicum
TTTAAGAATTTTTTAAACTACCGATTGTGTTTGTACAAAATGTTGAATTTTTTCAAAAAATTTCGATTTCCAATTTGGGGCTACTTATCATAATCGGTAGTTTAAGGAATTTTTATAACTACCGATTGTTCCAAAACAAAATGTCAATTTTTTACAAAAAAATCGATTTCCAAATTGGGGCTACTTATCATAATCGGTAGTCTAAGATTTTGTTATACTACCGATTGTGCTTGTACAAAGTGTTGAATTTTTTCAAAAAATTTCAAATTCCAGTTTTGTTACCGTTGATCAACGGCTATAATTTGTATTCTGATACACCTATAAATAAATGAATTTATATCTATCATTCCCATTTCAAATCCACATCTTTTACATTTCAAAGAAAATTTATAATCTCTTGTATTCATGTAATGTCGGGTTACGAAAATTTTAGGCTTAATACAGAGAATTTTACCCTAGAAGAAGATTTATCCCTATGTCGAAACATAGTATTACATTATCCAGCAAGGGGTCATGAACGTCGGATGAATGGTTCAATGAGCATGCAATGGTTAGAACATATCCATGCTAACTTTTGTAACGAAACTGGTAACCCCAACAACCGGAACAGAGCAGGCATTTTTTGTCGATATATGGAAATCACAAGGGAAGTACTAGAATTTTTTTCTTTAACCGCTAAAGTGAATGAAAGAAGAATTAGGAATGAAACTGATGATGAAGTTGTTACCAGATCTCTGGAGGAATGGAGAAGATGGAAACGTTTAGATTTCAGGTACAAACCTCATTTCGAGATCCTAAGGGTGATGGAAGAATACAATCCTTTTGTGTTGATTATTCTCCGAAGAAGTGAAGAACGTCGTCCCGGTCGTCATACGACCCGTTGAAGGTTTGATAATATGTTTGCTTAAGTGTTTAAGTGTAATCTACTGATTTATTATATTTTATTTCCTTTAATGTTAAACGATGTATGCCTTTTCGGTTCAATGAAATGATTTATAAAAAATTAAGAAATCCAATTTGGAGCTACTTATTATAATCGGTAGTTTAATAATTTCTTAAACTACCGATTGTGAGAATCGGTCGATTATTGTGTACCCAAAACTTCTGATTCTTTATATTAGTTCGAACTTAGTGTACATATTTTCTGTACACTCTTGTTACACCAGGCCTCAACGGGTTTTTTTTTTTTGAAAAAAAGAGTCGTTAAGACTATAATCTATATAAGGAGGGTGACCTCTTCTCATTTATGCACCTCCAATACATTTTAACTCTCCAACTTCGAAGAAATTAGTGGCTCAACCTATTCTCAACTAAAACATCAATTTTTTTCATTTCTTTTCCTCTACCGATTCTTCCACTCCTTTTACCCTTAAGTACTCCATTGAAAATGGCTCCAAAATCTTTACCTAAACAACCAAAGAAGGGAAAGGAAAAGATGGTGATAGAGGAGTCCAAAACTATTGAAATCAATTCGTCAACCGATTCCGAGACAACTTACTATGTTTTGGATCCACAGTGCATTTTAAGAGACAAAGACTTGTCAAGCATAAACCCATAGTACAATGAAGCTGGAGAGTACATAGGTCCACTTCGGGCTGATCCTAAGGGGGGCGAGAAGAAGAAGAAGAAGAAGCCGGTTGAAACTAGGACCAAGTCCAGAGTAACAAGGAGTGGAAGAATTTTATTAGATCAATGAGATTGATCAATTTGAACTTCTATGATGTGTTTTATTTCGTTTAATTCGGATGTTTTTAGTTTATTTAAAACATGCTTAATGAACAATATGTAGTAAATTTATTTGAATAAGTTTTTCTCCGGATGTTGAGATAGTATTACGAAGTTAGATGTTAAGTAAAATCGGCATAATCGGTAGATAATAATGTTTCTAAACTACCGATTACATACAATCGGTAGTTATTAAATTCACGTGCTACCGACTATTCTCAATCGGTAGTTATTTATGTTCACTAACTACCGATTGTATCAAGAAAAGTCCTGAACAAGAAAACCACTATAATCGGTAGATAAAATTGATCTTAAACTACCGATTACGAGGTTAAAATTTTCAAAGTTTAATTCATTATATGTTTACAATCGGTAGATATAAATTTTCAATACCTACTGATGTAATTTTTATAGTGGTAAATAAGGTGATCGTTTCTCGAACTTGTAAAGGTAATGATCTTAGAAAATAATGATTTAAATTAACTCTAGAAAATTCCAGGAGTATGAAAAAGACTAAATAACCTAAAGATGATTTTTGAATAATTTTAAAAGGACCAGGAATCAGGAATCAGGTAATTCTAACAACCTATGTGATTAATCAGATAATTCTTTTTAAATTAATTGAAGCGCAAGTAATTGCCAAAATTGGTTTTGTTATGCTAACAAACAGAGGTAAATCACAAGCATGGACTATCAAAATTAATTAACCAAGCATAATCCATCAAGCAAAAGCACGACTGTTGAAAGAAAACCGTTTTCACTATTTAAAACTATGCAATTCTAATAACAAAAAAAATTTAAATAATTATTAGAAAATAATTAAATCACATAAAATTGAGAAAAGTACCTTATCCATCATCCCAGTAAATAGACTTAGCTCATGGTGGAGAAAACTTGCTCAAAAGACCTTTTCATTGCTCAAAAAATTGATTACAAGGCTAAAGAATAGTGCAACAGCTGAGCAGATACGTTTATAAGTGTTGAAGAACAGGGTTCAGCCGTTACAGAAGTGTTTCTAAGCAACAAAGGTTTAAAAGAATAGGTAACAGGAGCAGTTTGAATCAGCAACAGAAATAAATGTTACAAAGTTTTCTTCTCCGGTGATGGCTCGGTGAAGAACTCGCCGGCCGGTGCAGCAGCAGTTACCGGCAACACCCGGAAGTTGCCGGAATTCTCTGAATCGATCTCTAGGCCTCCGTCCTCATTTTTCTTGGCTACTCTTCATATATATAGGCTCTACAAACCCTAGGGAGAGTTCTAAACCTAATAGAACTCTTTAAAATCTATCCAAATCTTCACAAATCCGATTCCAAGCCGGATTCCATTTTTCCGTCCAAATTCACGATTGCACAATATTTTCCGGCGTAAATCACTCCAAATCGATATGTTTAATCTTTTGTTGAACTCTTGTAGCTTTTGGAACAAATTGGAATCGAAAAAAAACCATTTTTCACGTTGATTTAGTTGACAGTTCGTGTATCAGGAAGATCCCGATGAGTTGGTGACTCGGGCCGATCCAACTCGCTGAGTTGGTCCGATTCAACTCGGCCCGATTCTAGGGTATCCCTTATCCGTTCTTGGGGTGCCAATAACACTTTTCCCGGGAGCCTTTAACACATTTTGAGCCAATTTTTCCACAAATCTTTATTCTTCTAATGTACCTACAAAAGCATAAAAACACGTAATAGACACAAAATCGAATACTAACTCATTAGAAATTAAGGTGCAAATTTGACATTAAAATGTGTCTATCACCTACCGGTTTTTGAAAGATGAAGAGTTCGAAATTTTGGAAGTTTTGAGAAATTCAATTTGGGACAACTTACATAATTGGTAGTTTAAGTACTCCATTGAACTACCGATTGTACAATCGATAGGAAAATAAATCACGATCCTACCGATTGTACAAAACTAAAACTCGAAAAATCAATCTAAAACACTCTCGATTTCTAATCCAAAACTAACTCAAATAATTTTCTAATAACCAAATTAATCAACTAATTAACCAAAATTAATACTAATTAAGCAAAGGTAGATTAGCCATTATAGAAATTATATGGATAAGGGATGTATTAAGATTACTTCAAAATGATCTTATTTTATCTTATTAGTCGCCCTTAATTAGTTTTTATTAGCCCTCAAAAAAGTCAAGCTTTATAAATGATGGAGAGAATTGTTAGATTAGTTTTTATTAGCCCTCAAAAAAGTCAAGCTTTATAAATGATGGAGAGAATTGTTAGATGTTGCAAGGGTAGTTTTTTGAAGAAAGTTACTCCTTGAAGTGGCTAATTGGTAGTCGAGGTGATGCAGTATTTCTTCGGTCAAATGTATTCTGTACATAACATCAGCAAATCCCTTTGGTTTCTAACAAAGAGTATTACATTTGAAACTATTGCCATTAATGGATTAATTAGGTGGTGATACCTTCATCAAACCAGAAACTAGTTAATTAGTTAGGTGATTGTATCTTCGTCGAAACATCTATACAGAAGGAAGACGCCAATGATTGTGTAGACCGAAAAAAAACTTAATTAGCATTAACTAATCAATTCTATGATCATTTTAATCATACTAATCAGACGCCAAAATCTAAAACACGACCGGATCAAACTTTCTTCGTTTAGCTGATGGGATGTGCAAGCATTTACCTCTCTACTACAAGAGTGTTTCCCACTAAGTTAAATCTTGTGGTAGAGACTGACACTTTCGATTTTCCACAAACATTCTTTCCGTATAGGTGAATCAGTAAATATTGCTTTAATAAAGTTTTCTACCGGCAGGAATACATCAGAAGCTCGTGAATGGAAATTGGGAATAAACACAAGGGCAATAAACTTCAATACTAATTGAAATGGTTGAGAAGTCTGAATTAATACTTCTGATGGTGTGAAACCACAACTAACCAGTTCTCCACATTCCCAAGATGATGTAATGGTTTTTAAAGACATGTCTAGTAAATCTGAAAAGAAGAAAAGTTTCAGTTCATGAACCAGGATCGCAGTTTAAGTCTTTTGAAGAGTTTTAGTATTAAGATCAATTATTAATCAGAATACGGTGATCAGACCTGCTAGCTTGCGGAGTTTACATAAAGATGGAATAAGCACATCTAGTAGATCAGGTGTAGCAACATCCTGTGAATCTTCTTTCTCATTTACATAAATTACGGATTCAAATACAGATGAGAGATTCTCGAGCGTCAAATAGATCAATCTCTGAAGCTGAAATGAAACCAAGAGCTTTTAGTTCAAACAATACAGAATGAGGTACCTGATTTTTATCTTTTATGTGTTTTATACTCCTTAATTGGGCTCACATCAAGATGATTCATGTTCTCTTCTTATTTTTTATGAGGATGATCTCTTCTCTCCATGAAGACCACCCTCATGAAAATCTCATTGTTCCAAAACTTGGTCTTAACCATGTGTATTCACCTGCTTTTCGAGGTACTAAATGCTCCGAGAAGCGTTCACATGCTTGCCTCTGCATGCTTTTGAAAGCATGTGACACGGTAGGAAAAGCAGGTGTGCATTTTTGGAAAAGTAACCACCTAATATGTACAAATTTGAGAAATACCTTAGCTGTGTATGCCATGCGGCCATTAAAAGT
This sequence comes from Papaver californicum, assembly GCA_023531435.1. Taxonomy (NCBI): domain Eukaryota; kingdom Viridiplantae; phylum Streptophyta; class Magnoliopsida; order Ranunculales; family Papaveraceae; genus Papaver; species Papaver californicum. Next base: position 10,813,969 of record JAJJMC010022854.1, read on the forward strand.
AAACTCATTTGAACCACATCAAATGGAAGCGAGATAATAATTGCTAGAACTACTGGCGGGGATAAAAGATGTGGATCGTTAAAAATAAGATATGAATCCACGGGGGGTCATCTTTAAGAAAATAAAAAATAAAAAGTAAAACCTAGAGCATCTTCCATGTGGGCGCACAAAGTAATGAACACGATACAGAATTTTACGTCCAATAGCAATGTAAGGACACTAGAGATCCAAGACAAACCTGTAATGTCTCTTCCGCTGCCATATCATCCAAAAGAAGTATGTCTTTCGTTATTATAGAAAAGACAAAATCCAGAACACCAGGCATACTACTCTTGCAAGTCGATTGTAGAAAAAGTGGCTCCCATATACTGCGCACTTTCTCAAGGATGAAAAAACCTGATCATGACGTGTTCAGCCATGAAAACAATTTCATCGCAGTAACCTCCAAATGGCAACTTGTGGGACTACTAATTGTAAATATAATAGCAAACCTACCTGATCTATACTAGACTTTGCAGATTCGTATTGTTGCAGTTGATGTGTATTCTGGAACCCATCAGCCCCATCGATTGCCTGACACATCAATCTGAGTCATGAATGGAGCATGAACTCTTGAATAATGTAAACTGTGAAATAAAACAATACACTGTGAAAAACTTTACCTTTTCCAAGTTTATACAAACTAGTTGGATTTGTTTCTGGAGTAAATCATCTGCCATTTGATGAAACCTTGGTGCGATATCAACAAGCACAGCTTGTTCTTTGATACAACTGGGAAAATCTGGGCGATACTGAGAAATTAAAGTACAAGATAAGCTTTTATGTGCAAAGCGATAGGCCAATGGCGTAATTAAATAAATAAGCGTTACAAACAAGTAGAGGCAATAACTCCAAATCTCCAATCCATGCTTGCAAAGAAGTGACCATAAATTTGGTATGATTCACTGCAGCATTTTTACTGCAATAAGTTTTGTTAAATGTGAACTGTGAGCCATGGAGATTAAATCTCAACAATGTTTCCGGCAACCCAAAATCGCCAAAGATATATTCCAAGTAGCAACACAAATTTCTCATAAAAAACTAAGGATATCCGCCTTATATAGTTGTGAACCTTTTTGAGTTAGAAAATCTTGCTAAGAGTTCTACATCACAAAGTACTTGCAATGAGGTGGTTGAAGCATATAGCTTTTAGGTAAGGACTTATACCCTAGACTTCTTCCCTTATGAATCATGACTTGAATAATATAATAGAACTTTTTTGCCCACTACTAGCGAGCAAAGACAGTGACAGATACCACTTTCAGTAGCTTTACTTCAGTTAAGTGATATGATCAACTATACATTATAAAATCGACAAATATAGAGCAGGAAGCAGAACCAAATGCTATTACAAAAAGTAATGAAGAACTTATCACCCACGTTTAAAAATAATTTAGTAAAGAGGCTAATCATGCAGCAGAGCAGTAACCAAAATCTGAAATTACAAGATCTCAGATTTTTGTATTCAAATTACTTTTAACATTTCCAGAAGTTCAAGATGGAAGTAATTTTTCTAATTGTTATTAACATATTGGACGACCACTGGCATTTGATAAAAGTCTCTCAATATGCATGACAACAAAGAATTAACTAAAGAACACAATAATATAAACACACGAACGGCAGAGTTGAGTGATAAGTGATTAGATATACCTCAAAGGCAAGCCCAAGAACCTCCTGAGCAAGAAAAAGACAAGCATTGTGGACGAGTGCGGCAATTTGAGTGACATTATCAAACTGCTTCTCTAGCTGCAGTTGTAGAGATAAGCAAACTATAAGCCTAACTAATGTATTTGCAGTAATACATGACAAGCACCAAACATGTTTTTAATGAAAATATTCTTGACTCAAAGAAAGTTTCATATAGATATTCAATAACTAACAATTATTCAACTACTGATGTGATTGTAGTCTACTTCTCAAGATGCAGATTTCCTTTAATCTAACAAAAAGCTTTTGAAGACATAAACAGAATGGAAATACTTTGCTATGGCTCACTAATGAGTACAACAATGGAAACACCACTAAATTTGTCTTTCCCAACTCTTTCCATCATTTGGCAAATGGGGAAAAGCAAAATTATCATTTTGATGAGTAATTTGAGGCATTGCATTGTATACATACCTTCACAGGCATGATTGCTTCATACAGAAATAAAGCATCTCTGGCAGCATGATAGCATTCCATGGCCACTCTTGCAGATGAGAGACAGGCATCCTACATGATTAGTCAAAGCTTATATTTGTCACATGATCCGCATATATGTAATTGCAAATGAAACTATGATAACTTAACCATAGATGAGCTAAGGGACTTATTTTAAACAAGAGTCTAGTGTTCAGCTAATATTCAATAAACATAGTTTCAACCCAGTGCAAAATTTGAGCCTTCCATTACTTATTAAGATGAAAAAATAACAGATTCTTGATCAGTTAAGCTACAGTTGGTACGCCACATTTACAGAAAAATCACCTGAAGCGCTTGATGCCCTAATTCCATAAGTTTAGATGCTGCTTTAGAGATAATACACCTCTCTGGAACAAAAAGCAAGCTGACGGGTTTATCAGAAATTATTCCAGCACGAGCCTTAGAACTAGGAAGTTTAATCGTGTAGTCCTGCAACAACAATGGATCTATCATTTAGCTCACAAGCAGAGTTATTAAATCCCAATTAGACTTGTGAATCGTCTTTTTCTTTCACGGATTGAATCACATGTCGGATCACGAATCAGTGATCCATGGACCGTGGTTAATTTTGTATATCCTGATATAAGTACATTGCTTGTAAAAAAAGACGAGTAGAAATATGATATCATAATGTTTAGTATATGTCGCACAACCATTTTACCACATCAGTAACCTAATTATGTATAAGATCAAGTGATCAACTAAAACATTTGACCATTTTCATATTAATCCTGAATGAAAGAAAACTGATATTAATGGTTACTCACTGTGATTTTAAAAACCATATAATTTGCATAGACTAGTAGTGACAGGCCAGAATCAGCGTCTATTGTGGTGTCTGAATAGCTAACTTGTAAGCAAAGTTGGTGAGGTCAACTCTCATTACACACAATGAACTTTCGTGATTTAAGAAAAAACAAGGTAAACTAGACTGAGTTGACCACTGAATCATTTGAATCGGTCTGCGCAATTCACATGGACAAATCCAGGGAAAAGTGAGTAGAATGAAACAGCATGTTTACAAGTGAGATCAAAATGAAATAGCATTTGTGTCAGATACTCACTGAAGGATTGGAGGAATCAAAAAGAAGAAGTAAGTTTCTAGCATTTGCCAGAATTTCCTTTTTCTTCCTTGCTGCAAAGTGAACCTCGACATTTTGAGCAAAACTGCTCAACTTTTCATCCTTTCTATCAGTTGCCGAAATGAACATCAGATCCTTCAAAGTAGCTTCAAACTCGGTTCTAAGTTCTATGATCTTCTGAAACTCTGCAACTTTTGAAGCATCATCGGGAACGGCCTAAAGTGAGCACTTGGAAATGTTATTTGGATGCACTCAAATCCGTAACAATCTACATTCATTGATTTAACGCGGTCGTGCGTTAAACTAATGCATGACATATTAGGATACCAACAAAATAAACAAAATTAGCACATCAACGCATATAATTGACACGCAAACCAAGCTTATGAAACAATAAAGTGCAACCAAAAGCCAAAAATACAACATCTTACTTAATCAGGGGGAGTTTTTTCTTTTCTATTGAATTACCAACTTGAGTGAAGACCATAGAGTCAAACTCAGTGTTATTAACTCATAAATAGTGGTCGATGGACCAATAAAAAAATAACGGCTATTTAACGTTTGATACCCAGCAAATGTCCAACACATTGCCAACATTTAAAATATTAAGGGTTGGTACCTTGACCCATCAAAGACTGTTAAGTCAAACGATTGACTAAATTATTTTTATATTTTTCTAATTTTTATTAAATAGAAAATTGGTTTTACAAGTTTACCCTAGCAAATGTGATCACTATTTGGTCTCTCCTCCTTTCGTCTCTGAAATCATCCCATAAAAAATTAAAAAATTAGAACGACTCCTCCAAGGCCGTGTTCGAAATTCGTGACAGGGATTTAGGAAGATGAAATGTTGTTGTGATGGATTTATGTAGTGATGCTGTTTGAGAGTTCGAGAATAACATGTGACTACAGACTAGGAAAGTCAGATCATTACTGCCGGAAAAAGAGAGAAGCTGTGATGATTGAGGGTTAGTTACAGACATGAAAACCAACGACAAAACAGGAATTGAGGCTGTTGAGGATGGGTTTTAGTAGAAACAACAAAAAAAGAGAAGAGTACGGAGCTGAAAGTTTGAATGAAGCTGAGGCAGAGATGAAACATAGAAGTTCGAAGGAGAGTAGCACAGGGAGAAGGTGGTGGTTGTCTGTTTGATGGGTTAGCAGATTTTTGGAGGCGTCAGTTTTTTTCTCCAGCCGAGGTTGAATTGAATGGTATTGATGTTGAATGGATTACTGCGTGTAGATGAATGCTTAGGAAATTATGCAGCAGAACCTGGGTTTGAACCAGATTTTGATTTGGTGTAATGTATAAATTTTTGAAAATTAAACCTAGGGTTTATGTTGTGTTCAAAGTTTAGGGGAAATTAAATTGAAGGTTTGATTGATTTGAGGTGGTGGTCTTGAAAATTCTAATTAAGCAATGGGATTAGACAAAACCCATTCCAAAACCCCAAGTATGTAAATGCTTCGGTGTCGTAATCAAGCAATGGTTCATCGGCGGCGGTTGTGGTGGAGATGCTGGTGGTGAATCTGCTGATTGGGTCTCAGAAAAGAGGATAAGGAAAAGTGATAAACATTACACAACTAGGGTTATTTTTAGGTCCGTTAGATCAAAGGCTTCATCTAGTATATTTCTTTAGGTCCGTTGGATCAAAGGGTATTTATGGATTTTTAAAAATAATAATTTTATTTTAAAAATTATGTTTTTTTATTAAGTCAATCGCTTGACTTAACAGTCTTTGATGGGTCAAGGAACCAACCCTTAATATTTTAAATATTGGATACCAAAACAATGTGTTGGACATTTGCCGGATACCAAACGTTAAATAGCCCAAAAAAGAATTACTTAAGGAATTAGGATCATAGTATGCCAGCCAATTAGTGCTTTCCCTTGAGATTATTATCTCCTAGCCGCTTCTGTTAAATTATTTAATTATCCACCGTTGAGGTCGAATTATGACTAAGGGCTTTTCACACAGAGTTAATATATAATGTAAGATTCCAGCACGTAATACATTCTAAAATGGTTGAACCAGTATATTTCACACTTAACCACCCAAGACTGCACTTTTAGAGGACAAGCAGTATAAGAGATGCCAGGTGACCTAGCTTAAGCATGTAGCTTAACAAATGCAAAACACAGACGGAAGATATAGTGGGCTCCAACAAAAGGAGGTGAAACCATACCTTGGAAAGGAATTTGGAAATAACCAGATCTGAAATCCTTGGCCATGTCTGTCTTCCGAAACACGTCATCCATCTACCATTTTGGAAGCATACTGTTTTGTGGATAAAATTTATAACCTGAATTAGCCTAGAATAAATGTTTGCGCTTTCAACCTGCAAATAGTTAAATAAGATCAAGATGCCAGCATATCTAAGGGATAAACATGTGCTGTTTGATCATACGTTATCAGCAACATCCTGGGATAGTTCAAGCTGAAAACTAAACAAATAGATATCAGAAAAAATACTGAAGTACTGTAGTGGTTACAAATCCATAGTCAGTCAGCTGTCAGCCAATGGTGATAATAAACTGCTATAAGATTATAATATTTTACAGATCTAAGATTTATGTATAGAAAACTACAATTTAAGACAAAAATAAAAATGGTAGAATGGGAAAGAACTAAACGTAAAGTAGCATAAGAATGCAGAATATGAATTTCAGATAGCACAGATTATGTATAGTCACAGATTTGATGAGCAGGCCGCTTGGGTCCCCTAAGGAAAGATCGTTCTCCCATTTCAAGGTAATGGGCTAGAAATAGCATGACTTGCAGCAAAGGGAAAGTGGATCTGGCTCTTAAAAGTTACAAGGTCTTGAGATAAATAGGGAGACTAACAAACAAAGGTGAACCAGTGAGATGATACATTTTAGTGAAAAGACATGGTAGATCCCTAAACAATTGACAGGAACAATTCCTATTCATCTAAAAGTACTGTTTCCAATGCCAATGGGGACTGGAAATCACAAATTCCGTTTATGAACATTCAGAATAGCAGAATAGCAAACATCTAACATGTTTTAACTATTAAATATTAAACGCTACATCCATGCTATTGTCACTGGGAGTATATCATTCTACTACGTTTCTAGCACTATTATAAGGTTTTTAATCTTAAACTGAAAGAATGAAATGTCGTGAAACTTAAGTTATGCTACTCCCTTTGAGTTATAGAACATACCTTAGAATCAGAAGACGAAATGACTAGGCTGAGGATTGCCTCATCCATTTGTTCCGAGTTAGGAAGTAATTCTTTTACAAGATGGAAATTACACTCATCATTTACTGTTGGAATTATTATGTATTTGACCATTAAGTCCGCCACCTTAGCAAGCCCATAATCAAGTAATCCTAAAACCTGCATATCACAAAACCACAGATACAAAAATTGAACATGCAACGAAATCTCAACAAAATCGATAGAGGTGCCACAATGTACATAAACAAAGAAATCAGAGGGCAAAACCATACCGACCTCCATTGCTGTTAAAACCATATGAAGCTCCACATCTTTCATCTTCTCAATACTTAAACAAAACTTTTAATTTACCGTTACCAGAATCAAAACATATCGCATTACCCAAAACCCTAACACAAACCTCTTGCAGCTCATCAAAACAATCAAACCACTCCTTCCTCAACATTTTGAAAACAACCGGTTCTCTCTTATCACCAACCTCCTTTCAGTCATCATCATGAATCAACAAATCCTTCTTCAAATCTCTTAAAGATTCCGCCGCGTTTATCAATTCCCCAACCTTTAAATCCTCCTTAACCACTTTCAATCTCTCCACCAAATTCACAATCATCTTCACCAAACTCAATAACTCCATCTTCTCCTTCAGATTTCTCCTTAAACTACAAATTTCCTTCGATACATCCCTGATCTCTATATCATTACCATTGTTAGATAGGAGTTGAACAACATTAGAACGGTCTGTTGAGATTTCTTCAATCTTGGAAATGGAATCGGAACAAGTAGAGAAGATTTGAGAAAATTCAGTTTGGTGAGAGAGAACGTAGTCTTTTACTTTTTGTTTGATGTGGAGAGATCGAATTTGTAAACGATCAATGAGGAGATGAAGATCTGGAGCTGAGAGTGGTGATGATTCTTCGATGTCTTGAGTTGATAGAAGTTCTCGGACATCAATTGATCCCAGTAGAACATCCATTTTTAAACTGGATTGAAATGGAGCTGAAATTTTAGGTTACAGCCAAAAGAAAAATAGGCCAAAAGAAAAATAGGCCGGAGAAACTGGAGAGAACTATTAAAGAAGTCGCAAAAATGTTGAGGGTGTTGGGTACAAGTAGAAAAATCAAATACTGCTAGGGTTGCATATGCTACGCTTCAGCTTGGTGTTTAACTAAACCAGAATTGAAACCGAGGAGCTCAGTTTATTGATTTTCAAAACCGATGTTACCATTAACCAAATTGGTTCAGTTTGGTTCCGTATCGAGTCGGTTCGTAACTAAACCTGTCGGTTATGGTAAACCGACAGTGTCAAAAAAAATTATTTCAATTTTGTTAGTTCCTCAAAACTGACTGGCAATTGTTCTACAAAACCACGTCAGTCTCAGGTATCTGACAATAATAAATCTCACATAAACTGTGTCTTAGTGCGTCCTCTCTTCAGTAGCACGATACTTAATCAACCTGCAGGAACAACAAGAATCTATGGGTCTCAAATCATGAAAGTTTGGCTGCAAGAAATAAATACATATTGACAACACTATCGAAACAGCAAAAATAGTACAAGAGAAAATTTCAAAATAAAAAGCAGTGTCTCTGCTAAGGATGGAGAGAAAAAGGATGATTTTGTTCTGGAGTACACATGAAACGTTTATATCACATGCAAAGGAGATATACGGTACCTAACACACAGTAGTGAGAAGAGTCGTTGTGCAACAAAAATATGACAAGAAGCAAGCATTAGTAAGCCAACTGAATGAACACAATAGTCTCAACAGAGCCATCAACCCCTAAATAAGACTTCTTTCAACTAAAAAGTGAAACCACAACTACAATGCTTAATTATAGACACATTTTTTGTGTATTATTTAATCCCATATTTATATTGTTATCACTTAGTTTATGTATTAATATTGTCATTTTATTGTGTTTGTAGACATTTTTGGAAGAATAAATAATCGTGAGAAAATTGGTTAAAAAGTATTAAAAGCACCCCTCAATTTGGATAAAGGCACCTACTCTTTTCAAACCCAAATGAAATTGGCGGGAAAATAATTCTTTTCACATGTGTGAATTCTTGGTCGAGCTTTTGGAGAGTTAAGACAAGATATCCTCTTTCCTTGTTAATAAGAGTTTAAATAATATGGGAAACATATAAATTTCAGTTTCAGATCTCTTGTGCGTGAAAAGAAAAGGGAAGCAAACAAATATTCTCAGCTTGGATAGAAGGTAAATATTATCTTGAGTTTAATAAGGAAACATCATCAAGGTCTTGTCTAAAGAAGAAGAAACGAATCATAACCAAGTGTAAGAAAATAATGCCGAGATATTTCTTATCAAAGAAGATTTTTGCCGAGAATGAATTTTATTAAAAAGAAAATATATTGTGAAGATATTTGAGAGATTTGGGAACTGTGAGTGTTCTAATATAAATAGGGGTCGATCATAACAAGTTAGGGGAAGCTGGCTTCTGCCAAAAATCAAGAAATCAAAATCACAAAAATTTGTTGTTGTTGAAGAAGAAGATGAAGAAACGTCGCCAAAAGGTTGCAAAAACTCTTACCAAAAGAGTAACTGTTACCTAATCATTTGTATTAAACAGTTTTAGCAACAGTTCCTGCAACAGTAACAAGGAAAGATCTTGGTTTAAAATACAGAAAAGAACCGTCCTTTTCGAACTGCACCTACTGTTAGTCGTTATTCGATATGTAATTCTATTGATTCAGCGACTAAATTACCCAGTTCTTTTTGTAATTTTTCTTATTGAATCATGAACAAAAAGAGTTTTTCTTCCATTCTTCTTGCGATGAGTAGCTAGTTTCCTTCCCTAGGATTAGAGATGAAGTCCTATTTTGTTTGCTAGCATGTTTTAATTATTTCCTATAATAATTTCTCATGATCCTATTTCTTGGTCCACATTTCTGGGTTAAGGGAACCAGCTAGCTCTGGGTTCGAGTGGCATTTCACCCCTAACCACAA
>JAJJMC010022857.1:0-25390 GCA_023531435.1 Papaver californicum
GCTATATTTGAGTGAATTACTATGTTTTATTATTACTTTCGAAGTTTAGTTGTCTTTTCAGGTTACAGTTCAGAAACCAGCAGAATGGAGCTGTATGAGAAGAATTACCGAGGATCCAGTAAAACTCTGCTTAATTTAGGTCTTTCACCATCCACAGTGTAGGAAATTGAATTACGAAGCCAACGGCGAAAGAACGAGGTCATTCTGATCTCGTATGATGAAGTTATGGGCAAAGCCACATGGTGGCAAACTAGTTTGTGCTGCTAGCTCCCAGGCGCCAAGTTGGCTGAACCGCAAGTGCTAAGGTGCTAAGTGGCTAGTTGGAGGTGCTAGAGTGGTTTGGTGGACTAGTGGCTAGTCTTGGTGGAGTAGTAGCTAGCTTGAGGAAGTCATATGGGATTAGGAAAGAATTTGGAGTTGCTATATCTTGTGGGGCTGGAATAAGGGAACTTAGCACATTTCCTAATTCCACTAGGATTCTAAAAGTGGCTAACTCAAGTTCTATAAGGAATATCTTATGCCCTTCTTATGAGATTCGTTTTGGCAAAAGTGGGACAACAAATAGTGGATATTTCTCACGTAAAAATAGCTAGAAAACAGGAAGAAACTCACGTAAGCTATTTCTGGGACGCAAGGATTTTCGGTAAGAAATAAAAGAGAGTTCGAGACAAACAAGGAAGGGGCGCACTGATTTTCGGGGCTGAACTATAGAAGATACACGAAGTATCCAGGAGAAGACATCATATATACACGGTGAAACACAATAGAAATATGTAGGGACAAACGCACAAAACTATACAGGAAAAAACAGAAAAGAGGAAAAGGCTACAGGCGTTTCTAGAGGCTGCTGGCTATCTTTGCAGCTGCGTTTCGGAGCCACAATTGTTCATCGCAATCCCTCCGGGTTTGAGTAAATTGTATCTTGATTATTTTCCATGGGTTTTGAGAAACCCATGATGAGCTAAACCCTCTATATTGGTTAGGGATGTAATCTGAAGTTGGAAAACATGTCTATCAATTGAATGGCGCATGCTTATATGTTCATGTTGTTTTTAGTATCGTTCATGTTCTACTGATTATAACGCCATGTATGATTGATTGTGTTTTTTTTTAAGTTGCAAATTGAATGAGCATGCATTGATATCTACAACTAAATTAGAGTTTTCGATCCGGAATTGTTGAAGGACTCTAGTTATGAGTAGTATAACATATTTGTTAACGATACTTAAAATTGCCATGCGAATATGTGTAGAAGCTTGACCTAGGTTGAATCCGAGTTGCACTTTGCGCCGGGTTACTTAGAATAACCTCAACTCACAAAGACCATTGCTTTCATTGGGTTGAACTCGAGTGGAGGTACTCACTCAGGTTATCCGGTGCTAAGAATTCAAAGGGTGGAGGTACTCATTCTTTGAATCCGAGGCATAGCGGATTGTTATTTCTTTTTTGTTTCTTTCTATTTTTGTTTTATTTTTATTTTTATTTCTGATTTTTTTTTACTAACCTAGTTTTGAGAATCTTGTTTCAGGTACTTGTATCCCATGTACAGTGCACCAGATCAAGCTTATAATGGTAATCAATTTGGTTTTCAATCTCAACCCTATGACAGTTTCCAACCATACGGGGAGTATAATCACAACCAAACCTTTGGTTATGACCAATATTCCACGTACCCTTTTAATTATTCTCATACATGCCAACCTCCTTATAGTAGGTATGTAAGTGAACAGTTACAAGGATGGGGAGATAATTATGCTTGTGATGGTTTATCTAAATCTACTCTTGATCGTAATTATGATCATTCACCTATTCAACGGGAGAAGACAAGGTTTAGAAACTCTACCACAAGTAATGGTGTAAGACTACCAAGTTTAAGAGAACTTGATCGAAGGTTTGAACAATTGGTAGAAGATGAAGGGTCATCATGTGAAGAAATTATAGAAGCTAAAAGAGCATTGAGAATGGAACGTGATCGACGTTATTCTATGGGATACGATGATGATTTTGAACCCTTCGAAAATCCTTACACCAGGGATGACGTTATTCCAACTCCAAATCTGATTTTTGATTGTGTAGTTAACTCAACTCTTGATCTTAATAATGATCATTCACCCATTCAAAGGGAAGAGTTGTATGTAAGAGATTCTACTGTAGTTAATGGTGGAAAGCGTGTGAATGTCAGAAAACTTGCTCAGAAACTATTCAAGTTGGAAGATGACGGAGCCCCGGAAGAGCTTCTGGAAGAAATTAGTAAGACCATTCGTATGGAAATTAAACGACGTTCTGACAAAGGTTGGGAAACCGATGAAGATTCTTATTACGGTGAGTCTGAAAGTGAAGAGGAGTGTGTTGAGAATGAAACCGAATTGATTAATACTGCGGAAGACCCAATTGAACTTTCCGAGGATGATATTAATAATGTTAATGCCGAGATTTTTGTTGAGGCAGAACAATCAGAAAGTTTGATAGAGGACCACAACATACAAGAGGTAAGTAATTCATTACAAATTTTTGAAAAAGAGAAGGATTCCATAATTCAAGAGAATTTAGAAGGTTTGACTAAACCTTTGTTTATTAATCCTTTTCCTTTACCTCGTTTTGGCTTGAATGTACGTGCGTCAGAAGTACTATTAAATTACTTTGCTTCTAAATATCCATTTTTGGAAGCACTTGATTCTCATTCTATGCAGGTTAGCAAAGAGGAGTCTATAGAAGTGGTCGTGTCGTAATCAACCAAAATATTTGAGTTCTTACTCTTCCAAAATAGATTTAAGTATAGCAAATAAGAACAAGTTCGTTCCCACAGAGAAGCTAGTGATGGTTATTTATCTCTAATTTACGTGAGTAACATGGGGGGTTTTGTTGTTGTTTTAATAAACTAAATTAAGCTAAAAGTAATCACGCAAGTAATAAAAACGTGTATCAGGGAAAGAAATCATTGGTTAGAGATTTCATCGTCCGTTATCCAACATGTTATCAATCAAAGCATACTCAACATTCATGAATTAGTAATACCAATAACCCTAAAGCATCCTATCGCAGGGCTACTCCGGCAAAACTCCTAATATCATCAGAGAGGGTATCGCGCCGCTCTCTGAATTCTTAACACCAGATAACTCGATGTAAACACCAAGTTTAACCCAATGAAAGCAATGGTCTTTGTGAGTTGAGGTTATTCTAAATAATCCGATGCATCCCGCAACTCGGATTTAATCTAGGTCAAGCTTCTACACATACTTGCATGGCAATTTTAAGTATTGTTAACAAATATGATATACTACTTGTAACTAGAGTCCTTCGACAATTCCGGATCGAAAACTCTAGTTTAGTTGTAGATATCAATGCATGCTCATTCAATTTGCAACTTAAACAAACACACAATCAATCATACATGGCGTTATAATCAGTAGAACATGAACGATATTAAAAATAACATGAAATCATGAGATATGCGCCATTCAATTGATAAACATGTCTTTAAACTTCAGATTACATCCCTAACCAATATAGAGGGTTTAGCTCATCATGGGTTTCTTAAAACCCATGGAAAACAATTAAGAAATAAATTAAATCAAACCCGGAAAAGTTGCGACGAATGATCACAGCTCCGAAGTGCTGCGGAAGTAGCCAGCAGCCTCTTCTTCCTTGCTGTGTACGTCTGTCCCTGTATTCTTCTTGCTGGGTTCTTCCCTTCTTTGCTGTCCGTGTATTGTATCTAAAACTCCTGTATGTTTAAGTATTTATATGTGTACTCAGTCAAAAATCCGAAATTAGTTGCGTGACCACTTGTGTTTTCAGCCTTTTCGTGAGTTTCCTTTGTTGCTTCAAACTCTCGGCTGCCAACTTGTGGCTAATTTGGTTATGCAAACTTTGTATAGTGAACCTGACCCCCAAATATCCCTTGAGACTCCAATATATGCTATATCTACCTCTCCAAAAGGCTTTCCACGAGAAAGGCCTGATTTCTTTCTATAGAACTTGAGTTAGCCACTTTCACAATCCTAGTAGAACTAGGAAATGTGCTAAGTTTCCTTATTCCACTCCAACAAGGTATATCAACTCCAAACTCTTTCCTAATCCCATATGACTTCCCCAAGCTAGCTACTACTCCACCAAGGCTAGCCACTAGCCCATCAAACCACTCTAGCACCTCCAACTTGTCACTTAGCACATTAGCACATACGGTTCAGCCAACTTAGCGCCTGGGCGCTAAAGCACAAGCTAGTTTGCCACCATGTGGCTTTGCCCATAACTTCCTCATACGAGATTAGAATGACCTCGTTCTTTCGCCGTTGGCTTCGTAATTCAATTTCCTACACTGTGGAGGGTGAAAGGCCTAAATTGAGCAAAGTTTTACTGGCTTCCTCGTAATTCTTCTCATACAGCTCCATTCTGCGGGTTTCTGAACTGTAACCTGAAAAGACAACTAAACTTCGAAAGTAATAAAAATGCATAGTAATTCACTCAAATATAGCACATAAGGGTCAGGAAAAACTACTTAGAATGTATGATTTATGCACCTATCAAATTCCCCCACACTTGCCTTTTGCTAGTCCTCGAGCAAACTACAAATCTAAACTAATCTACAATACAACTCCGTTTCGTCGAGTAAACGGTTACACTTATCATGTGCAACAAGCCTTTAAACCCCTAGGTGTCCCTAGTGGACGAGTTATAGTCTCGTGAGGGTTTACCAGATATGTACCCACAAAACCTACTTCAACTTCCAAATTGTCCAAAGCACCTGCATCCAAATAGCTACGAAGACATAAAGTTTCTACATACCAACAATAAGAACTCAGAAATATAAAAGAACATTATTCTCATGCTTAATCCTTGAGTTTGGAGAAAACCACCAAATAAAAGAGTCCCGGTTCGAGAGTGACCGAATATTTCTGCCTTACCAATAGGATTTTATGAATTTGACACTCAAAAGACGCACTTTATGGTTCTCACAGATGTGTAGGCGAGAATGAAGATAGAAATCCTACACATGTTGACAGATAGGAAGGAAAGGTAACCTTCCGAGTCATATTAAGATGTTATCCCATAGAAGGTGGGACAAGAAAGAACCCCTTTTTGTTTTTCTAGTGATCTCTAAGAAAGGAAATCAACCATTATGCGAAGATGGGAATTGTTACTTACCTTCTCATCCGATCGGCAATCAGCACCACTCTCCCAACATTCCATAGAAACGTCTTTGTCCTCAACTGTAGGTAATGAACTCTTGCACTTCATAGAACTTGACACTTTGTAACTCTTTTCTTTTCACGTTCTCAGCAGCACTTTTTCACGTTTTCAGCCCATTTTTTCACGTTTTCAGCCTTTTTTTTTATTTAGTTATTTATTTACGTGAATGTGCTTATTCTCCTGGATACTTTTGCTATTTTTCTCAATTTTTTGATTTGTGAGTTTTTTCTCTTCCTGTGAGTTCTGTTTCGTCTCCAAATCTGTATAGAATCCACACCTTTCGATTTCTTTCGCTTCTGTAAGTCTTCAACATGTTTAATTGTATTGTTGCTTTACTCAAATATGATTTTTTCTCTTTGACTTGTCGCTTGCACCTTGACGGTCTTCAACTTTCCTTCAAATTTTTGATGTTCCGCTTGTTGATGATGCTATGTTTCTATGGACGTTGTCGAGAGAACGATGCCAACTGCAAACCAAACTACAAGAATAAGTTAGCAACTCTGATGACACCCTCATGATTGATAAAAAATAGAACTCAAGAGATCAAAAATAGTGCTGAAAATTGGTGCGAGGTTAGGTAGCTCATCATTCTACCCGGAATTTGCGCAGATGAAACACTCTAAACGTATAATTGAAGGTCTGGTGCCTCACTCATGGGTATTGAATGATCACAAGTCTAACCTGTACTCTCCTACCAGCAATTTAGGTCCACTTTGGTCGGCTCTAGCCTCTCAAAAACTAAGCACTCCGAATATAGTTCTCTAATATTTCTAAGTTCAGTTGTTTCGAGTAGAAGTCCGTATGTAAACGTAGCTAGCCGTATGCCAAGTGACTCTAAAATCTCTAAAAGTTGAAGGTTTTCATGCAAATGTGTGTATGCCTAACAATTCTACGTAAAAATCTATATGCCTAAATACTCCCCCACACTTAAACTTTACATTGTCCTCAATGTGAATTGAATCCTCCAATGTAACGTCAAGATGGGAAATTCTACATGCTCTAAAAATAAAATCAGAAACAAAAGAAAAAGGTAGAAATACAAAACCAATGGGTTGCCTCCCATCTAGCGCTAGTTTAACGTCTATAGCCCGACTCTCTGATCGCCCGTAGACCAATAATATGAAAATTTGGGGATCCACCCATAAAACAATCTGCATTGCAAACGTTAACTTCACAAAAATATTAATACACAAAATTAATGGTGAATTTATTGCTCGATAGAAGTTTCCTCCACACTTAGTCTTTTCTACGCTCGGAAGTGGATAAAGAACATAGAATTCGGGAACTTCTATAGACTCCTCTTTGCTAACCTGTACAGAATGAGAATCAAGTGCTTCCAAAAATGGATATTTACAAGCAAAGTGATTTATTAGTACTTCTGAGGCACGCAAATCCAAGCCAAAACGAGGTAAAGAGAAAGGATTAAAAAACAAAGGTTTAGGCAAACCTTCTAAATTATCGTGAATTGTGGAATCCTTCTCTTTTTCAAAAATCTGCAATGAATTACTTACCTCTTGAATGTTGTGGTCCTCTATCAAACTTTCTGACTGTATTGCCTCAACAAAAATCTCGGCATTAACATTATTAATATCGTCCTCGGAAAGTTCAATTGGGTCTTCCACAGTGTTAATCAATTCGGTTTCAATCTCAACACAGTCCTCTTCATTTTCAGACTCACCGTAATCAGAATCTTCATCGGTTTCCCAACCTTTGTCAGAACGCCGTTTAACTTCCATACGAATGGTCTTACTAATTTCTTCCAGAAGCTCTTCCGGTGCTCCGTCATCTTCCAACTTGAATAGTTTTTTATACAGTTTTTTGAGATTCGCACGCCTTCCACCATTAACTACGGTGGAATCTCTTGAATAATTTTTAAATAATTTTAAAAGGACCAGGAATCAGGAATCAGGTAAATCTAACAACCTATGTGATTAATCAGATAATTCTTTTTAAATTAATTGAAGCAAAAATAATTGCCAAAATTGGTTTTGTTATGCTAACAAACAGAGGTAAAACACAAGCATGGACTATCAAAATTAATTAACTAAGCATAATCCATCAAGCAAAAGCACAACTGTTGAAAGAAAACCGTTTTTACTATTCAAAACTATGCAATTCTAATAATAAAAGAATTATAAATAATTATTAGAAAATAATTAAATCACATAAAATTGAGAAAATTACCTTATCCATCATCCCAGTAATTAGACTTAGCCCATGGTGAAGAAAACTTGCTCAAAAGTTGATTTCATTGCTCAAAATATCAATTACAAAGGTGAATAACGTTGTAACAGCTGATTTGATACGCTTATATGCGTTACAGGAGAGGGTTCAGCTGTTACAGAAGAGTTTTAAGCAACAAAGGGTTTGAAGCAATAGACAACAGGAAAATTCAAATCAGTAACAGTTATAAATGTTACTGAGTCTTCTTCTCCGGCAGTGATGGATGAAGAACAGCCGGCCGGTGCAGTAGCAGTTGACCGGACGTCGACGGAGCTTCACCGGAAATTTCTAAATTCTTCTCTTGGCTTTCGTGTTTGATTTTCTTGGCTTCTCTTGGTTTATATAGGTAGTAGAAACCCTAGAGAGAGTTCTAAACCTAATAGAACTCTCTAGAACTGCCCACAAATCCCAATCTTAATCGAATCATGATTCCGGCCAAATACATGATTTTCAAGCTGATTTCACGGGATATTTTGCTGTTTATAACTTGCGTGAGATAACTATTAGTGTTTGGAACAATCTGGAAGCAACAGAACCTTGTTTTCTCACGTGAATTTGAGTTGCCAATCTGGACAGTTGATTCCCGATGAGTCAACTCGGTGACTCGGCCCGATCCAGCTCGCTGGGTTGACTCGCCTGGTCGACCCACTGGGTTGACCCGATCCAGCTCAGCCCGATCCAAGGGTGCCCCAAACCCAAGTGTGGGTGCCTTGATCCATTTTCCCGGGTGCTTTGAACACTTTTTGAGCTAATTTTTCCACAAATCTTTATTCTTCTAATGTACCTACAAAAGCATAAAAACACGTAATAGACACAAAATCGAATACTAACTCACTAGAAATTAAGGTGCAGTTTAGACACTAAAAGGTGTCTATCACAACATGAGGGGATTCTCATTGGGTATTGGTATGACAGTCTACGGCAATCGTGGGTGGTAGTACCACCTCCACGAACAAGAAGGTAACAAGAAGTGGGCGGTTACTTGAGAGGATGAGGAGTAATGTTCAGACAGGTCTTCCCTACTTTCCTGACACCACCTCACTACGATCTCCATAATCATCACTTCTCCACCTCTCTCTAACTTCCACGACTTACGAGAAATCAATGTGTCTCATTTGACTATAAATAGATGATTCTCATCTATTCGAAACAAGATACAAGACAATCAGTCTGGAGAAACAAAAACTACAGAATTAGCGATTCTTCTCAGAGAATCCATTTTCTTCTTCATACACTATCACACTGATATTTTCTCAACCTTCTTTGTTTCCCTCCCCTAAAACCTACCCAAATCCTTTCCATCTTTGTAATGAAAGTAGGACGTGAACAACCATTTCTTGGTTTAGGCTCGTCCTGTTCGATCTTGATTTCTTGAACCTACTTGAATGTATCATTTTACAGTACATCTATTTTCACCCTAAAACAGGGGTATATAAACATTGTTGATTGTTTTTCTTCTGTTAAGATCTATACATATTTTAGGGGTTTCTGTGAATCTTGATTTCAGGTTGATAATACTTTTGAGATAATGGCGACTGAACCTCAAGTAGTGTCTGAAGATGCAAAAGTGGATTTGTTTGAAAAAGATGATGATTTTGTATAATTTAAGATCGATCAAGGTAACAATCTTGTACATAGATTTGATGGTTTGTTTTCAGGGATTCTTTACTGCTATTGATTGAATTAGGGTTTTAAATGGAGCTTCTAAGGTTTAAGTCTTTATAAGTTGAGCACATGTTTAATGGATTAATGAATTTCTAACTCGATTTTATAGCTTAAATGTATGAATAAAAAATATCATTTTAGGTATTTTATTATATGAATCATGATAAGTAGATTAACATATTTGCAAGGTGATAGGCAAGAATATGATTGCTTGCACTATTATATCAATGTAAAAATACTTTGTTGCAGGAGCATCTTTTGGATAAACGGGCATTGGTATTGTTAATAAATATTCGGGATACATCTATGATATTAAGTTTTAAGGATTCATATCCGTGGCTTTTTTCTGGAAATTACTTTTAGGGTTTAACGCATTTCGGTGAGATCCTACAACAAGAAGATGACATTATTCTTTCTTGGAAATCTAGACATAGATCTTCGTCTATAAAAGGTGAGGGTCCTAACTGAAGGGTATAAAATGTTATCCGAATAATCTCGGTATGACCTATGATATCCTAAGCTTACAGGAACGTTATAGCTTATACATAGCTTGAGGGACAAGATTTTCTGTTCACTTTATATAGTCTTGTTAAGGATATATATTATCCATGCTATATTGCTATCCTAATTATATCATTTATGGTTTTTGCAGGTGTTCTTATTTCAGACGACAGCCATTTATAAGTGTAACGTGGCTGGTAAGCCTGCAATAGTAACTTGTGTTGTCGACAGATGACAGACAACCTCACACCAACACGTGCCAAAGCAACTGGTGTGGCTAATGCTGTATTGGATGGTATTAGTTTTAGTACAAGATACTAGCTCATCATATTGCAATCTATCGAGGTTTCCAAAGTTCTGATATAATTTGAAATGCTTGGCACCAGTTGATCCTAACTTTGTCTCTCTCTTTTGAATTGGCTTAGGTACCAACTCAATTCTTCTAGGTGCTGAGACTCTTAGACGATTCTATTGAGACCATCTACTCTGTTCGTAGAATTTGTGCAGAGGTAAGCCTTTTTCCAGCTTGTTTAGTTTGTTGGTCAACTGTCTTATGTGAATCGTTCAGACTCATTTCTTGTAAAGATTTTGTAAATATTTTGTTTCGTTAATACAATTTTTAACTTATCAAAAAAAAGGAACATGTTATATGGTGTAACCATACATGTATATCGTAAATGATATTGTCAAGGGGTGGAACAATCTTTTCAGTTTCAAAACGATTTCAGTTGACTGGGTGAAAAAATAGCATAGAGTATTACCAGCTAAACATGTGAGTCGCACAATGAAACCTCTCGCCGTTGCTAGTAGCAATTAGAAATCCATTGTTGGGAATTTAGCAGCAGCAGATAGCCGTTGCTAACAGTTAGCAACGGCTCTGTCTTTGTTGTTAATTTGGGTTGTTAAATGCTGAATTTGGTGTAGTGAAGAAACACCAAAAGAATCACTAAAAAAAGATATAAAGTATGGACATGGAAGAGAAGGTGTAGTAACAATAGAAGAATAGGCAAATGCTTAGAAACTACACGAGGAAAATATTTGTGAAATGGAAAGAAAAAAAATCAGGAATTGGAACTGGAGAACCGTCACATCAAGCACAAGGACGAAATAAGGGATCCAATCTTCATAATAGAGGATTCCAGACACGGAGATGAAGAGACAAAAATATTGTGGATTCAAAGTAAAAAACGCCCAAGAATAGAATTACAAATAGCGGGAATGCTACGAGGAACCATACCCAAAGAATGAAAATTGGAGGAGGGAGAGAAAAAAGATGGAGAAAATGAAAGCAATGTACAAAGAACTGAAATGAGTGAAAGAAGCTATCGACTCTCTTAAGTTATGATTGAGGCCGAGCGAACCTATGTTAGTACCAAAATGACGTTTCCCATTCAAGAATTTTTGGTCCGTAACAATTAATCAAGCCCAACACCCTAACTAGCCTAACAGGAGCAAGCAGGAGCACTCCACTCAAGTCCAAAACGCAACTTGGACCGAAGCGCAACTTGGACCGAAGCCTAACTTGGACCGAAGTGACGTCAGCAATTCCGTTCCAGCTTGACCCGATCTGTCCTGTCCCAATACATCCTGTCCCGAAGTGACATCATCATTTTCCGAAGTGACGTCAACAATTCCCGTTCCAGCTTTGCCCGATCTATCCTGTCCCGATACATCCCTGTCCCGTTCCACTTGTTGTCCTGTTCCGGTCAATCCCGATAGACCAAGTCAATCCCGATGCACCAAGTCAATTCCGATGGACCAAGTCAATCCCGCACCAACTTTTGGATAGAGGTCATTTTGAAGATAAGGACAATAAGAACACGTGGTGGATCCCGTTGACACATGGCGAAATATGGTGAATCCTCTTCGACACATGGCGAGCTTAGACGAATCTCCATCGACACGTGGCAAACTTTGATGACATGTGGCGAAGGCCATTATAGTAATTATCATCTCTTTTATCTCTATAAATACAATTTTAGAATGAAGAAGGAGGGGGACTTTTGGAATTTTGGCCAGATTCTCTCATTTCTTCTGCTCATTTTCAACTGTAACCCAGAAAGATGAATAAAAAAATCAAGTCTCATTACCCGTGGATGTAGGCTATTCATAGTCGAACCACGTTAAATCTCTTGTGTTAACGTCATTTTTGTCTATCTTAGACTATGATCTTTGGTTGTTTTTGCTGATGAAAATTTTGGCCTAAACAATTTGGCACTAGAAACAGGGATTGAGGAAAGGATTTATCCTACCTGAGATGAGATGAGATGAGATGAATGAAAGATTGATGGTGTTCAAAGAGAGAAAGGGCATCCAACTTTGAAACAAACAATGATACAACTGAACAGTAGAAATACATTGTGGAAGGAGAGGCAATTTTCATCAACAACTAGTTTTAGAAGATTGAAACTTTCTTTTACTTCTTGATCTCGTTTTTTAATGCAAAGATTTGAAACTTTAAAACAAAATTTTGAGAAAACCCATAGAAAACATAAGATTTGTTCTTCACAAGAAATCGCATTTTCTTTTGAAATCTTGTCTTAAAATGAGCTTTGCTTGCAGATTTGCAGCAATCGAATTACGTTTTACAAACCCATTAAATTGATTTTAAAATATCAAGCGTCATAATTTCAATGTGATTTGAGAATTTTTTCTCACTAATTTAATTGCTGGAATTTCTATGATTATATGGATGATTTGGATGATTGGGTTTGTCTTGAATGAGTATATGAGTGCAGGGAAAAAGCTTGAATGGTGTTAGAAATCACCAACAATTCCGAGGTTGAATCAGCAACAGTATGCACGCAAGGCATTTGTGAGTTTGCCTGAATTGAAGTGGTTGAGTTATAGTGGTTTTGATTCAAGTTTTGGTTGAACAGGGTTCTATGGAGAAGAAGAAAAAAAATCATACTTCAATAAGATTACCCCCAATAGGAACAACAATTAATCATCATTCCCCAAACCACAACAGTAGAAATAGTTTTTACCCAACACATTCAACGTCATCATCAATAGCATCATTCAAAGGATGTTGTTCTAACTTATTTCTACTCTTAACATTTCAAAAAAAAAAAAAAAAAAAAAAAAAAAAAAAAAAAAAACGTTTATTGCAGCAGCAACGTCAGGTGGTGTAATATCAAATAACACCAAACTCAATGCGATGTTATGTAAAGGGGTGTTCCTTTTGATGAAGCATTTATACCTGGATTTGATCAACCTGCTCATAGTGTTAGACAAGCAAGGAAAGAGGCCATAAGAGGTAACTCCTTTATCAACTGAAGTCAGTAAGCTCGATGATCCCAAGAAAATTCCTGTACCAGAATGGCTGGAGGAGGTGACTCTACTATCAATTGGAATGAGCAAATATGATGTTGTTCTTGAGAAGTTCGCTGCATCGCAATTGCCTGATGATGTGACTCCATTGCCAACTGAACTGAGCAACTTTGTTGTTGTCCCTGATGAGGTGACTGCATTACAACTGCCTGACCAGAGACGATTCGATCTAGAAGTTGATTGCATGTTGCCGCACCATTTTTGAAGTTCATCAAATCATGACAAATAATGAGCAAGAATTTTTTGATGTTGGTGAGAAAAATAGGGTGGGAAATGAATCTAAAGCTTCACCGTGTAATGTCGGCACCAATCATGTTGATATCTACTCAAGCGTAAATGAAAGGAAAAAAGTATGAAATGAAGCCAATAAAGTTCCCGCACTAAAGTTGTTCAAGCTTCTCAACTTGAGGACTGCATTATACAACAAAGGATTCTAGAGAGATCAGAATTTGCAGCAACATAGAAGAGGTCATAATATACCATGGAAGCAAAAATAAAGATTAAACAAAGAAGATAAGAAAACAAGAATTTGATTGGAACTGTGCGGTATGCAAGCATGAGTGCCCTTTTTAAAATTAAACAAAGTTGAAAAGATGATCTGAAGTGCGCCACACACTGCCATGTCTTAGTTATGCCAGAGATAGTCTGGAACCGGTGTCTTGGCTTGAGCATACTGGCTAGTACTTATTGTGGGTCAACTTCAAGCTTTAGTTCCTGAAGATACTAATCTAACAGACTCAAATGTCAAGACTCTCATCTATATTGGCACTTATCTCGGGACTACAATTTGTGACATCAATCAGCAAGACTCTCGTAAAAGAGCTAAGTACGCCATATATCTTTGATCTAAAATTTTCTTTTGCTTTAATTATGCTTGTTTGTGTAAGTCATGAAAATGACTCTTATTGAAAGTTGAACCGGCTAAATTCCACCCACCACAACTATCGGAATGACTGGCACAAATAGGCATTGGCGTGTATAAAAAATTACGCCCAATGAATAACCTGACATGTGACCCGTTCTGATTGCTACTTTGGATTTGAATTCCTGATTGATTTATACATTTATGCAATATTCAATAATTTATATTATTGGATGAAAGATAGTTTATTAACCAATTTATCATTTTTGGTTAAAACGCATGGAATGATATTATTACGCTAATGTGCGCTTATGTGTAAGTTTTGCAGCAAAATTATATTTTTGAATGGATCAGGCTCATACTCTTATCATGACAAGGCCAAGCAAAAATTATATTTTCTTCGAACAACTCTCAAGAAAAGGGGGCATTCTATAAAGAAACCAAAGTTTTAGCTGAGAAATGAGCTAAATACTGCGCACCAATTAGGTATTTCATATTAATAATTTATTAACGTCAAATAAATATAATATATTATTTCACGCGATTTTGTGTTATGTGCCCTGTACTTCTTAACATAAGGCAGCAATCGATATATACTTCGTATAAGTTGTCCACAAATGATACTTCTAATGGATTATGCTTCAAGCGAAGAACGGTATACTTATTTCTTATAAGTTGTCGACAAATGATACTTCTAATGGCTTATACTTCTATTTACTTCGGATTTCTCATATTAATTCGAAGGAAGGTATTTCTTATTTCTTCTGGATATTCCTGATGTCTTATTTAAAATACATCTCATATTTTTTCTATATATACTTCTCATGTATATAAAAGAATATGAGATGTATCTTAAATAAGAAATGAGAAATGAGAAACATCTGGATGATTCTCAAGTATACTTCTCATATACATTTCAGGTATATTTCTTAACGTTATTTCTCCATTCAGGAGACAGTCTCTTCGGAGACAATAAATCTATGAACCACACACCAATTTTCTCCATGCCCGAGAAAATTAAGTGTGTATTCCTGAGTGCTCAGTGGCTAGAGACAAATCTATGGACCACACATTAGTTTTCTCCATGCCCGAGAAAATTAGGCGTGTGTTCCTGAGTGCTCCGTGGCTGGAGACAAATTCGGGACCGCATCCAAATTTCCTCCTAACCAGATAGAAGATGGATGCGTTATATTCCCATGACATGAATCCGTGGAAGGAGGTAAAATTCCAAATTGTAATACAAACAATTGGGACCACCTTGTTGCTTACTCCTGGACCGAGTGAGACTCGTATGTGTTGGGTTCCCGATTACATGACTCCGTGGAAGGAGGTGCTCTCTGACACAAAATTCCATAATATTAACCCAGGGTACAAAGGAACCTTGCGGTTGAAAACTAACAATCAGTATATATATATACATATATATATTTGTATACAAAATATTGTTTTGCAGGGACAAAGATACAACATAAAATGAAAATGCACAAGCAACATCAACCACCACATTATGATTCGGACGAGATGTGAAGTCGTTTTCTTAAGAGTTTTTTCTTCGAACAACTCTCAAGAAAAGGGGGCATGTTGTTAGTACCAAAATGATGTTTCCCACTCAAGAATTCTTGGTCCGCAGTAATTAATCAAGCCCAACAACCTAACTAGCCTAACAGGAGCAAGCAGGAGCACTCCACTCAAGTCCGAAGCCCAACTTGGACCGAAGTGACGTCATCATTTCCCCAAGTGACGTCAGCAATTCCCGTTCCAGCTTGGCCCGATCTGTCCGATCCCGATACATCCTGTCCCGAAGTGACGTCATCATTTCCCGAAGTGACGTCAGCAATTCCCGTTCCTGCTTTTCCCGATCTATCCTGTCCCGATACATCCCTGTCCCATTCCACTTGCTGTCCTGTTCCGGTCAATCCCGATAGACCAAGTGAATCCCGATAGATCAAGTCAATCCCGATGCACCAAGTCAATTCCGATGGACCAAGTCAATCCCGCACCAACTTTTGGATAAAGGTCATTTTGAAAATAAGGACAATAAGAACACGTGGCGGATCTCGTTGACACATGACGAAATATGGTGAATCCTCTTCGACACATGACGAGCTTAGACGAATCTCCATCGACACGTGGCAAACTTTGATGACAAGTGGCGAAGGGCATTATAGTAATTATCATCTCTTTTATCTCTATAAATACAATTTTAGAATGAAGAAGGAGGGGGACTTTTGGACTTTTGGCCGGATTCTCTCTTTTCTTCTGCTCATTTTCAACTATAACCCAGAAAGATGAATAAAAACTTCAAGTCTCATTATCCGTGGATGTAGGCTATTCATAGCCGAACCACGTTAAATCTCTTGTGTTAACATCATTTTTATCTATCTTAAACTATGATCTTTGGTTTTTTTGCTGATGAAAATTTTAGCACAAACACCCTATTCACGAAGGAGTTAATGCAAACACCTTTTCCTCCGAAGTGCTGCATATCGATAATTTCATCTATCTTCAATGGTACATCGAATGCAATCCAGCAAACTCAAGCTTACAGGATGGCACTGCTTTAATGGAGCGAATACGATGTGGTCATGTGAAATTTTCCCATCCAGTTCGAAAGAAAAGGCATTGGATTGGTTGGATGCAGTACCTAGCATATCGATCTACCTTCGAGGATCTCTCCAAAAATTCTTAGTTACATACATGTACAATAACTCCACGAAACCAGGAGTAGATAAGATATATGATAATCAAAGAGAAAATGAAAAGAGCCTCGTAAACAGGTGAAACCCTTACCTTAATTAATTACCTAACCACACCGGGCCAGGAAAACCCTAAAAGTGAAACAAACTATAAACTTCTCAGATGAACGTATCCTCACGGCCCAACTAATTAGACGATGAAGATTATGTCATGGTCTGACCAAAAATAATCTTAACCTAACCACGACTGGGCCGTAGATCCCGACTAACCTTAAATGTCAAAGATCCTAAGGTGTTAACTAACCTAACAACATCAGAGCCGTAGGTCCTGGCTAACAATAAAATGCTAACCATTATGCAAGAAACAAGATACTTGTCATGCAGGAAACTATAAAATCTTCAGCTAATTACCTATAAAATAGCCCGCAAGTACAACAATCATAGTCCAAATTAATCCCATGGATCATACCGTAGTATTTATGGATGTACATGATCAATTTGACACAATTTTATATTAAACCAGAACAAAAATCAAAAGGAATAACATTTGGATTTCTAAAACCGTATCAAACCATTTGATAAACATTTCTGTACCAAACCATCACGGTTTGTTGTAAAACTGTTGGTTTTAATTCAAGACAGAAAATGGCAAAAAAAATATATACTACAAAAGGAAAGCTTACTAATTACTATACATTTCCTTACATTCCCTATTTTACATGCTTCATTTTGTAACCCAACTAAATTGCATCGGAAACTATTCTTTCATCTTGTACATAGTCATGTTTTCCATTTGGTATACTGTGATATTTGATTTATCCTTTTGAAGAGAAAAAATCGAAATTAATTAAGTTGGGTCATAATTTGTGGTCATAAAAGATAAATCTAGTGGTTAATATTGATGAATTAATCAACAATTTTTCGGTTTAGTTTTGTGTTAAACCAGAATAAAATCAAGATCGATGGTTTTCACAATATTAAAACCATCACAAACCGTTAGATAGTTAGTATAATTCGGTTTATATTTAAAATCAAAATCGTCGGTTTTCACTATGTTAAAATCATCCCAAACCGTTAGATAGTTAGTATAATTTGGTTTATATTTAAATCTAGTAGTTAATACTAATGATTTAATCAACAATTTTCCGGTTTAGTTTTGTGCTAAACCAGAATAAAATCAAAATCAATGGTTTTCACAATATTAAAATTATCCCAAACCGTTAGATAGTTAGTATAATTCGGTTTATATCTAAACGGTGTGATACGTTGCGGTTTTACAATTTGCTCCGAACAATGTAAAACCCTAATATTACCATACACGTCCAGCACTTTTTGTCTACTAATGCCCTAAACTCTGAGGATTGATATTGACATCGACTGTATGTTGTAGTAACACACATGTACTGTCATTTTCCATGGTGAAAAACGATACGCGGATTTTTTTAGAAGAATGAATAATATGGATCAAAAATTTGATGCTAGGCTAAGCAGTAGACATCAGAATTCAAAGCTAACAGCAAAATAGTTAGGATTAACAACTTCTTGACCAAACACTTATTATTGATATGTACACAAAAAAACAAAAAAACAAAGACTACTAGAAGACTTTTCGATATATGATGATGATGTCCTTTTGGTTAATCTAACCCATTCGAATACACTTGCTATTGTTTTAAAATTTATTAACTCCAACAACAACCAAAGAGTACACTGGGGTCGACTAGACATCATTGAATCTCTTAGCTGTAAAACTTGGTAAACTGTATCAGAGGAGAGCTAATATATGGGAAAACGTTACCCTCCGTTACTCGGTATCTGATTTATACGAAAGCATCTAATTTTGATTCGATGGATACATCTCTCAGTTTCTCAGTATTATTATCTTCAATCACATAAACTTCTACATTTACTAAAGCAAATTCAAATTCAAAATCTAAGTCTTTGTTATTATTACCCAACGAACGACTTTGATATTGTTAACTTTTACCTTGTGCTTAGACGCTTAGTACAACTCAATTTGCATTTAGATTGTTTTTCTTTATAGAGATATCTGCATTTCAATCGTTGGAATCGTAATATGTGCAAATTTTCAATCGGAACTACAAATAGAACAAACTTTGGTCATTTTGAACGTCTTAAAAGTTAGAATGCTACCAATTCGAAACATTTGTATATACTTTCTCGTGTGAGCAGATCATCTTATAGGTGAAACAAGTTAAAAGAACCCTTAAATAAGCAGATCGGAAAGAACACTTCCCCCGACCATTGATCCTAACGAAGAAAAAAATAAACTCAAATTTGGCAACGTTGGATTATTTCTCCATTTGTCGATGAGATCAGAGGCAGTGTCCTTTCTGAGTTCTGAGTTCTAAAATCTAAACATGACATGAGAAGCTTCAATAATAGGTTGGGAATAGTGTCAAATAGGTTGAGAATTGAATGTAGAATTTATGCCAACTTTGTAGTACACGTGAAGTTGAAAACTGCCCCCATCAATAATTTTAGTACGAATTTGTATCCTAAAATGCAATCAACGGTTCCCGATGCACGAGATTATGAGTCTGGCCTAAACTCTCAGGGTGAGAAGAAGTATGGCCCACATTCCACAGTCTCCACATATCCATCTAGCCTGAGGTGTGCATATTATCGGTTTCCAATTCTATTTTACTCCTCCAGGTCTAGGAATTCCTACATTATCTTATATATAAGTCTCGTTTAACCCCTAATCCATTTATTAAATCCGGTTTAATCTCTAGTCCAAAAATTTATTTGTTGATTGATTTTGTGACATGCTCATCCAACTCACGTGAATGTAATGAAAATTACATTTTCAATATTCCATATATATCCCTTTCTTGTCGAACGTATAAATCTAGCGGAAATCAAATCTTCTGGAAAAAAATCGGTAGCTCACAGATCCAATTTTCTCTCACTCTGCTTCAGTTGGTCTTTTTCGGTTTTAGGGTTTCGATTTCAAATTTCCAGGTATTTTTCTTTAATCTTCATCTCTGCTCTTATAATTGTTGTTTATGCTTTGTTCCGTTTTTGTTTTTTCAACTGAAATCATGATAATCAACTTGATTCCATGTTTTTGTTTGTTTTCTTACACTGAAATCCTGATGATTACGATTTCTATGATTTACATTTTGTTGAATTGCATGATCGATCTCGTTTTTGTTCGTGTTTTAGTTTTTCTTTTGATCTTCGAAACTGATTTTTGTAATCGTTCTATTTTGTTCATTAGATCGTCGTATTCAGTTTTTTTACATGTTGTTTGATAATAGGTTTTATTGGTTTTCTTTTATTTTTTCAGGAAATCATGATTTTTGTTCTTTCTTCTGGATGTTTTGAATGATTCTTCAGTACATATTACTACGTATTGTTTTCTAAAGTTTTCGATATATATTGTTTTTATAGTGTACCATTTTTGATTCAGTACATATTTGTTTACACTGTTTGTCTGTTATGTGTGAATCTATAATATGTGTGATACTTCTAAAATAGTACATATTATGTTGTACTGTAGATTTAGTATTCCTATCATCTTAAAATATATGTTTTGATTTTTGTGTTTGTGTTATTTTATTTAGATCACATTTCTTCAGGTTCAACATGTCAGGTGTTGGTTCTAATCCAAATAGCTTTTGCTGCTCTCATCTATACCACAAGCAACAACATATTGCATATTTGGTTACGTTATCTGATAGACACATTTTAGTGTCTAATTTGCACCTTAATTTCTAGCGAGTTAGTATTCGATTTTGCGTCTATTACGTGTTTTTATGCTTTTGTAGGTACATTAGAAGAATAAAGATTTGTGGAATAATCGGCTCAAAAAGTGTTAAAGGCACCCGGGAAAATGGATCAAGGCACCCACACTTTGGATAAGGGCACCCTTGGATCGGGCTGAGCTGGATCGGGCCAACTCAGCGGGTCAACTCGGCTGGATCGGGCTGACTCATCAGGACTCATCGGAGAAGCTGCTGTGTACGCTGTTCAACTAATTTTCGAGTTGTTTTCGGCTCCAAATTGTCCCACACGCTAGAAGATATCTCATACAAGTCATAACACGTGAATAGATAGCAAAGAATGCCGAAAAATCTGCTCGGGAATGTGATTTTGGCCGGAAAAAGGAATCACTCTTTGATTCGGATTTGGGAAGATTCTAGAGTGTTTTGGAGAATTCTATTAGGTTTAGAACTCTCCCTAGGGTTTCTACAACCTATATAAACCAAGAGAAGCCAAGAAAAATCAGGAGAAAAGCCTAGAGAAGAAATCAGAGATTTTCCGGTGAAGTTCCGTCACCGCCGATCACCTGCTGGTGCATCGCCGGCACTATTCTTCATCAGCTTCATCGGAGAAGAAAGAGCAGCAACATCTGTATTCGTTGCTGTTCCACCGTTACAGCTCTGCTCCTGTTGCCTTAGCTTTTAAACCTTTGTTGCTTAGAACCCTTTCTGTAACAGCTGAACCCTGTTCTGTAACATTTATAAACGTATCTGTTCAGCTGTTGCACCATTATTTCACCTTGTAATCAACTTTTTGAGCAATGAAAAGATCGTTTGAGCAAGTTTTCTTCACCATGAGCTAAGTCTATTTACTGGGATGATGGATAAGGTACTTTTCTCAATTTTATGTGATTTAATTATTTTCTAATAATTAGTTATAATTCTTTTGTTATTAGAATTGCATAGTTTTAAATAGTGAAAACGGTTTTCTTTCAACAGTTGTGCTTTTGCTTGATGGATTATGCTTGGTTAATTAATTTTGATAGTCCATGCTTGTGATTTACCTCTGTTTGTTAGCATAACAAAACCAATTTTGGCAATTACTTGCGCTTCAATTAATTTAAAAAGAATTATCTGATTAATCACATAGGTTGTTAGAATTACCTGATTCCTGATTCCTGGTCCTTTTAAAATTATTCAAAAATCATCTTTAGGTTATTTAGTCTTTTTCATACTCCTGGAATTTTCTAGAGTTAATTTAAATCATTATTTTCTAAAATCATTACCTTTACAAGTTCGAGAAACGATCACCTTATTTACCACTTTCAAAACTACATCATTATCTTCGACTTTGGAAGATTTGAAGTTTACTATTTGTAATGCGTGGAGCTGGTTGAATCCATCAACTATTGTTGTTAATTATGTTAAAAATGGAGTGAAATTCCATGTGCTTGCTGATGTATCTCTTCAAGGGCTTGCTGCATTACATTTTACGAAGAATTCAGATTTCTTTGAGTTGCATGTTGATGTTGTGTTATCTGGTGTATCTAGTTCTTTGAGAAGTGCTGATCTTGACAACAATACTGAGTTGGTTTTGAGTGCTAGGAACAATTATTTGAAAGATTCTAAAGAGGTTGCAAGTGTTCTTTTTTCTGATGGTTGGGAGAATCTTTTTGAAGATAAAAACCATCTCTTCCATGGTGGTGTTGAAGTTGTTGGGTTAGCATGTGAGAAATACTGTTTGAGGACTAGATATAAGGTTAAAAAATTGAAGAATTACCTTGAGAGATTCCGAGCGAGATGCAGCAATGACTGTTGCTCTTGGATGCTTCACGCGGTTGCCATGGATGGGTCTTTGGATGTGTTTAAGATAAAGTATTACATGGGTAGGCACACTTGTGGTGCTGGTTATAGGTTGAGGAGTCCAACTGTTTCGAGGAAGCTTGTAAATCATTTAGTTCATGAGCGTGTCAAGCACAACCCTCTCATAAAGCCGCAAGAGATTATTGATTATATTAAAGTTGGTGGAGGGATCAATATAAAGTATCACCACGCATATCATGCATTAGAGTTATTGCATGAAATGATTTTTGGTGTTGATGTAAAGTCATACACTGATCTTGCTTGGTGGGTCACTGCTGTTCAGGAAACCAACCCAGGGTCTTATATTGATTTTGATTTCAACGACGCAATAAAGAGATTCCACAAACTTTTTATTTGCTTTGGATCTTGTAGAGAGGGTTATAAAATTTGTCGTCCAATGATCTTTTGTGATGCGACATTTCTTACGGGGAGGTTTAAAGGAAGTCTAATGGCTGCGACATGTCTTAACGGCAATCAAGGTAACTTTTTTATATGGTACATATTTTGATATGTAACTGTTTTTTAAGTACTTTAGGATCATACACATCATACATAAAGTGATATTGATATACACTGTAGGTATAACATAATTTGAAGGTGCAGACATGAAGTATATATTGATATGGTCTTTTATATTTTTTTCCAGGTTTTTATCCTTTTGCATATGCATTAGTTCCTGGCGAAGATAATGATAATTGACATTGGTTTATGGACAATCTTAAAAAAGTTGTGGACCATCGTCCCATCACCTTTTTGACTGACCGAGGTGAAGGTTTGTTGAATGCAATTCCTGAAGTTTTCCATGATTCTTATCATAGCTATTGTTTTTTCCAATTGAAAAAGAACTTACACATCAGTAAGGCTGATGAAAAATATAAAGAAGTGATGGACTGTTTCCAAAAAGAAACATATGCGCTTTCTCCAGCAAGATATGAAGAAGGTCTTCAAGAAATGGTTTATCTAGGAAGGCCTTGGGTTGCTCAATACTGCCGTAACATTCCTAGGAAAAAGTGGTCTGGTGCATACTTCCCAGGATGTAGGTATGGTTAGACTTCTTCAAGCATTGCCGAGTCTTTTAATAACTGGATTCGCCGCGAGAAGAAGTTACCTCCTTGTGCTCTCTCTGACACAATCAGGTTTTTATAAGTTTCTTGTAACACTATAAGTATATATGTATTATATGTATAATATTTTTGTTTTTTTTTAATTTTATTTTGTCGTGTAGGCTACGGGTAATGGAGTTGATGTCTGAACATCGTGAAGAAAGTCTTTTGATGGATCCGGAACTCTTAGCCCCTGTGTATCAAGCCTTGCTTGAATTACACATTCAAATTGGTCGTCCTTGGAAAGTAAGTCAGTCATATGCTCACGTCTTTGAAGTTCATTCCCCAAGGTTAGTTTTTTTAGGTAACATGCTCTTTTGAACTGAGATATCCACTAAACTAGTTTTTAAGGAAAATATCAAATATGTATTGTGCAGATTATATTTTTTTTTTGTTTGTGTAGTGCAAATATCAATATATACTGCGTAAATAATATGCTTGGTTTCTTGTTTGCAGGTCTCATATGGTAGATCTACAGCAAAAGAGTTGTACTTGCCAAAGATGCCGCTTGTATGGTTTTCCATGCTCGCATGCTACTGCAGCTATTGCTGCATCTGGGGGAAAGTTCCTTGATTATATCGACGAATACTTCAAAGTTAGTTGTTATCGCCAGCTATATTCAATCGCTATCAGATCTGTTCCTAATCACGACTGGTAAGTTTTTTAAGCAATACATATTGATTTTTTTATGGTAGTATCATACATGAGAATGTTTTTAAACAGTACATATAAACCATAAACTAGAACTAGCATAGTATATATTGATATTTAGTGTAACACACATCAACAAAAACTGCACAAGTATAATAGTTTTTTCTTATTTATGTTTTTCAATATACCACATGCCTGATGAGTATACCGAAGAATATACTATTCTGCCACCAATAGTAGTTAGGGCTCCTCTAGGAAGAAGAAAAGAGAACCGCATCAAGGGTACATGGGAGAGGAGCAAAAATCATGTTACATGTTCAAATTGTAAATTGAAAGCTCATCACAACAAGGCTACGTGCAATCTTATCCGTCAGTACCAATATACGAATGAGAATTAATTTCATTACAGTTTTTTTTAGTATATTTTGGATTTAAATTCTTTTGGAAGATACTTGTCGCATTTTTTTAGGTTTCTTTTTTCAGAACTTGTTTGTGTACCAACTGAATTATGTTCTTAATGACAGAATGTGAATTTGATGATATAAATTTTATATTTTGCTCCATCTTAAAAGATGTATGAACAATTAGTTGAATGCCATTCACTCTATACGCGGGTCGAGGGGAAAGTGCCCCTCGTTTTAGTTTTATATTTTTATTTAATTTTAGAGTTATTAGTGATTTTTATTCCCAATACATTTTTCTTTTTTTTAGTAATCTTGTAGTTGTTATAAAAACACAAAAAAATGTATATAAACAAAGTAATTTTTTAAATTCATATCAATATGTACTTCATAATACATGTCAATATGTACTTGTTTTAGATTATTAATCTATTGGTTCAGAGTTTCAGAACAAAGTACATATCAATATGTACTTCCTAGCATATATCAATATATTCTGCCTTTCTATATAACTCTAAAATTAAATAGAAACCTAACAATGATAGTAAAGATCATCACACATATATATATATATATAAACATAATATCTAAAATCCAAGTTGAATAGGTAGAAACTAAGTTCAATAAGTAAACACAATAAGAAAGTTACTGAAGTACATACTGCATAGAAAGACTATCCACAAAACCCTGCCCATAAAAAACCAAAATGCCCAACTTATCTCCTCAGACCAAGATCTACAAACATATCTGAATTACTCTGCGTTAAACACGTATTCTCATTGGGAGGGTTCCCAAATGATTTCAGGATGAGTGGATGTCAACAACCTGCATGCTAACTTGATTCTTTTCATCTGAATCTTCTTCATCAGTTGTTCGTCATCTCCCAAACTTTTCCTATCACGATCAATCTTTGATCTCCTCTTTAAAAATGCATCACATACAAAAGGCAGTTGATAGGTGCATAAATCATACATTTAAAGTAGTTTTTCCTGACCCTTATGTGCTATATTTGAGTGAATTATTAGGTATTTTGATTACTTTCGAAGTTTAGTCGCCTTTTCAGGTTACAGTTCAGAAACCCGCAGAATGGAGCTTAAGAGCTAGAATCACCGAGGAGCCAGTGAAAATCTGCTTAAAATAGGCCTTTCACATACCACAGTGTAGGTAATTGAAT
>JAJJMC010022865.1:5000-10000 GCA_023531435.1 Papaver californicum
CAACCCGATCGCTCTTTTGATTTTGGAAAAAATGAATCTTTATCAATATACCCCTTCTTCTACACATTCGTCTCCCCTCCATACTATAATGAAGATATAGTGAATAGTTAGGATTTATAAAAAAATAGATAATCCACTTATAGGAGAACCTTTTACCGCGTTAGGCACTAATATATTTTTAACGTATAATTAGATCGGGTAATCATTCAAATTAAGAACAAAAGCCCGTTGCTTTTTATTTACCTATAATTGGAGCCGTATGGCTCTATCCATTTATTCACTCGACCCATCCGTGAATTTCTTTTGTCACGCTCCAAGAATTCAAACAATATTTTGTACCGATCTGGTAAGGATGAAGAATTCTCAGAGTTTTGCATTGATACGACATGCTATTTTTTCCATTCATTCCCTTTCAGGATCAGTCGTGGTCTTACAAACTTTACCAATGGTATGGACGAATCCGTTGCTTCATCCAAATGTGTAAAAGAATCTAGCCGCACTTAAAAGCCGAGTACTCTACCGTTGAGTTAGCAACCCAAATAATGTAATTATGGTGTGTAGATATGATCGAAATAAAAAAAGAAATAGATTAGATTGAACGGCCACATCAAAGGATTAAACTAGCAACAAATCGACAAAAGGTTTTTAGGACCGATTCGGAATATAAAAATGAACAAATCATATGAAAATAGAAGAAATTCCCAGATAAAAAAAGAGAGATTCTCCTTTATTTGTCTATTTTTTCATAAAAAAGGGTCCTCTTGTGTTACAGCAAATCTAACGAGCACTTTTTTTGAAGTAAAAAACAAAACTTATGGGACGTGGATAAATAGATCCATTTATCCACGATCCAATTATATTTGTTCAATACACTATTGTCAATATGAACGTTGAAAACATAAAGAAAAAAAGACAAAACCCGAATATAACAAAAGGGACAATAAGCAAGCTTAACCCCCTTTTCTTGGTGTCATCCTAACAAAAACCAAACCATATCAAGAAAAAATATTTCATTATTTCGAGAATCGATAATATTCGAGAATCGATAATATGGGATTATATGAAAGCAATCTAATAGTAAATTCGTATAAATAGAACAAAAAAAAAAGAGTGAAAAAAGAAGAAATTCCAGGAAGTTCACATTATGGAACCCTCACTTTCTTTATCTTTGTTCATTATTTAAAGTTCGTTTGATTACCGGGAAGAAGTTCCTTAAACACCTCTGCCTTCTTTGAAATATCATGAACGGTTCCTGTGGGTTGAGCGCCTTTTTCAAGGAAATAGAGAATAGCGGGAACGTTTGAATAAGTTTGATTCTTTATCGGATCGTAAAAACCCACTTTTCGAAGATCTCTTCCTTCTCTTCGGGATCGAACATCAATTGCAACGATTCGATAGATGGCTCATTGGGATAGATGTAGATGAACAACGCCCCCCCTAGAAACGTATAGGAGGTTTTCTCCTCGTACGGCTCGAGAAAGAATGATTTGAATTTATGTATATAGTTCCAAATAGATTGAGAAAATAATAAAATCCATTAGACTTTTTTTGAATTCCTTTTTTTCTTCCTTCCCGCAGAAAAGAAAAAACATTCGTACTCATAACTCAAGTTGTATAATTATCAAAGAGCTCAAAGGAAAATCCTTAAGCTTAGGCATTTTATTTATTGAGCTGTCTCTAACCCCCTTGCTTTGTCTTGTTTAGAGTCCATTTTTTATTCCTCGCCCTGACCGAACCTATTGTTGAGACAACAGAAAATGGTGTTTTCTTGTTCCGGGATCCTTTATCGTTGCTTTGAATCATTGGGTTTAGACATTACTTCGGTGATATTTAATCTTTCAAAACGGCAGCAACATACCTTTTGTGATTTCTTTCTATCGAAGAATCAGATGAAGGATTGATTCCCATGCGATACACTTTTGTTTTGATCAAAATAGTTTCGTTTTTTGACAATTCCAAGAAAAGAATTTCCTTTTTTTGAAACGTTTGCTCGAATTGGATCCTTTCTATTTCTATATTGAAGATATACTTACGAAGTTGTTCCGACTTATTGATTGACACTAACCCTAGACCCTTGCCCCTGAGAAATGAATCAATACTTTCTACTCGAGCTCCATCATGTACTATTTACAACCCAGCAAAAAGGGATTGTTCTAGTGGAACAGAACAAACTATGTCGAGCCAAGAGCACCTTCATTCCTATATAAAATGGTGGATGTAAGAATCCACAACCGATCATGTCCTTCAAGTCGCACGTTGCTTTCTACCACATCGTTTTAAACGAAGTTTTACCATAACTTTCCTCTAGTTTGGAGCCGGTATGGAATTGATTCAATATGGAATCATGAATAGTCATTAGTTCAATCGGTACATAGTAATCTATACTTTCATACTTTCTTTTTCTATATGGAAAGGTCCTTTTTTCTGGAGAAGTCTCCGCAAAGGATTCAATTTAATTAACCCTATCTTTTATTCTATGAGCAAAAGAATTAATAAAGAAAATGAAGAAAAAAACGCTTTTCTTTAATCTGCATCTTCAACAGAACAGATTGTTCAAGACCATCAATCATGAAAGATTCAACCTTTCTCGAACAACTAAGCTAAAAACAAAACACCTAACTAAAAAAAAGAAGGGTCTTTCATTATA
Organism: Papaver californicum; assembly: GCA_023531435.1. Taxonomy (NCBI): domain Eukaryota; kingdom Viridiplantae; phylum Streptophyta; class Magnoliopsida; order Ranunculales; family Papaveraceae; genus Papaver; species Papaver californicum. Next base: position 7,648 of record JAJJMC010022865.1, read on the forward strand.
TTTCTAATACCGGAACAAAATGAATATTAAGTATTAACCAAAGAAACGAGTCCAATGAACTGGAAAGGCCAGAAATGAGTTGATAGAATTAAAGTTAACAAATCTCACATCTCTTCGAGAACCAAAGATTGATAAAACATCATGAAAAGCGTTTCGTTTTTCAAATTTTCTATTTCAATAGAATTTTGATTATTTGATCGTGAAATCAATTAAAGGATTTAGTAATCAGATCATAGCCTGTAGTTAAAAAGGTTTAATAGATATCTCATTTCCGACTCAATCACCCATCTATTTTGAATGAATCATTATCTCGGTGATGGAATGAAAATTCAATTAGTCCCAAGAGCCCCTTCTTGTTTAGTTTAGACTTCCAAGATCCACAGAGAATTAATAACTAATAACTGGACTCCACTATTTACTTTAGTGATAGGGGGGTAAGGTAGAGCTTTTTCGCATTTTCACTTTGAATGCGTTCTTTTTTTTTTTATGGATATAGACCATAAAGTCTTTCTAAGCAACTAGGAATATCGATGGAACAGGCAGACGCGGAAGAGCCCATCTCATTTTTGAATTCAACTATTGAGCTATTTCCTGGCCAGGTAGGATAGGAAATAGATCTCGCTCTATCGGCATGTCATTTGCCCTGGGTTGTTTTGCGAGAAAAAGGGTAAGATATGATTCAGAAAAGAATCAGTAGAACTCAGAAAAAAAGATTCGATTTTATTCAACATTACACTTTGAACCTAATTGGACTGCTCTGGGACGGAAGGATTCGAACCTCCGAGTCGCGGGACCAAAACCCGTTGCCTTACCGCTTGGCCACGCCCCATTTATATTTATATTTGACACCAATAAACACTAATATCCGTATTGTTTATTCGTCAATTCCCACCCAAATCTCTATGGAATAGAGTAGATTGTTGCTAGGATTTAATGCATATAGTTGTAGAATTTAACTTAATTTATTGATCATTACATAGAATTCAATTAAGATATTGTATGAAAGTATGACTCCTTCTGTTCTCGGTTGAGAATTGAAGGATTTGTGATTGAGCAAGTAAAAAAAAAGAAGAATTTGAATCTACCTTACTTTCTTCCTTTTTTTCCTTAATATCAATGACTCAATCAAAATACAATTATCTCCAAGAAGGAAATGTTTGTTATGCTTAATATCTTTAGTTTGATCTGTATCTGTCTTAATTCTGCCCTTCATTCGAGTAGTTTTTTCTTCGCCAAATTGCCCGAGGCTTATGCTTTTTTTAATCCAATTGTAGATGTTATGCCAGTAATACCTGTGCTCTTTCTTCTCTTAGCCCTTGTTTGGCAAGCTGCTGTAAGTTTTCGATGATATTTTTTTACTACTGTCCTACAAACATGTATGATTTTTTGATAAAAAAAGAGTCTAACAATTAATAAGATCAGCTAAGTCTTATATTCTGAACCCTCGATCCAAACATTTGAATTCTTGGATAATTGCGAGAAATCTTGATCACCTCCCCAACTTGACCTTCTACTTCAAGGGCCCTATTCAATTTAGGGTCCCCCACAATATAATATAGAATTGTGTCATAAAAAAGCGTTTCCGTAACGAAAGAATCTTATTACAAACGAATTTCGAAAAATTACTTTCTTTTCGAGAAACTACTTCGTTTCTTGGTGTAAAAAGAGGATATGTGGTATAAAAAAGGATAGTCTATTCCCTTTTTTTACAAAAATGATCTTGGAGATTGTGTAATGCTTACTCTCAAACTCTTTGTTTACACAGTAGTGATATTCTTTGTTTCTCTTTTTATCTTCGGATTCCTATCTAATGATCCAGGACGTAATCCTGGACGTGAGGAATAAAAAAGAGGAAAAAGCTTTTTTCTTGCTTGTTGGTTTATTCATTTTCTTTTTTTTTTTATTCCAGACATTTAACTATGAGAAAATAAGATAAAATGCAATGAAAAGGTCTCGATCTTTTTTTGAATGCAAAAAAAAGAAAGTCATCGGAGGAAACGGAAAGAGAGGGATTCGAACCCTCGGTACAAATAAATCGTACAACGGATTAGCAATCCGCCGCTTTAGTCCACTCAGCCATCTCTCCAAATTGAAAAAATTACTATGTTACGGTTACGCTTGAAGCCAAAAAGTCTTTATTTTTTCTTTCACTTTATTCTATAGATAGATAAGATAGATACAAATTGGATTAGCAATCCAACTCGAATTTCATTTCGATAATGGGTATATCTTCCATAGAAAGAAAAAAAATATCCCCCCTTTTTTAGCCGAAAGCTCCTTTTATTCCCCGGCCTGGTCAGTACCTAGCCGGGCCATTTCTTACTTTATTCCAACGCAATGAATGATGGATCAA
>JAJJMC010022865.1:15000-20000 GCA_023531435.1 Papaver californicum
AAGGATTCGCAAATAAAAGTGCTAATGCCACAACCAAGCCATAAATTGTTAAAGCTTCCATAAAAGCCAGACTCAGCAATAAAGTACCTCGTATTTTACCCTCCGCCTCTGGTTGTCTCGCAATACCTTCTACGGCTTGTCCCGCAGCAGTACCTTGACCAACTCCAGGTCCAATAGAAGCAAGCCCTACGGCCAATCCAGCAGCAATAACGGAAGCGGCAGAAATCAGTGGATTCATGGTAAGCTCCTCGCACCAAAATAAATAAATGGTTAATGATACAATCAACCAATAAATAATGCCTTATGATTCCATTACTAACATATATCCAATTGAAGTAATTATATTATTGAATCGTCAGAACTACTTCGATTTCTCGTTTTTAGTTCCCATCCATCGAGTCTTTATCAATTAGCAATCCATAAAGCTCTTCCATTTCTTAGTTCCAAAGCATTCTTTCAATTCTTCGTTATTTTTCTCTTCTATACTATATGCTCTTGGTTTCATGTGTTTATTCATTCGTCACAGACGAAATGGAAGGACTTCTATTGGAATCCTCATCGAAATTCAGAGTGGGATCGTAAAGGAAATAAGATCTATGGATAGTTCATATATAACTAGTCAATATCTAATATCACATATACATATGTTTCTTCCATAGTGTAAACCAACTATTGAATTCTCATCCTATATGCATTCGAATTCTAGAAAAAACATACACAACAATAGGTTTATAGCCATTACATATACCTAAGTCGATCCCCTAACCTATTTTTTATGAAGCCCATTTGTCACTTCCTCTTTGCCCTTTAGTTATCATTATCCCGTATGAATCCAAATGGGCGGGTTGGTTGGTTCATTATCATTAGCCCGAATCATTACATATCAATACAATATCAGGATTTGGTTGATGAAATTGCATGGAATTAATTCGAATTTTGGACAATCCTTGAATTAAAAAAATTTAAATGCCAATCCATCGTTCTATAGAAACATCGTTTTTTGTTTAATCACAATCAAAGTTAGATAGCATAACAATTTGGATTCAAATTATGAACCCTAATATAATTCTAATATTGTAATTGAATGAACAAATAGAAGTGGGGGTATGACATCAATCGGCCAAGAATCTTAGGAAAAAGATCTTTTAGATCTCTTTCCTTTATTTTAAATTCCCGAATATCAATCAGAAAAGCTAGTTAATGATGACCCTCCATGGATTCGCCTATATAAGCCGCGGCTAAAGTTGCAAAAATAAGAGCTTGAATCCCGCTTGTAAATAATCCAAGAAACATGACAGGTATAGGAACCACTGAAGGTACTAAAGAAACAAGAACAACAACTACTAATTCATCAGCCAATATATTCCCGAAAAGCCGAAAACTTAGTGATAAGGGTTTTGTGAAATCTTCTAGGATGTTAATTGGTAAAAGGATTGGAGTTGGTTGAATGTATTTACCGAAATAACCCAACCCTTTTTTGGTAAGACCCGCATAGAAATATGCCACGGACGTGAGTAAAGCTAAAGCAACGGTAGTATTTATATCATTCGTAGGTGCGGCTAACTCCCCATGAGGTAACTGTATTATTTTCCGAGGTAAAAGAGCCCCTGACCAGTTAGAAACAAAAATAAATAGGAACATAGTTCCAATAAAGGGAACCCAAGGACCATACTCTTCTCCAATCTGAGTTTTGCTCAAGTCTCGAATGAATTCAAGGACATATTCGAAGAAATTCTGACCATTGGTCGGAATAGTTTGTGGGTTCCGAACAGCTATAGCAGCTGAACCTAATAAGATAGCAATTACGACCCATGACGTAATAAGGACTTGGGCATGGACTTGGAAACCACCTATTTGCCAATAGAAATGTTGGCCTACTTCCACACCGGATATATCGTATAGCCCTTTTAATGTGTTGACGGAACATGGTAGCACATTCATATTGTCCTCTGGCAGAAATAGAACTAAAAAAGGAATTATTTTGATTCCACTATCTCTTTCTCAACTCGTCTACTTGAATCATATTTTTCGGATATCAAGTAATCACATAATATCCCCAGCTTTTTTATCTCTTTTTTGGTATTCAGAATATAGTAACCGATTCAAAAAATCTATGGAGTTCTCGAAGTAATTGACTTATCTTATTATTAATCAACGATTTGGGATATAGCTAGAACGGCCCTCACAAATGGCGAATACTAATTTGTTAAGGATTAATCGGATTGAAGCTATAGCGTCATCATTGGCTGGAATCGAAATATCTGCGAGATCCGGGTCACAATTTGTATCGATTAAACAAATCGTTGGAATTCCCAAAGTTACACATTCTCGAAGAGCCGTATATTCTTCTTGCTGATCAACGATGATTACAATATCAGGTAACCCCGTCATATATTTGATCCCACCCAGATATGTTTGCAAGTGATATAATTGTCTCTTCAACATTGCTGCATCTCGTTTCGGAAGGCGGTTGAGTCTTCCCTTCTTTTGTTCCGCTCTCAAATCCCTGAACTTATGAAGTCTCGTTTCTGTAGTGGACCAATTCGTTGACATGCCACCGAGCCATTTTTTATTAACATAATGACACCGAGCCCTTATTGCAGCCGATGCTACTGAATCAACTGCTTTATTTTTAGTACCAACTATTAAGAATTGCTTTCCTTTACTTGCTGCATCAAAAACTAAATCACAAGCTTCTGATAAAAAGCGAGCAGTTCTAGTAAGATTTGTAATATGAATACCTTTACGCTTTGCAGAGATGTAAGGTGCCATTCTAGGATTCCATTTCCTAGTACCATGACCAAAATGAACTCCTGCTTCCATCATCTCTTCCAAATTAATGTTCCAATATCTTTTTGTCATTTCTCCCCACGCTTCCCTTTTTTTTAAGAGATGAGATACCCTAAATACTAAATAAAGAATTGTTCCGATGGAACCTTTTACCAGAGATTGGCCGTTGATACACGGGCCAAGCCATAAATTCCTTTCTATTCACTATTATCTTTAGACCAGATAGTTTAAAGTTAAGTTAAAAGGATTAATCCGCTCTTAGGAATCATTAAATCCCGTAAATAATTGTTCTGATGGATCGTGGATATTCTTTGGGATGTAAGAATCAAATAATTCTTTGTGTTGGAACAAAATATCTCTAAACCCCCCTCGGAATAGGTTATTCTTTTTTAGTTCAAAAGGGATATTGCTGTGTTGCCTTGAATGATACACTAATCCTTTGAATCCGGTACCAACAGGTATCATCCCCCCCAGAACAACGTTCTCTTTCAGACCTTTCAACCAATCGATACGACCTCGTAGAGCGGCTTTTGCTAAAACTCGAGCAGTTTCTTGAAAACTCGCCTCGGATATGAAACTTTGAGTATTCAGAGACGCCCTCGTTATTCCCAATAAGACGGCTCTATAACAGATCGCTTCTTCCAAAGCTCGTCCCGTTCGTTCCGCTCGCAACAATCCAATAAGTTCTCCGGGTGAAAAAACATTAGACATTCCATCTTCCGAAACCAAAACTTTTGATGTTATTTGACGCACAATAATCTCGATATGCCTATTGTGGATTTGCACCCCCTGGGATCGATAAACTTTTTGAATCTTATTAACCAAAGAGATACGACTTTGTGCTATGGTTAACTCTGCGCCAATCAAAAACCCCCAAGGAATTCCAAGAATTCTTGTTATACGTTCGTTCCAACCTTCAACCCTTTTTTCTAGGTTCATTGATATTGAATCAAGCGAGCGCACTTCTAAAACCTGTTCCACTTTTGGAAGACCCTGCGTTATATCACCTGATCTCGATTTTTCATAGATAAATGTAACTAATGTATCTCCTTCAGAAAGGGTTTCACCATAATGTCCATGGACGGTTGCTCCTGGCGTAGCCAAGTAGGGTTTGGCCGATCTTATTACTAAAGAGCCAACACGAATAATTAGAACCTGACCCGCTTTGAGGCGGGGTCCATATTTGGATATACATACATTTTCACAAATAAATTGTCCAAGGTTAATTATTGTCGCTGTCTCTTCACAATAATCGTGCTGGAGAAAAAACCAATTCAAATTTAATGGATTCAAAATGATGTGACTTCCTAGATTGGGATTATAAATTCTCCCAGTTTCGTCCATTAAATAATATTTAAGTCCTTGGAAAGTCTGTTTTAAATTGTCAAGTAGCAAATATTTTTTTACCAAGATCTGATTATGAGTTATTAAATGATAAGAAGAAAAATTCACAAATTTAGGCACAATCCCTAAAGGACCCAATGAATTTCGAATGGAAATTAGGGGATCCCTTTTCATTGATTCTTTTGTTGTCACACTGTCATTATATTTAACACCGTTGAATGGACCCATTCGAGAACAATTAGATGATGACAAAATGATCAAAGGTTGGGATTCCTTATTTCGATTTACCAACGCACGAATAGTTCCTTGATGTTGGGTAAATGCTTGTTGAATCCTTGCCTTGGAATAAAACGAAAATGGATTGAGGTTAGTACGATCTGATCCATTATCCGGGATCCATATTAATCCTGCCCCCCTCCGATCATTTCTTTTTCTGGTATACGAAATAGGGGACTTCACTAAGTCCATTCTTATGAAATAGCGAATCAGGTTGTTTACCCTTACTTCAACAAAAGAAGCATGAACCTCCTCTATAGACGAACCTTTTTTATCTTGGTTCCAATTCAATACTAAACAAGTTCGAACTAATTGAATACTTGTGTGATAAATCCCTCGAATTGGTTTTCCATTTCCATAAAGAATATAATTGACAACTCGAAGTTGCACATTATCTCTTTCCTGCAACAGGTCGTGGGGGAAAAGCGTTGCTAAATTTATCCCGTCCGCTATTTCATATGTGACTACGGGTCGAACCAAAACAAAAAACTTTTTCTTTATAGGTGTGATCCGTTGGACATAGATCCAATTTTTCCATTTTTTTGAATCCGCGGCATTTTTTTTTCCTGTTCCCGGTGGTATTAAGATGC
>JAJJMC010022865.1:22500-25000 GCA_023531435.1 Papaver californicum
TAAATAGTGTCCATAAATCTCATGATAGGTTCCAAAAGAGTCATATTGAACTTCGATGGGAACTTCTCTCGATCCACTGACGCGTTGATCTAGTCGCCACCGGAGCCACAAAGGACTATCTAAATTTATTCGTTTCTGCCGATAAGCTCCAAGTGCATCATAGGAACTACAAAAATAGGGTTCTTTTTCTTTTGTATATTTATAGTTATTATCGTCAATTTTTTCGTTTTTATAGTTTAGGTGATTACATGGATTATACCTATTTGCACAAATACCTCGACGATTTCCAATCGTTAATACATAGAGTCCCATAAGCATATCTTGAGTTGGTATGGAAATGGGATCCCCAATAGCTGGAGACAAGAGATTCATATGAGAAAACATAAGTAAGCGAGCCTCCGCTTGAGCCTCCAAAGATAAAGGTACATGAACAGCCATTTGATCCCCATCAAAGTCTGCATTGAACCCCTTACGAACTAATGGATGTAAACAAATAGCACGTCCTTCCACTAAAATGGGTTGGAATGCCTGTATGCCTAATCTGTGCAGAGTGGGTGCTCTATTCAGCAATACAGGATGCCCTTGCATAACTTCTTGAAGTATTTCCCATACAATAGGTTCTTTTTCCCTTATTTTACTTTTAGCAACTCCTATGTTTGAAGCAACCTGCTGTCTGATTAGACCACGAATTACAAATGTCTGGAAAAGCTCTATTGCTATTTCGCGAGGTAATCCACATCGATGTAATGAAAGCGAAGGGCCCACGACAATTACGGAACGCCCCGAATAATCGACACGTTTACCAAGCAAAGTCTCGCGAAATCTTCCTTCTTTGCCTTCAATTACATCTGAAAAAGACTTATAAACTTTATTATGACCATCCCTCATTGGTTGTCCGCGGATCCCATTATCAAGAAGTGTATCCACGGCCTCTTGCACTAATTTTTCTTGACACATTACTAACTCCCCTGGCGTAGATCTACTTGTTGTTAATAGGTCGGTAAGAGTATTGTTCCGATAGATAACTCTTCTATAGAGTTCATTAATATCCGAACTCATCAGTTTACCCCCATCTATTTGAATGATCGGTCTCAATTCGGGGGGAAGGACTGGTAGTAGGCACAAAACCATCCATTCTGCTTCCACATTTGTTCGAATAAAATGCTTAGCTAATTCCATGCGTCTAACCAAAAAATCCTTTCTTCTTCCTATTTTTCTATCTTCCCATTCATTACCCGTGGGCCCTTCTTCCCCTAATTCTTTCCATTCTACCAATGAACAATCTGTAATAAGTCGCAAATCCAGATCGGCTAATTGTTCTCTGATAGCACTTGCTCCAGTAGAGATTTCTCGATTTCGAAATGTATCGAAGCCTTGAGTAGTAAAAAAAAGTGGGATGCTGTATTTCCAAGATTGGATTTCATATTCGAATGAACCTCGTAATCGTAAGAAAGTAGGTTTTTTAGCTACGGTCCTAGCAAAAGAAAAATTGGGATAGGTTCCTTATAGTATAGGATTTCCCCCCTTAAAAATCGGACGCGAGGGTTTCCTCTCATCCGGCTCAAGTAGTTACATCAAATAAGGGGTTCTCGTTTAAAATTTTTTTTTAGAAAACCCCCAACGATCTACTCCTTACTCAAGTTCCCAATCAGGACCAACCAACATTTCAATGAAATGAAATGTGAAATTCTTGAGTAGTCTACCTCCCTTCGAATACCAAATCCCTTTTAAAAGAATACCTTGGAACTCATAAGGGATTTACTTGTCTATGTATCATTCCATTCGATCTTTTAGGCCCCTACTTAACCTCGACGGTTATGACATGATGCCCTTAAAGCCTATACGCGATGAATAGGCCCTTGTAACCATGTCATATTTGCTTACTAGAACATAATTTCTTTCTAAAACAAATGGAATGGCTAATTCCACGAAAGAAGTCTTTTTCACGAGGTACAACTAGCAATTCCTATTTTTCTGTTACGGAATCGACCATAGATCAATTCCCTTTTTTGGAGTATTAAATACATCCATAATTCTGAGCTTCATGTTACTCCTACCACGAGACATGTCAGAGTCAGGGCATCCCAATCGGAGTGAATGGGATGACAGTTTCTTAGTCCCAATCTGTAAAATAAGAATTTTGATCAAATCACACATCGCAGTATACTAGGCCTTCTAATTCTTTAAGAGGTTTATCTAAAAGATTCGCGATATAACTAGGAAGACGTTTCAAGTACCACACATGAGTTACTGGGCATGCCAGTTTGATGTATCCCATTTGATATCTTCGTATCCGAGAATCAACAAACTCGACTCCGCATTGTTCACAAAATTTCGGGTCTTCTTTTTCATCTCCGATTACTCGATAGTTTCCACAGGCACAAATTCCACTTTTTATAGGCCCAAAAATTCTTTCACAAAACAATCCATCTTTTTCCGGCTTATTGGTTTTGTAATGAAAAGTATAAGGTTTTGTCACCTCTCCAACAACCTCTCCATT
>JAJJMC010022865.1:30000-32500 GCA_023531435.1 Papaver californicum
ATATGTACATATATGAAAATACAAGATACATATTGTAGATTAATCTAGATGAAGCCTATCCCTCTTTATACAGTACCAGTACAACTTGAGACAATACAATAATAGAAAGTATGGTAGAAAGAAATTGATATCTTTCTACCATACTACCGGATCTCATATACTGCTGATTCTAGTCCGCCCATTTCATTTAAGACGTGGAATGAAAATACCTTTCATTTCTTCAATCATTGATAAGAATAAAGAAGTCAAGCTTCATTCGAATCAATTATTTTGACTGACTGTTTTTACGTAGATGATAAGTAAAAAAGCAGTAGGAACTAGAATGAACAGCGCAGTAGCAATAAATGCGAGAATATTTACTTCCATAATCCCATCGTTTTTTACTTCACAATAACTCGGGATCTAATCCCATAGAGATGATAAATCTTCTCCTCTAAATTCAATGAAATGAATTGCATCCCAATGTTATTTGATATTGAATCGGATCAATATCATGAATAACAATATCTGAGCTTTCAGATCGATTCATTGTCGAGAATTGAATAGTATAACATAGGAGGATCTTTTATCCATAACGAATTAAAAAAGGAATTCTTGATACAACAAAGAATCCCTTTTCGTTTTTCATTCTTTTCTATAACCTACCGTCTTCCGTATACAACCAGCTGATGAGGTATCATCTGACCCGTCTTCCATTTCAATTGGTCACAAACCCAAACAGTAGAAATGAAATGGAAAAAAGTGAAGTTCGAAACTCATTTAGTTTGTTATGATCTAAATTTCTTGGAAGACAAAGAGGTGTAATAAAGATGGATTCGGGTATAAAAGATCTCGTTTTTTTAGAAATGTACTTTTTTGGAGTTTACTCTTGCTTCGATAGGACCCCTTCATCAAAGAAAAAACAGGAGAAGAAATATTATTAATTTCTTTATTAAGCGGGGTAGGGCAGATCTTTCTTTGATCTCTCTTTTTTTAAAATAAAAGCTTCTTTCGTTGGATTGAAACCGGAACATATATCATATCCGAAATTCGGTATGGAAGTGAGATAGATAGATTGTTTCCAATTAGGAATTGCGGTTCCCAAAAATAGGAGCTAGAAAATAAGGAGGTGGTTTTAATAGAATCTGAAAAGGATTCTGGCGCGCCAACTATGTTAAGGTCAAGTTAATTTTGTATCACACAATGAAGGAATTCAATTTGTAGGTATGCTCTCGGGAACCGGGTGGGTATTATATTGAATTCCATGGATCAGAACCAATAGAAAAAGGAAAACCTGTGCGGTATCTCTTGAAATCCCGAATAGGACCCTACCACCAATTGTACCAATCTAGCTCTCCCCACGAATCAGTACTAGTCGAGAATTAATGAAAATTCTTGTATTTCTTCGATGATAAAAAAGACCTCCGGCGGAAATTAGATCTTGTTTTCAGTCCTCCCTCTTCACCGAAAATAGAGAAATGAGTTGACGGATTCATCGGATCCTAGGTCGGGACTGACGGGGCTCGAACCCGCAGCTTCCGCCTTGACAGGGCGGTGCTCTGACCAATTGAACTACAATCCCAGGGAAATAAGATGTAAAGGATACATATTCTTATTATTAAATTCATAGCATATTTCTATTTAGAATCGCTGTATTGTAACAGAGATAGAAGCGATATGTTGATATTCATATGGGTATGGGCTTTAGTGAGAACGGCACGTATTACTAGTAGTCAAATCATTTCATAATAAATAAAAAAGAAAAAGTCTTTTTTTCTTTACCCCTCCCTTAGAAATTAAGGGTACAGACCAGATCATTAGAAAGTAGAATCTATGGGAACAAAAAAATTAAGGATATAGCATAAAAAAGTCTTCGTTTCTTTGTCTGGTTTCTGGAGGCAAAATTTTTTCTATTATCTCATGATGGATCGGCGGATTTTTGGGCCGAGCTGGATTTGAACCAGCGTAGACATATAGCCAACGAATTTACAGTCCGTCCCCATTAACCACTCGGGCATCGACCCAGGAAGAATCCATTTTAGACTTATGGATAAATCCATGATCAACCTCCTTTCGTAGTACCCTACCCCCAGGGGAAGTCGAATCCCCGCTGCCTCCTTGAAAGAGAGATGTCCTGAACCGCTAGACGATGGGGGCATACCCGCCGGATCGCCTACTATACTCATAGTATGAACAGTTTTTTGTAATTGTCAATATAATGTAATGCTATGGCTAAATACGAAGAATATTTTCTGCTTTCATGATTCCATCTAATTTCTTTTTTCTATAAAAATTGCAGGGTACGTGTCGAATCTGTTCATCAATGATTCGATGAAATATCTTGGATCTACGTCGAATTGTGTCTCAATCAAATGAATCTCATTCTGATGAGGGTCAAAAAAAAACAAATCTATTATAGGGGCGGTCTTGAAAAAATGTAGTGCATTAATATTGATAAAATCAAATAAAAGGAAGCATTTTTCCTAGACTTCTCAAAAAAAAGCTGAAGTCAAAAAATTTT
>JAJJMC010022865.1:42500-54105 GCA_023531435.1 Papaver californicum
AAACCACCTGAGCGCTGGGTCTAATGTGAGTAGGATCGCTTAGCCATGCTTCATAATTGGAAAAACGGGCACCGTGGAAATACATGCCACTCAGCCAAAGAAATATGATGGAGAGTTGACCGAAATGGGCACTAAATACTTTTCGGGAGATCTCCTCCAAATCACTGGTATGGCTATCGAAATCGTGAGCATCGGCATGTAGGTTCCAGATCCAAGTGGTAGTATCAGGGCCTTTAGCTATTGTTCTTGAGAAATGACCTGGTCTGGCCCATTCCTCGAAAGAAGTTTTTACGGGATCCCTATCCACCAAAATTTTAACTTCTGGTTCCGGCGAACGAATAATCATTGAGTCCTCCTCTTTCCGGACAACACATACAAAGAGACCTGCCAACAGTCAAGTAATTAGTGAACTTCTGAAATCTATTTATAATTAGTTCCTTTCCTTCCTATCTCCCAGCTATTTATTTTGTTTAGTTATTTACTAGAGCAATTATGATCTGGAAGTCGATCCGGGGCAAGTGTTCGGATCTATTATGACATAGCCATGAGGCGCTCAACGGACCTTTATAATATTTGAAAATCCTTTCCCGGCTTTGACTTGACACAAAAACTCTTTTTTGGATTCATATGTAAATTACAGGTGCTTAGATGGAGCTGCTTCGTATCTTACATAGAACGTATGACTATTGCTCGATTCCAAATCACTTCATTGGGGCAGTCATGAATAAGACCAAGACCCCAGTATCCACATTCAAAGGCTTTTTTAGTTTGAATAGCAAAAAGGGATGTATGATGTACTGTAGTCGGGTATCGTTTATGCCTACGAGGTACTAAACGAAATAGAACAGAACAATCTTAGAAGGGATACAATGAAATTCCTTGATTAGCTCTTCCCAGAGGAAAGATCCATTTTTTTTACTGACGGATAAAAAGAGTGTTCTTATTCAAACCGCCGCGTGATCTTCAACCAATTATGCGCTTCAATATAATTACCTGGAGTAAGCGCTATAGCTTGTTTCCAATACTCCGCAGCTTGATCGGACCAAGCTTCCGCAATTTCAGAATCTCCCTGCCGAATGGCCTGTTCTCCTCGGTCGGAATAGGTGGGTCGATTCCTTCCCTTAGAACCGTACTTGAGAGTTTCCTACCTCATACGGCTCAGCAATAAATTATTTTGGTGTCCCATCTTATCTTAATCGACCCTATCTAACTAAATAAGATTTTTCATAAATCTATCCCATTTTTGTTTCTCGGGTTAACCAGAAGGGGTTAATTACATTTACATAAGTTTTAAACTTTCATTTTGATTCAAAATAAGTTTTATCTTTTCTCCTACCTTCAGAAAAATGAACCCCACTATAGTTATCTTTTTCTGAAAGGTAACTATCTCCGTTTCATTTTCATATAGAATCTTTGAAAAAGACTTTCCTCTCTAAGAAAGAAAGGACTTACTATCTTTGGGATCTGATGCTACACCGCTGCTCAATACCTTAGTGGATCAACCCTATTACATAAGTTGATTCCTAACTTATATCTCATATCATGACATAAGTAAGCAGTTTTTTCTTATTGTATCGACCCAAAATCTCACTAATTGATCTTTACGGCGCTTCCCCTATCAATTAGATCTTTTATCTATCCATAGAATATAGTATTATAGGCATATTCATTTCTTCATTTTTTGGCTTTTATGAAGTATCTTTCTTTGCTACAGCTAATAAAAATCGTTGCTTTGTACGATACATATGTAGAAAGCCTATCCTCTAGTATTTACTAGCGTATTTTATCTTTCTTTCCCTCTTTCTATAGTGGAGATAGTCGCACGTAATGACAGATCACGGCCATATTATTAAAAGCTTGTGGTAAGAATGGATTTCGTTCTAGTGCCCGGAAATAATATTCCAAAGCTTTTGTATGTTCTCCGTTACTTGTGTGGATAAGGCCTATGTTATACAGTATATAACTTCGATCATAGGGATCAATTTCTAGTCTCATAGCTTCATAATAATTCTGTAAAGCTTCCGCATAATTTCCTTCGGATTGAGCTGACATCCGTTACGGTCGTTCATTCTATTCAAAGAATCCCCGTTTCAGAACCGTACGTGAGATTTTCATCTCATACGGCTCCTCCCTTCTGTGCATAATGAATGATAATAATCCATGGAACCAAAAGAATATTGAAATATTCTCATTATGAACTGACAGGGACTAGTGTTTTTACAAGAAATCTCTAGCCAGCCTTCCTGCAAGAGGTCTTTTCTTAACACTAATCGTGTTGTTGCTAGATAGAAAAGGTTACTCCAACAATTTCTTTGTCCTCAACGCCCCCTATTTCCAGGAATTAGTCACTTCAACAGTCTTTGATGGTTATATAGGTATCCAAAGTACAAACGAGATGGATGTTTGTTGTCCCAACCATTCTTGTTAGTTCCGATCCCGATAAGGAAAGGGATAATTTATAACAAAGTTTTTTTTGTTGATTCCTAGGTGTAGTGCTTCTTCCCCTATGCCGCCTATTGGTACTGATGGAGTAGGATGGACCTCTAATACAGAAGAACCTATAGGTGTAACCTTTCGTTCAATACTAGATTAGAAAATTGAAGTATCTGAGGCTGCATCAATCGGGGATACACAATAGAAGGAATTGTTCTATTTCCAAACTTCACCTTCAAGAAGCGTAGATTTTTTGCAGATTTATTTCAATAAACGCCTTTCGTTTTATACCGAATCCAACCCTGCGTGCCTTTACTCGTAAGACGGAGAACACTAAATAGAATCAAATCACACCATCTCTATAATAGGTAAATGCCTCTTTTTCTCCGGAAGTTGTCGGAATTATGCGTAATAAGATATTGGCCACAATTGAAGAGGTCTTATCAATAAAATTTCCATTTATCCGTGATCTAGGCATAGTTCGCAATCCATTCTATAATTCTTCTCATTACCTCGCATGGGAAAAGAATCCCACAAACAAAGGAATTGTACAGGACGAAATAACATAAAAAAAGACTCGTTCTAAACATTCAATTAATATTTCCTACAGATTATGATTCAAAGAAGGAAAAAGAATAGAATAATAATTCTATGACCAAAATCCCATCCATTTTCATATTTCGAATTGTTATAATCGGTTAGTCGTACCTATATTGCAAAAATAAATATGAATGGCTCGCTATTCACCCGATTTCTGGGTCATAATCATAAAATTTTGTAGGAGAGATGGCCGAGTGGTTGAAGGCGTAGCATTGGAACTGCTATGTAGGCTTTTGTTTACCGAGGGTTCGAATCCCTCTCTTTCCTTATCTTTGCCTAATTCAAGAGCGTTATTGACCACAATGGATCAAATAACAAGGAATAGGATTATTCCACGAGGTAGACCTTTCTTTGAAATGAATTCTATATTCCTAATTGGGGTGGTACGAAAAATACTGATTAAAGGGTCGCCAAGACATAAAAAAATCCCCGCGGATCCATTTATGATACATGAATGGGAAAAATATCCGGATCAAACCCCTTAGCTTCGGTCAATTTACTTCGGCGAAAAGGGGGAAAAATTCTCCGAATCCTTGCCTTGCTATTTGAGTTAGGTTCAAGTCTGACGGGAATAATATTCTACGACTAGCAACTCGTTTATTTTCAAGCCGACCCACTTACTATCTATTATTTGATTGACTAACCCTTTATATTGGGATGAGTGAAGAGTCAAATGTTTTGGCAATTCTTCATGGGAGGATGAATCAAGATAATTTTGAATCAGAGCTTTGGATTTTTGTTCATCCCTCGTCGTAATAATATCTCGGGGTTTGCAGCGATAACTTGGTATATCTACTATATGGCCATTAACTAAAATATGTCTATGGTTAACTAATTGCCGAGCTCCAGGAATGGTCGAAGCCATACCCAATCGAAAAAGTATGTTATCCAAACGCATTTCAAGTAATTGTAGTAAAACCTGACCAGTTGACCCTTTGGCTTTTCCGGCGATACGAACATATTTAAGTAATTGTCGCTCTGTCAGACCATAATGAAACCGCAATTTTTGTTTTTCTTCTAGACGAATACGATATTGAGACTTTTTCCCAGAACGCGATTGATTTCTAAGATCATTTCCGGCTTTAGGCCGTTTACTAGTTAGTCCCGGTAAAGCCCCCAGACGGCGTATTTTTTTGAAACGAGGCCCTCGGTAACGAGACATAAAAACTCCTTTTTTATTTACAGAATAAACCTAAATTAAGACTGAACTAAACGATAAACGAAAAAAATATACTGAAGTTAAGTACTGTACTACAAAGAAGAATGAGATGAATTGTATCAATATTCAGACTCTTTTGTATATATAGCAAGGTAAGGAGACTTTGTCCTAATTTGTTCTGTAGAGATCTAACCAACCGCTCGAATCCGTTTTTTATTCATAGTTGGAAGTTCTTACGACATAATAGATCCACTATTTTTGAGAAAAGGAAAAAAGTATTTTCAATATACCTTGAGTTCAACCAGACATTATTAATCATGTAATAAAGTATAAAATGGAACAAAGAGAGAAAAGCCGGCTATCGGAATCGAACCGATGACCATCGCATTACAAATGCGATGCTCTAACCTCTGAGCTAAGCGGGCTCACATAACAGAAATTGTGTTGTGCATAGGAATTCAGTCAACTACTTAGCTCTTAGCTATTCAAAATCGATAATGAATATGAATAGAGAAAAAATGAATACTGAATAGAATGGTATTCTATAACAATATAATATAACATAAGAATTAATATAACGATAAATAGAGTGATATATGATATCAAAATTTTCAATGGGAAGAAATTCTACATTTTTTCTTTTCCATAATTCTCTTTTATATTTATAATTTATATGAATATGATTATCAATATCTTAATTCTAAATTATTAGAAATTAAGAAAAATATGGCATTCTAAAAAAAGAATCGAACGTTCAAGTATTTAAAATCGGGCGGGAAAAGTGAGAGGAAGAGAGGAATATATATGTGATATATATCCATCCATATTGAATTGCGGATACATCAATGATAGAATCATTTCTGATTAAACCAAATGTAGGTCCTTCAATAGAGAAAAAGGGGTAGATAAAAAAGAAATCAAAGAGGAGTAAAGAGAGAAACCTTTTAGATAGATAAGCTGTATCTAATGAATTCAACGGTTAACGGTTCCAGCATGAACGAAAAAAAGAAAGGGATGGCATCCCGGCCAGATCTTCGGCTCAAACTAAAAAGGGGATATGGCGAAATCGGTAGACGCTACGGACTTGATTGGATTGAGCCTTGGTATGGAAACCTACTAAGTGATAACTTTCAAATTCAGAGAAACCCTGGAATTAAAAATGGGCAATCCTGAGCCAAATCCTGTTTTCAGAAAATAAATTAAGGGGTTTCTGAAAGCGAGAATAAAAAAAGGATAGGTGCAGAGACTCAATGGAAGCTGTTCTAATGAATGGAGTTGACTGCGTTGGTAGAGGAATCCTTCTATTCAATTTGAATTTAAACTCCATAAAGAATGGGGGATAAACCTATATACGAGACGTACGTATACGTACTGAAATATCAAAGATTCTATGAATGCCGCCCTAAAATTTTTTTTACATAAAAAAAAAGGAATCATTTTTGTGAATCTATTCCAAGTTGAAGGAAGAATCGAATATTCAGTGATCAAACCACTCACTCCATAGTCTGATATATCTTTTGACGAACTGATTAATCGGACGAGAATAAAGATAGAGTCCCGTTCTACATGTCAATATCAATACAGACAACAATGAAATTTATAGTAAGAGGAAAATCCGTCGACTTTATAAATCGTGAGGGTTCAAGTCCCTCTATCCCCACAAAAAGGCCCGTTTTACTCCCTAACTGTTTATTTATACTTCTACTCTTTTTTCTTTTCGGCAGCGCCCGAAAATTAGCTATATTTATCATTCACTGTACTATTTCACAAAAGGATCGGAGCAGAAAAGCCTCTCTCGTATCACAAGTCTTGTGGTATATATGTACAAAAGAAAATCTATGATCAAGGAATCCCCGTTTGAATCATTCACAGTTCACAGCATTATTTTCAACTTCAAAAGTTTTCTTTTTTGAAAATTCCGGAAATTCCAGGGCCTGGGTAAGATTTTGTAATGCTTTTTGATTCTCTTGAATTGACATATACCCAAGCCCTCTAGTAGGATGGGGATGGTGCCTCAAGAAGGGTTGGGATAGCTCAGTTGGTAGAGCAGAGGACTGAAAATCCTCGTGTCACCAGTTCAAATCTGGTTCCTGACATTGAGTATCTACTGTTAAGTTCCTGACATTGAGCATCCATTATTAACCCACAGGTTAATAATAGATACTCATACAAATTCGATACGAATCAGCATACATACATGCTATCGTCCGAATGTCTAGAGAGAGAAAATCCTACCCTTTTTCTTAAAGTCTGTATAAAAAAAGAAATAGAATATCTTCCAAATTTGGGAATCTCAATGAGGACCCATTTTTTTGCGCATCCATATATCCATATATAGGAAAAAGAGTTCGATTACTCTGTTTGCTCTAGAAGAGACTGTAAAAAAATTCCTTGAATATCTCGCGGCGTAAAAAGAAAATTAGGTTCGTATCATTCAATGAGCATCTTGTATTTCATAGAATTTTGGAGCAATATAATCCTTACGTAAGGGCCATCCTATCCAACTTTCAGGCATCAAAATACGTTTCAGGCGTGGATGATTATCATAAGAGATTCCCAACATATCATAAGATTCCCGTTCTTGGAAATCCGCACTTTTCCAAATCCAAAAAACAGACGGAATTCTGGGATTTATCCTTGGGGCAAATACTTTAATGCATACCTCCTCTGGCTGATCCACACCATACTCTATTCTCGTAAGATGATACACACTAGCTAAGAGTCCGCCCGGTGCTACATCATAGGCACACTGAGAGCGTAGATAATTGTAACCATATACATATGAAATGACAGCAATGGAATGCCAATCCTCGGGCTTTATTTGTAAAGTTTCGACTCCTTGGTAATCGAAGCCTAAAGATCTATGAACTAACCCATGCTTGACTAGCCAAGCAGACAAACGACCCTGCATTTTTTTAATCTCTCCCGGATTTTCATTTGTATAAGTAGTTCACGTTTACGACGAAATTTTTGAAAATTGAAGTGAAGGGCATTTGCTATTCTTCTGCACAAAAGAAAAGCAGCCTCCCTAATTCACTAATTCGTGGGAAGATACTGAACTTTTGTATTTGAAAAATGTTTCATAAGGTATCTCTGAAGTGGATCGCGATTGATAGACTAATCCTTGATCATAATTTCCAGTATGCGTGCTGCGTCCAACATAAAACTTGTGAGTGGTAGTAAAACATCGATTATTCTGTTGAGACCCAAATCTATCCTCGTAGATTTCTCGAGATACCTTCTTACGAAGTTTTGTTATAGCATCGATAACTGCCTCCGGTTTAGGCGGGCAACCCGGCAAATAAACATCCACAGGAATTAGCTTATCAACTCCTCGAACAGTACTATAAGAATCAGTACTGAACATCCCTCCTGTAATAGTGCAGGCTCCCATAGCAATGACATATTTTGGTTCAGGCATTTGCTCATATAATCTTACTAAAGAGGGAGCCATTTTCATTGTTACTGTGCCGGCTGTTAAAATTAAGTCCGCTTGCCTAGGACTCGATCTTGGTACCAAGCCATAACGATCAAAGTCGAAGCGCGAGCCTATTAATGAAGCAAATTCAATAAAGCAACAACTGGTACCATACAGAAGCGGCCATAAACTGGAGAGTCTTGACCAATTTGAAAGATCATTTGATGTAGTTGAAATAACTGAATTTTGGGTTGTTTGATCAAGTACCGGAAACTCAATGGAATTCATAACTGTCTCAATGTCATTTTTTTCTTCTTTTTTCTTTTTATTGTCTGAATATTCAGGAGCTAAGACCATTCCAACGCTCCTTTTCGCCATGCATAAACTAAACCAACAATTAGGATAAGCACGAAAATTAAAGCTTCTATAAAAACGGATACACCCAATACATCGAAACTCATCGCCCATGGGTAAAGAAAAACCGTTTCAACATCAAAAACAACAAAAACCAGAGCAAACATATAATAACGAATTCGGAATTGTAACCAAGCGTCGCCCATTGGTTCTATGCCCGATTCATAACTAGAAAGTTTCTCCGGTCCTTCCCTAGTCGGGGCTAAAACTCCGGAAATGAAAAAAGCCAAAATAGGAATCAGACTTGATATTATTAGAAATGCCCAGAAAATGTCATATTCGTAAAGCAGAAACATAGATGCACTCCTATGAATGTGGAAAAATATATACCGTATTCTTCGATTCGATCTGGAATTTGAATTAAGCTATAACTTTTTAGTCGAAATACCAATGAATTTTGATTGAACTCCCCAGTTTTTTTGCTGTGGGTCATTCTTGTTTCAAGATTCATCGAGTGGAATCCGATTTTCACTTATTTCGATATGCTAGAGACATATTATGCTCTTATTACAAACTTATCGTTTTTATCTTGTCTCAAATTTTCTATAAAAAAAAGAGAAAAAAGAATTACATTACATCTTTTTTTAGTTCTAATTTATATAGAATTTTGATTAAGATTAAATTAAGATACTATTAAGAAAATGAACAATTCTATATGTATGTTATATCCTTTTTGAATATTCATATAATAAAACCGAAGGGTATTGGTTTATTCTTTTCATTAAGATCCAATCCAGTTAGAGGATTGTTGTTTCTATTGATTAGATACGGAAACTGAATGCATCGCCCTATTCTATTTTTTATCCTTGTTCTAGACTTAATGGATTTTATTCAATGCATTGAATTGAGAGAAACCCTTACATCTAACAACCCTAGGGTTCTATCCCCAATTTACATTTTTTGAGTCTGTACTACCTCGACCTGCAACCCATCCCCCCCAAAAAGAAGTGGGTTATTTAATTAGAACTCGAAGTCTTAAAAGAAGAATCTAGAATATCGATCTTTAGTACTTGAAATGGGTCCGAAAAGGCGAGAATACTTATTAATGTAATTAAAATGAGTTTTCAAAAGTAAGACCAACCGCTGGGTTAGCCTTCATGCAAAAAAAAAATTATGTTGAACGAACCCTATACAACGAAGTATATCACAACGGGAAAGTCAGCCGAATCCTAAATAATTTACAGAAGAAACTTCTTCTAATCGAATCGCGCTTTATCAACTCAAATGATTCGACAGACCAAATCCCCAAACAACTCATGGAAATCGATAGGGGTACAAACACTAATAGAGTTAGGAACCAGTCATTATCTCTGAAACAACGAATTGGGTTCTGCTCCCGAAAAAACGATGAGTTGGGGGCTTCTTAACTCGTCCAAGTGCAAACAGACCCTCAATCTTCTTGCATAAAGTAAGCATAGGTAGAATTGGACTGGTGAGCAATTGGATTGGGGTATATTGAGATCTAGAAAAAGAGATTTTGTACAAAAAGAAAAGGAATATCCCAAACCCTTTGATCCTGGATAGGAAAACAGGAAAAATTTGTGTGTAATTTATCCACAAAGAAGAAAGGACAGTTTTTTTATCCGAGATCAAACAAAGACTGATTGGGCCCACTGAAATGAATTTTGTCCCTTTCATGCTCACCCGCGGGGATCGCTCGGAGCATGTGATAATTATTCTATTTCGATGGGCCAAACGACTGTCCGACTACAACCAACAAACAAGAATGAGGAAATGAAAACTATAAAAATTTTTAGGGCTATACGGACTCGAACCGTAGACCTTCTCGGTAAAACAGATCAAACTTTTTATTATCGAAATGATTCGAACTGTTCCAAAGACCCAACATGCATTTTTTTTTGCATTGGGCTCTTTCATCAACTGATATAAATATCAGATAGTCCGCCATACTTTTTCTTAACAGAAAGATAACGAGATGGCTCCACGTGCTCTGATTCATTATTTAGATTATGATCCAGGAGCAATACCAAAGTGTTTCAAAGAAGAGTTACCTTGACGTAGGTCTGCCTCTGGCCTAGATCAACCTAAGTTAAATGGAGTCTCTATCGCTCTGCTCAAAGAGTCAAATATGAAACTTCATACACCTTAAAGTTCATATTACGAAAAGATATTTTTTTGAGGTCCTTATACTCATTATGCCTAGCATTGAATGGGCTGTGTATTCACCTTATCAATTATCGAATCAATGATGGGTTCTATTTGGAGCCTAAATTGGCACCCAAAGCGGACCGAACCAACTATTTGTCAGGCTATTGTTCCCTCGAATATATAGAGTAAGACACCGATTTATCAATAAGATCAATTTTTTTGATTGCATGATGGACTCCCCTGAAAAACATTGGCGCGCGTGTAAACGAGTTGCTCTACCAACTGAGCTATAGCCCTTGTGATAGATAGTTTATCATGGAAATAATTTCTTGTCAAGATGAATCTTCTATGATCCAACATGATAGCTTCTGATCTGTTTCCTGCCAAGAATTGGTATTGCTTCGAAATAAGATTGCATCTATAATTCATCGATATGACAAGCCCCTTTCTTTCTCTTTGTGATGATAAATGACCTACTTAACCCAGTGGTTAGAGTATTGCTTTCATACGGCGGGAGTCATTGGTTCAAATCCAATAGTAGGTAGAACTTATTAGATACCGGAGTAATTAGTATCTAATAAGTTTTTCTACCCACCCTCCCTTTTATTTTAGAGAAATGCCATTACAGTTGATTCGACTCAATCCGCAGAACCAAAATATGGTGTATAAACGGAATTCACTTTTTTATTGGGGCGCACCAATTAGTTATGAAATTGAATTGATAGCCTCTACTCGCGTCCTAGCTCGTCTGACGGCTAAATTCGCTTCAATAGTTTGTCTCTTGCCCTCAGCCCGACTTAAGTTAGCCTCAGCTATTTCAAGAGCTTGCTGAGCTTCTTGTGGATCAATGTCACTACCCTTCTCCGCATCATTTACTAAAATGGTAATCTCATTATTGCCTACTCTAGCAAAACCACCCATCAGAGCTATTTTTAACCATTGGTCATTAAGGCGTAGTCTCAAAATACCTATATCTACAGCTGTGGCAATAGGGGCGTGGTTTGGTAATACACCGATTTGGCCACTATTAGTAGATAAAACTATTTCTTTCACTTCTGAATCCCAAACAATTTGATTCGGGGTTAGTACACAAAGATTTAAGGTCATTTATTCAATTTGCTCTCCACTTCTAAGTTCACAGCCTTCGCGGTAGCTTCATCGATGTTACCTACCAAATAAAAGGCCTGTTCAGGAAGACCATCTAATTCTCCGGAAAGGATCAGTTGAAACCCCCTAATGGTTTCTGCTAGACCAACATATTTCCCTGGAGAGCCCGTAAATACTTCTGCTACGAAGAAGGGTTGTGATAAGAAACGCTCAATTTTTCGTGCTCTTGCTACGGTTAAACGATCCTCTTCAGATAATTCGTCCAACCCAAGGATAGCTATAATATCCTGAAGTTCTTTGTAACGTTGTGAAGTTTGCTTAACTCTTTGCGCAATTTCATAATGTTCTTCACCAACGATGCGAGG
>JAJJMC010022868.1:0-14987 GCA_023531435.1 Papaver californicum
CATTGGGCAAACCAAGGAGGAAGTTCATGCATTTTACCACAAACGTTCTATATAAGGAAAAAGAACTAGTGGATTGGATATGGACTTAGGAAATGGACTAGTGGGCAAATGCACACATGTGGGTGCTTCGCACCGAAGCACCGCGGACCGCGGGCTTGCGGAGCTTGCGGAGCTTGCGTGTGCTTTTGCGTGTGTCTTTGCGTGAGCCTTGGCGCGACCCTTGGCGTGAGCTTTGGCGTGTGCCTTGCGAGTGTCTTGCGAGTGCCTGCGAGTGCACACGTGTACCCATCAAATATTCAACGGGTTTATCTTAAAAATAAATATTTTACCATTTTGAATTAAATGAAAAATAAAATCATAAATATTTTTTAATTAAAAATCTTAACGTTTTGTTTTAATGGGGATTTAATATTTCAAAATAAATTTTTTCACCGTTTTAAAACTCAAAGGATTACTTCTCCTATAAAAGAACAACAATATTAAGGTTTTCGTTTACCCCAGTCGCAGCCACTGTCCTGACGACTTTTCACCATCTTCCTGCTTTGTTGTCCGCAATAGTTTACATTCTTAATTTTTCATCTACTGTTAGGTTCACAACGGGTCAACGAGCTTTGCTAGCTGGGTTGGTATCAGGTGATTTTATCCTGAATTCAAATTTGTCACTTACAAGGTATAGCAGCATCTTCTTGAAGGTGTACCTGGCAAATATTGAGTTAAGGGCAGTCTGTTGAACAGGCGACTTCACCTCTCTGTGCTTGAGTGTGTGCTCTGTTATTTCTAACCCTCCCTTAATCATCTTCAAGTTCTTTGTTGTTTGTGTTTCTCTGTTACAGGAAGATTATTATCCAACAGGCACCAAATCCACGAATTCCACCCGTTGTTCACCCCTAACCACCACTACCGAATCTGCCACCTTAACTATTATCTAATTTATCTTATTCTAGTTGTAAATCCACCTGCCAAATCAGATGAGCTGAACCTTTACATTTCATCGAACGTACATGAACGAAAAAATGAATATTATTTGTGATATTGTATATAGTTATTAGTTAGGCATGAAGGCGCTTTCGAATCATGAATTTATGTATACAGGTTGAGCTGTCCACTTAAGATGCAAATTCAACTTTCCACATTTTGTCCCATCTACATGAAAAGAATCCTTGTACTGCCCTTCTAATATGACTCTGGTGAGAGTCAAGATGCATCTGCCCATATAATCCTGAAGAAATTCAAAGAAAATTGTCACAATAGGTATAATCTCAGCGAGCTGCTAGTTTGTAAACCCAAAAAACGAGAAAGCTTAGAGAACTCCTACATTATTAATATAAGTCTGAAGATTTGGTAAGATTGTTCAAAGGTAATAGGTATACCAACTTGTTACAAATCTTTGTAGCAGATTTAATACCAATATTTCACTGTCATGGTCTTTTAACATGTTGAGGGAGTTTGTCATCAATCTTATTTCCCATAATCAGACACATTACTAAAAATGTGAATCAGGTTTAGGATATCTCACTTCTGGTTAAACTAAGGGCATGACTAGTTATACCTGATTGTACCTGTACAGAAACAAAGAATGAAATTCGTATTAGATGTTTACCTTCCCAAATAAATCATGATCATAAATGTCCATCTGTAACATATCATGCAAACAATCCTCCACGACAAAGTCGAAAGTCTGATTCCAAACTGGATTTAGGCAGTTATTTATAACCTGGGAATGCACATAGTTTTGAAGTTAGAACAGTAATACAGTGTCCCAGAGGATCTCTAAATAGGGAAGTAAATGATGTAGTACCGTGAATATGAAATACATGGTATCCTTTTCGGCATGAAAGAGAAAGAAAAGGTAAAGAAGAAAATAGCAAAATAAAATTTACCCGCGTTTTGCTTCTCGTTTGACATTTTTTCATTTGTAGCACAACGTAGGGGTCAGCCAATCCCATTAAATCAGCAACCGGCAAATCAGCAGCAGATATCACTGTCACAGATAACACTCCTCTAACAATTACTTCCCTTCTCTTTATTTTGCTTTTCCCAGTATCAAGATCCATCCTCCCATCCACTCTATTACTGAGAGCCCTCTCCAAGGAGGTCATTGAATATTTGGAGGCAAAAGGGTTAACAGACTCTTTTCCTGTGCCGAACGGACAGTACAGAAGCTCTAGGTGCACCTATTGCAAGAAGTTTAGTTGGGTTATTGTAATTATAAAGATTAATTCTATATGCAATTTACAAAATCTATAGCTTTTCTCTTTCCACTGGTCATCGGAAACTTTCCAGGTGGCATCAGAAGTCACCTACTCTAAACAAATGTCATCAAGGTAAATTGTCCCTTAGGGTTTCTCATAAAAGCGAACTACTGTATTGAATAATACCAGTGTAACATACTTGTGATAATAAGTGAAGTACTACAGCCTGTTTAACTGAATGTACACACTAAGACCTTGCATAAGTTACGTTAAATTAAAGATTAAAGAAAATAGAATAAGGATAGTTCAACAAACATTAGGATAAACATAATTTTTTTTAGCTATATGATACAATTTGGTGAGTACAGTGCCTGCTCATGTTTTCTCAGATAGGGGGATGCAGTACTTATCAATTGACCAAAAATGAAACTTCGTATTCATGGTATCTGTTTCTGTCTTCTTACTAATGTTTTCAGAAAAGAGAGGACACATGTTGCTATGCCGAAGTGTAAGTTTCTCTTATTGAATTATGTTAGCCGAATTCAAAGTTGTGGTATATATAGCATAAGTGTGATGTCTCAGGGGGCGGCAAATTACGTTTTCTCGGCAAATACTTATCAATATAAAAGCTGCAATTAGCTGACCGCAATAGAAGTTCTGTTCTTACCTGACCCCGATTCTTCTTATCTCTCTGGACATCCAAATCCTTCACCAATTTCAACCATACATCCTTCACTTTACCTGGCTCAAGGTCCTTCAGCTTCAAGCGAACACATCCTATGAGCTCAGCTGCCCGAATCCCGTCATCATCAAAAACTTTTACTACTAAGTTCTGAGTAGTTTCATCTTCAACTACAAACTCATAATGTTCATTCCATACAGGATTCAACTGGTTTTTCTAAAAGAAAAAAATACTAAATTAATAGTAAGTCGGGAGAAAGATGAACAGACTCTAGTAAGAAAAAAAATGTTCACCTACAATTGTTTTGCTTGTTTTCATTCTGTTACGTAATGGACGTATGTATAACACAGCAAATGGATCAGATTTTCCAATGACATCCTTATTTGTGAGTTCCTTGGCTTGTATAAGTTTCACTTCTAAAGTTCCAACTGGTTGCAACTCAAAGTCACTAATGAACAACACAACTGCAGTTAAGGGAAGCTGGCATGACAAACAGAAGACATGACGCTTTTCGAGGTTTTTAAAATAGTAACCTCCACACAGCTAGTTCGCAAGACTACATAACTTCTTACAAGCCATATGCAATATGGCATATTTCCGTAGCTTCCAACATGCAATGTGGTCCCACTCAAAAAAGTCAAAAAATCTATGTTATCTGATTGTACAGTGAAACACTTTTTGAATCATTCCATGCACTTTAAAATATTCAAATACATCAGATTTAACTGCTTTACAAGCAGATAAATTTTCTGAATTCAATAACACAGTTGGCAATATATCCTACTGGTACTTCAAAAAGCTGGATATATGATGAATTCCAAGATTTTAAACCACAATCCAAGGTTTATATCGGTAAATTGTGCCTACAAGTAGGATGAAAACTATTCTTTTGTTCTAGCACATGAGAATCCGCACTTGCCTTCTTGTACTAAGAAAAAACGCACCTGTAATCCCCGGGTATGATTGGAATAACTTTTCTAACTGGCCATGTTAAAGAGTCTTCGATTGCATCACGAATTGTTTCCTACAAAAATATAACGATTCATGATTTGTGGCCTTCCACAACACTGATTAAGCATGCATAGCCATGGATAATTATAGAAAAGCACATCGCATCTCTACTGTATGATTCCAGGGTCCCTTGTTCTACACAATAAACATGCTTTTTTGCAAAGTACTTGTTATTTTCAATTAGTAACTTTGATTAAAGTTATATTAGGGATGACATAGGAGTTCTGGAGTAGAAAGGGACAACATATATTTAGGCATCAACATACATGACTTTAATGATTTCTTGGGGCAGCAACCTGAGCAATTCATCGTTAATACCTCATTTCCTGTTTATATATTGGGGCAGCAAGAGGAAAGCCAGATATAGCAGGGTAAGAATTATTTATAGAAGCCATACAGGTGACTGTTTTGGTGCAGCCTCAGGGGGATTAGTTATTGCAACTAATTTTATATCTAAAATTCATGTTATTAATGTGCATTAGAATGAGCAATCAACAAAATGAGGTATATTCCAGTGAAGTCTAATTTTAAATCTATACAAATTGCAATTTATGTCATAAAAACTTCCATGGGTTGTTATATCTATCTGGCAGACAATATGCAATTTCATAAACAAAATTAGTTTCGACCACTTCTACAGAGAAACTAATTTCTCAGCTGACAATGTAGAAGGGGGTTACACAGTTGAAAAGAGGAGAAATTTTGGGATACAGTGACGAGCCTACTTTCTAAAGTAGATTAGAAAGTCCTGATATGAGATATTTTAGATTCTTTTCTTAGATTTTCTATTCTTTTTTTTCTTTTCTTTTTTTGTGAAGATGGGGCTCTCTTCTTTATTTTTTGTAGTTTTTGGTCTGCTTTCAGGTTGTTGAAACAGATCTCTTATGTAATTGATTAAAGTATTGTTAGTAATGATATTGGTATGATCTAGCAGAAAAAAAATGATCTATTACCAAACAAAAACACTTCCGGATAAACATGAAAAAGCAATAACAGAAAGGACAAACCTCAATTGCGTCAGAAACTCCAGGAATTGATGATATATCACCTCCAACAACTTTAAGTGTAAAATCCAGCTTTTGCTGCCAATCAAAATCTGGATATGGTCATGTCATGTGGCATGTTTGTAAACTACAACTTTTAATAGGTTCAAAAGCTTTAGGATGAATCTCAATCAAAGTAGTAGCTCATGGAGAAAAAAACCACACCTTTTCTCTCAATGAATAAGAAACAGCTCCAAAACAAGGAAATTCCTCAACTAGAGGCTTAAACATCAACCAAAAAACCCCTGTAAATCCAATATCTTTGACCTAGATTGAACAATAAAAACAAATGGTTCACATAGAAACAAAAGAAAGTAAAGGAATTAAGAACAATTTTTGAGTAACAACATGAGTTTGAGAGTTTCTTTCTATATATTCCTGTTGGGGCGTAATTGTTGATATATGATGTTATTGAGCTTCAATAAATTCAAGAGGTAAATTTAAGATAGAAGTTAATCCAGTATATCAACCAAGAATGATTAAGCAGCAGGTCCACTTTTTTTTCTTTTACTTATTGCATTTAAGTCAATACTCACTAATCCTGAAAGTGAGTTGAACTAGCATTTATACTACAATAGTACAAGGCTTTCAGTACATCCATGCAAACATCCTATTTCAGTGGCAGTATGCACTATTAATAACGTAGGAATTCTTGTTCATTTTGCAAAAGAGCATGCAGTTTATAAGATTGAAAAATTAGTTAAATAGCCTAAATGGCTGCACGAAGTACTAACAAATATTACCTGCACAGGCAGAGCAATACCAAGTTTAGTCTTGATATCAAGTGTGATGCTCGGATTTCCATCCCACTGCAACTCCAACTCCATAGTGATGCTTTCTGGTCCATCTTCAATGATAGAAACTCCTAACAAAGATGATGAACTCACATCAGTTTCTTGATCAATTTCACCAAACACAAAATCAAACCAGTAGAGCAGTAAGTTTACAGAATAAGTGGCAGAAGAACCGGTTTACTGCAAACACATCAATGACAGGGGGATCAAGTTTTATTTACATAATTTCACAGGCCACGCTAGTACATCTAGAGAAATTTGTCAAAGAGATGCAAAGCCATTTAAGTTGTCACATTAGCCTCATAGTTACATGAGTGGATGTGTGGTAGTATAGTTGTAGGTGCCAAGATAGCGACCAGGAGGTCACGAGTGGAATAGCTCACCACCCACTTGAAAAGCTGATGTAGTGAAGGACCAGCTGAGAACTAAAGGTAGCAAGGGAGCTAATCATGACAAAGTTAGCTGGAGCTTACCAGAAGCTGAAGAACTATACCAAGAGCTGGAGGCTAATTCTAATCCTCAGATCAGCTAATATAGTGTTTACCATCAGTAATATGTAACTAGATAACAACACGAAGTTAAGAACAAAGTCACTCTCATGATCTGGCCTGGCAACCATGATTACGTTTAGCTGGCACTGGTGGTTTATAAGTACCCTGATTAACAATGTTAAGAGGGTTGGATTCATTTACATCTGAGACATTTCCATATAACAACTAGGCAGTTCTCTGGTTCTCTAAAAATTGTTTAACACTTCTGCAGTACCAAACTAGGTATTTACAATTGCCCTGTTAACAAATTCTTTTCTTCAAATTCAATACGAAAAATTCTAGGAATAATTTGCTTATACCACTCAATTATTGCTATCTGAAAAAAATTCGGGCAGCACTAGAGATAGATGGAAACTGGGGGATGTGTGGTAAAGCATTGGAATACATCTCTATTGAGCACTCTGTAAGGAAGCGATAAGTTAATCAGGAACCTGACGGCAGCAGGCTCCATGGTTAACTGCAATGTTTGAAAGCAGTCGTTATAACAGTTTTGGGTTACAGAGGTAATAAGTGAAGTCATTGTAACGGATGGTTATAATGTTAATTTGGACCGCTGGAGAAGCTGTTATTTCAAAGAACAAAATGAAAAACAAACAAAAAACACCAACCTATGTTACATAACATAATGACAGCCGTTTTAAATTGTTATTGCTCGAGAAAAATGATTGCTAACAGTATTTTTGCCATATGGTTAAAATGGTTTTTTTCATAGGGTTAAGCCATTGCCATTATAATGGCTGTTATTTCCGTTAAAAGAGTTAGACATTGGGTAACGTGATATAGATGTGAAGATATATAAGGAAAGGTTCAGAAAAGATACATTGTGAGAGAATACAACAACTAACGATTATAAAACCAGTTTCAAGCTGAACAAATCTTAACTCAGAAAAAGAACTCCTGAACATGCAAATAATCTCCTAACGAATTAAAATCAGATAATACAGCTGTGTGCTGGCCTCATGACCCATTGTAATTCAGAACCAAGCTTGATCTAGACTAACCCAGGGAAAGTAATCCTCGACAATCTGGACATGATTTTTTTTTGAAAACAATCTGTGGGCCCATCTGAATTAGAATCAGAAAATAATAAAAAGTTCCTAAGTGAGAAATGCTTCGATTTTTAAGCAACATAGCACTTACAAATATGTACAGAAGGCATCATGTAAGTGATAACTTATATGCACAACCTCAGTTAATCCAATGGCCACTCAAAGAAGTGTGACATAATGCTTATAGGCATGATGAAATCTAGGTATACCGAATCAAATATGTATCACAAATCCATGACCCACAGATCCACCCACTAAACTAAAAAAGATTAACTGGCAATATGTAGCAATTTGCCTGCAAAGTTGTCAAGAAAGTCAATTTCTGAGTTACGATCATATATACAGATGATGCTAAAATCTTAAAAGGACTGACAGAAGCTATTGAGCTCCTTGTTGGTTCATGAAGATAACTAATTTGGTATCTTCACACAAATTACATAGATCCTGCTAACTTCAACAGAGATCTGTTCACTTGGATGTAGATATTTGTCTCAAAACTAGATAACATTCATTTGACTAACTTGATCGATCTCTGCTAACTAGGTTGAATCAATCGATATCGAGATCTAAACGGAGTAAGGGAGCTTAGAGAACTCAGAGAAAAGAGAGAAGACATTGGAGAAATGTAATATTTCGTTAGACGGTAAAAGATCATCCCCTATTACCTCTACAACTTTTTATAGACAGACATTGAAGTTAGCTTACTTAGGAGCATTGATAGTGACTACTTCCTTATCTTGTACAGCTCATCATATTCATCATCAGAATTTGAAAAATGGATTTGTCACCTACATCTTTGACCCCTCCTAACCAATAATTAAAAATCTGGAGGAATCTTGTACTTGTCACATACATTATCTATTGGAGTAGCTCCCCAGTATTCCATATCATCTACTAGATCTCTTAAAAGCTTTGGTCCGTTAACAACGCCCGCTACTCAAACTCTTCTATTAAAGAAGCAAAACTTAGAACTCTCTTACTAACATATCATCTATATAACTTCAGTTTAAAGATATACTATGTGGACCATAAAGGACAAATCTCACAGTACATCTCAATTCAATTCAACCTACCTTTTGAATATTGGGAGCAACTATACCCTGTATAATGTAAGCTCAATGTTAAGAATATCATCTCCTAGCTGTATATTACATCTTATAATCAATAATACTTCATTTTTGGGGGTTGAGTAGGCCTTAAGCTCTATTATTTGTTAACCTTCATATGGTAGAATAGATCATTCAGTGTCTTATCAAAAACTAACACCAGTGTAAAAAGCTTTCATCTTTTCGTGGGAGAGACTGGGGACAGTATCCCAAGCAATTTACCAAACCCCAAGAAATTGCAGGTACAGAGAGTAACTCTAACTCAACTAATGACACAATGTGGTCAGTTCCAAATGATTTCTCCACAAACAGACATACACTCGTTTAAAGAGAAAGGGGCAAAGATGTGATAAAATATGAACCTGGTCTCTGGTGATCAAAAGATTCAAAAGGAGACTGAACATAGACGAGGTACAATAAGCCAGATATCAGACCTGGCTAGACCTACACGAGGTGATCATGACAAAGAATGGAGCTACAAGTCAGGGGATGACTGGGGATCGCAAAACAAGGATTTGCCACCAAGAACAAATAGCAAGTCGAACACGGCCAACTATATATATGAGCAAGTCGAACACGGCCAACCCTTGTCACAAAAATGGAAAAAGGCTTCTTCTCTTGTAAATTTCTCCTGTATTTCCTCATCTTTCATACTATTGGTAAACTATCACAGCCTATCCCATTCACCATCGCCGTTTCTTATATACTAACTATCAAAATTATGGGCATTGTGAATGATCATCTTGCATGCATAGCAGTCTAGAACAGTTACATGAGATAACTACATATTAGAGCTGTTTGGCAGATCCAACTATCTTCATAGCCATGTTTAAACAGGAGGAAACGTAAACAGGAGACTATGACAACTTATACCATGTTATGAAGCGACATTTGACAACACACGGATAGACGAAGTTGGCCTAAGAGTGTGTTCTTGTCCACAACAGCAGAAGAACATTTCTTTAATACCTACATCTAGCCATGTTTTCAGAGACATAGTTTATGTCAGAAATTATTGTCAAGGAAAGTACAACGATGAACCATCCCTGTCAGCTGCTTTGGTTGCATTGACATTGAAAAATAAATCAGCTGGCCTCGGTTGATTTTGATTCAAGTGTCTCGGGTTCAATCACATTTCTCTTTTCAGCATTAGACTAGTGGTAATAAGTATTAAATCAAGAATCATAAAATCATTGCCACAAAATGGCTCAGTGGTGGTGGTATAGTAGTGAATTCATTGGAGTAATGAGACCTCATAAGTTTCAGGGATGTGAGGGTGGAACGAAAAGAGATATCCCCTACGCTGAAAATGTTTTTCTTTGTTTTGTTTTCAACACCAACTAGTGAATACTAGATCATAAAAACGTTAAAATTGGATAAGCAAATCAAATTATGATTCAATCATTTCAGGAAAAATAAATGAGAATTGGAATTCTTTAAGCGAAACCAATAATACTGCAAATAAACACCTAATAATCAGAAAATAAACTTCACAGTTCCTGAAAAGCTGAGAAGTCAAACACACCTGTAAGCTGAGGAGCAACAGTACCAAGAGTAAACCTGGAAAATGTTAGAGAGGACAAGATGATAGGTCTATATTGTTCGAGAACCGGCTCAACGTTATTTCTTATGAGCTCCGACGCTGCCTGTGACACAAAGAGAAAAACAAAAAATTACTTGTTTTCACAATTCCTAGCCATTTAAGCATATTATTCACAACAAATGTAAGAAAACAATCCTCAATTACCTCATTAACATACGGCCAAATCTTTGTAAGTTGAAGGTTAAGCCAACTTAACTGCACAATATAAGAAACCTCGGAATTCAATTTTTCATACATTTTCACACAAGGCAACTCAGGTGCTTATGTTTTGGCTCAGTTTCGTGCCTAATCTCTAGTCGAAGGTTCGAATACACAATGGAATATAGAAAACACCATATCTGATCAAGATATCAGTTGACATTTGAAATCTTAAGCGTTAAAAATTTTAAAAAAAATGAAAAAAAAAAAAAGAGGAAAAGAACTCAACTTCTGCCGGTGTGAAAAAACAACCCATGAAGGATAAAAGTCATCAGGAAGAATCTTCTTTGCATCATTTACTGTCAATCTTGCAAAAGACGCCACAATGGTAGCCTATAAACACAACAAAGAGATAAAATCATTTAGAACCTTGATTATGAAAATAATGGAATGAATTCAAAAAAATATAATATGATTGATTTTACCAAATGAGAGCGATGCTTGGATCGGGAGTTCTCGTAATAAACAAGAGCTACAATGAGACCAATACCCACAGCAATCCCAATTACCAGACCAAAGAAGAAGGACATTTTGAGTGATTTGAAAACTGTAAGATACGGTTCCTCAGTTTAGCTGCAGATCTTTCTTCTACTTCTTGTTATTACTAAAGAGCTAAAGAAATTTAAGAAAGTGACCATTGCCGGATTTCATGGGGAAGAAGACAGAAGAAACATAGAATACTTGGAAGTGTCGTCCAAATGGGAGAGGAAGTCAATCATAGACTCGTAAGTCAAACTAATCGTGGACAAGCTCAATTGGCCAGTACTTTTGACTTCTCGGAATGATTACTCGGAGTGGGGAGCAATTAGGTATAAACGGCTAATATCAGCCCAATGGTAAAGAACAAAATTGGTATCCCCGATCGTAAAGTTATATCCCGATAGATAAATTGTGTCCTGGCAGGGAATAGATGGGAGGAAAGAGGCAAATTGCTTTCCCAACAGGGAGATGGATTCCCTACCGCTAAAGCAATTAACTTTCCACTTCATTTTCCGTATTTCCCTTCATATACCTTGAACTTAGAGGGAGAGGATCAACTCACCCAGCCATTCTCGCACTATTTTACGTTTTGGATGTCATTTCTCTGTTTTAAACCTAAAAATTAATAAATTTAAAGTTAATATTTTTAGAATATATTCTTCTGATAAAGGTCTACATTTCTACCAAATCCGAATGTGATTTAAAATCCCAAAATATAGAATCGTCAGTTTAATCGTGTATCTTCTTCTGACTAAAGAGCTACAGAAGTGAAGAATGCATTCCCGGTTTTGAGGGTGAAGGCAGAGTAAATGTCTTCCAAATGACAGATGGGTTACTCATAAGTCAAACTACAGTAATGTTTGTTTGGTGAAACCTAGAAAAGAATTCGGAGTCCCGCTATAGTTGATCAGACTCGACCGACATTTTGAACGTGTATAGGAAAATTAGTTTAATCGGCATCTCTTATAGGCCATGTGAGTAGGACGGTGGGATACTCTAATTTTATTGACACTCTTTCAGAAACTGTCTAACAGTCGTGTGATTGGTTACTTATACGGTTATACCAAATAGGTTCCGGATCGTCTGTGACTTTGCTGGGTGTCTCATCGTGTCCCACCAGTTAAGAGTCACCACGTGTCCATATTTATTTGGGCTTATGACTGGAATGTCTCAATTTTGGAGGGTCAACTCTCATTTCTGCCCTGACGAAAAAAAATAAACAAAAATGCCCAATCCGTTAGTTTTTCAGTTAAGTTTGGACGGGATTTTTCAATGAATTAGGTCCATAATAACCATGGGGCGTGCGAACTGGCACGTGTGAAAAAAGGCCAAAATACCCCCACATTTCATCTTGGAAAAAGCCCTAAAAAGAGATTTAGGTTACAAAAATGCCCCAAAATGAAAAAGTTACAAAAATGCCCCAAAATGAAAAAAGTCACAGAAATGCCCCAAAATAAAAAAAGTAACACAAACATAAAAAGTCTTTAAACATAAGGTTACATTTACTTAGAATTCTTACATGAAAACAAACAAAACAGTAAATAACACAAAATGATAAGTTTTTCTTACATGAAAACAACTTAAATTATCTTAAGGAGTCTTAAAGGACCAAAAGTTAGAAGGAAACATCATAATACAGATACTTTGAATTAGGCTTTCTTTGCCTTTTCAGAGCCGATTCAATTCCATTGTTTTGGTTCCTAATGTTAACTGTGCCATTGTAAATCTGTTGAAAAGAAGGAGCAGATACAGAAGAGGTGGCTAGTGCAGGATCAGTTTCCTTCCTTTTAGCAGCAGGGGCAAGTGAAGAAGAAGAGGGTGCTGCAGTGCTCGAAGACGTCTTTTTTTTTGAAGAACCAACAGCAACCGAAGAAGAAGAGGGTGCTGCAGTGCCGGAAGACGTCTTCTTTTTGAAGACTCCAAGAGGTGCTGCAGTGCTAGAAGATTCAGTTGTTGAAGCATATTTCTTCCTTGTCTTCTTTGGGTTTCAACTCTCTCAACAACCGTATCTCCATCAACCAAACATACTTTCCTAACAGGAACAGTCTTTGGATTTGATCCAACTGGTCCACCTTGGCAAGTTCGGGCATTGTGATCATTTCCACCACATGTACTACACTTTGTAGGTTTTTTTTGCCTATTCTTCTCCATCCAAGATTTCTTCCTTTTCACACAAGGTCTGCCTGGCACTCTTAGTTTAATTGGATGTTGAAGGTTGACACAAGACTAAACAAATGAAGATAGATGTTAGGGTTAGGAAACTTAATAAATACTCAGATCTAGGAAAACTAACAAAATACTAAAGAAAGCAAAAGTAAAAAAAATATTATTTATATGCTAGATTCTTCAAACAAGCACTAAATTGTACCTTAGTCTCCCAATCATCAATGTCTCCCCATTGTTGAATTGACCAAGAGTAGGTGGTCCTATACATGTCCACGGTGTAGTATTTACTACAATACCTGCAATCATTCGGCACATAGTCATTTCATATGATTCATTGCATTCTTTAACAAATATGAATTATGTTAGAAAAGTAGGAAAATTACTCACATTCTCCAATCAGGATTGAGTCCCAGCAAAACACAAGTTGCATGCTGACATGGAAACTGCCGCAATTGCCATTGTCTGCAAGTGCACGTCTGACTTTCAATATTCACCACAAACTCTGCCTTTGAGATTTTATTAATGACCTCATATGTCTTCATTTCCGATGCAGGTTCAACATCAAAGTTCCCTCTAAGCCCACTCATTACATGAATGAGCTTTTTTGCTTCAGGTACTAGGTCATCAAAGTTCCATGTTGCAGCTAGTTGTCTTCTTTTGAAATACAATCCATTTACCAACTGTGTATACATTGTGACTAACTTGATCACCGGTTGGTTTCTAAGATTCTTACACATATTGTTAAAACTTTCTGAAAAGTTGTTATTTATATGCTCACAAGCAACATCATGTGGGAACCATGCCCTTGCCCAACATTTTGGATCCAAATATAGCAAATACTTGTGTGCATCAGCATTTATTTCTAGGATTTCGCCCATATGTACCTAAAAAATTACACCACCACACATTTCATCCAACATGTGGGAACAATGGACTGCTACTAATAAAAAAATTACAAGAATTTGACAAATTGTACCTTCCAGTGATGCACTTTATATGCTTTTGCGGCTTGCCAGAGAAGATTTGTCAATTTAAAACCCTTAAATCCATTGCTCTTGAAATTCAGGTAGAGATGCCTGCAAATTAACAATATCAGAGATTGTACATAAATGAATGTATTAACAAAAACAAGTATATAATAAAAATTACCTAAAACAATATTTGTGATTTGCCAAAGGGTATAATTCTTTCACTGATTCAAGAAGTCCCTTTTGTCTATCAGATATAAATGTCAAACCAACCCTATCTGACACCTTTTGCTTCAAGTCTTTTAAGAAAATGTACCAATTGGCTTCAGTTTCTGACCTGCAGACAGTCATACCAAGGGGAAATATTGCATTTTGTGCATCTATAGCGGTTGCACAAAGCAATACACCACCTAGCTTACCAGACAAGTGCATTCCATCCAACCCTATAACCATTCTACAACCATTCAAAAAGCCTTTAACCTGTGCATCAAATATTATGGTCAAACTCTCGAATCTATCATGTTCACCATCATTGGCATAAGTGAAGTTGGCTATGCTTCCAGGGTTCAGAGTTGTAACAGCAGTACAAAGTTGGGGAACTTTGGTATAACTATCTTCAAACCTACCCTTAATCCTGGATAGAACCAAATGCTGCCACCACAAACCCACAAAAGATCAATAAAATATCTTATTAAATTACAAAAGAAAATTAGAAATCAGGAAAATTCTTACCCTTGCTCTGTTTGCTACCCACAAAGGTATTTCAATCTGCAATTGTGGCCAAATGATTTCTTTTTTAATTTGTTTTGCAGTTTTGTTCACAAATGAAGTAGCATCCATGTTGTCATACAAGTAATCAGCTACAAATTTGGCGTTGCATTTCGGATTTTTAACTCCACTTTGAGTAGCACAACTGTGTTCCATATTGCAACTCCTAATTGTGATAGTCGGCTCACCAGGAATGGCTCTTGCCCTAACATGCCACTGACAGTTCTTAGTTTTTTGGAACTTGCAAACAGCATACAATCTCGTCTTATCTGTCTTGGTTATCTCGTACTGCATTTTGTGGATTACTGCATACTCCCTAACATGCTTCCTGAAAGCATGTATATCTTCAAACTTCTGCTCACAAAACATTACACCA
>JAJJMC010022868.1:15387-52771 GCA_023531435.1 Papaver californicum
TGTAACATTCTCTCTCTTATAATCAAATACTCTCTCCCACTTAAAATCTCTAAGTCTCCAATTCTCTTGTGTTCTTTTAGGCTTACTTGAAGAGTTCAAGTGCCACACGGTCTAGTCCAAAATCTTAGCCCGCGACAGTTGGTATCAGAGCGAAGCTTAAGACTCAAGAATGGTTGACGTTAATAGCAACAACACCATGGAGAAAGATGTCGATGGCCAGGCCAAGAAAAGGGGCAAGTCCAAGGATACGCAAACAAGTCTTGAGGCAAGAATGGTACGTATGGAAAAGCGAGTGAGCGATTTC
This sequence comes from Papaver californicum, assembly GCA_023531435.1. Taxonomy (NCBI): domain Eukaryota; kingdom Viridiplantae; phylum Streptophyta; class Magnoliopsida; order Ranunculales; family Papaveraceae; genus Papaver; species Papaver californicum. Next base: position 15,692 of record JAJJMC010022868.1, read on the forward strand.
CTTATACGCGCCGATGAAGAGTTTCTAACGAAGGAAACTCTTGAAGGGTGGAAAGATACCTTCGAGGAGGCCATAAGCAAGGCGGTGGACGGTATCAAGATGGACGCAGAAGCTCGAATCCAAGATGCGGTGGAGGATGCCGTGGAGGAGGTGAATGCCAAATTGCTGTCAGTTGAGCAAGAGCTAGAGGCAGTGAAAGGAGAATTGGTATTGTGCAAAAGGGCTTCCATAAACCAAGCCATGCACGAGGGGCCAAGTAGACTCTCAAGAGAGGATGCTCCCAAGCCAACACTGTATAATGGGAAAAGAGACGCGAAGGAGACTGATACTTTCATATGGAGTTGCGAAAGGTATTTCGAACACCTGGAGATGGAGGATGATGCAAGGAAGATAAAAAGAGCTACGGTGTTTCTCACGGAGAACGCCTTAGCATGGTGGAGAATTCGAAGCCAAGAGATTCAGCAAGGTATGGCTACTATCACTACTTGGTCAGATTTTAAAGCCGATCTTAAGAAATACTTCTACCCGGAGAATGCGGCTTATGAAGCAAGAGCGAAGTTGAAGTATCTTCGTCAAACGGGTACAACCAAAGAGTATACCGAGACGTATACAAACTTGTTGCTAGAAATACCCAACCTGTCTGAGGAAGAGAAGCTCTTTAACTTCTTGTGTGGAACAAAGCCATAGGTAAAACAAGAGCTGGATCGCCGTCGTGTGCAAATGATGACCGAGGCAATAGCTTTATCCGAGACCTTGATCGAGAATACAAGGCCAAGCTTCGAAGAAAGAGGGAAGACTTCAAAAAGTCACCATGCCAAAGGTGGGGAAGCGAAGGAGGATAGAGACAAGCATACCTCAAAAAAGTATCTTTCGTGGAAAGACAAAACTTCCGAGCATAAAGATAAAGGTAAGCCCTCCTACTCTTGCTTCTTATGTGACGGAGATCATAAAGTCCGTGATTTCCCGATGAAGGGTAAACTTAGTGCGTTGATGGAGGAAAATGGATCTGACGAGGAACGGGATTCCATGATGAGTTCGCTCCAAATGCTAAGCAGTGTCCAAGCTAAGACGGAAAAATCCAAGAGCAAGGATAAGACTCACATGTTCGTAGACGTTAAGGTGAATTAGAAGACCTCCCCGCGCCTTAGTGGATACGGGAGCCACACACAACTTCGTATCCAAGAAAGAAGCATTGCGGCTAGGCATGAAGTTCGCTAAAGGATGAGGTACCGTGAAGGCGGTGAACTCAGATGCGAAGCAACTAGTAGGCGTGGCACGTGGTGTGGAGATGCATCTCGACAAGTGGGTGGGATCTGTCAATTTCTCGGTGATCCCTATGGATGACCTTGACATGGTGTTGGGGATGGAGTTCATGTGCGAACAACGTGCCATTCCAATGCCACCTTTTGACTCCTTGTGTATACTCGGAGAAAAATCAACACACCTTATCCCGGTGACTAGGGAGAAGAAGAAGACCACGGTGTTGTCGGCGCTACAACTTTCAGAAGGGTTTAAGAAGGGTGAGGTAACCTTCATAGCAACAATGAAGGAGGAGGAACCGACTACCCAAGTTGAAGAAGTTCTGAAAGGCATGAAGAAGGTTCTCGAAGAGTTCAAGGACGCGATGCCGAAGGAGCTGCCCAAGAAGTTGTCGCTAAGAAGGGAGATCGATCATGCGATCGAGCTGGAGCCTGGCGCTAAGCCTCCCACAAAAGCACCTTATCAAATGTCCCCACCGAAGGTGACTAAATTGAAGAAACAACCCTTGACTCCAAGTACTTTGGCCACTTCTTATGCAGGTGCTTTCTCTGTTGGCAACAAAAAAGAGGCTTAGCACACGCCCAATTGATGAAGGCGGCTAAGAAAATGAAGAAGTGGGTCAAAAAGAGGCGGCATGTGGAGTTCCAAGATGGTGACATGGTGTTTGTCAAGCTTCTGCCCCAACAATTCAAGTACACTCGGCCGCTACACAAAGAATTGTTACGCAACTACGAAGGGCCGTTCAAAGTACTAGCCAAAGTGGGAAAAGCTTCCTACAGAGTGGAGCCCCCATCAAAGATAAAAATCCATCCCGTCTTCCAAGCGAGCAATCTAAAGGCGTTCAACAAGGACGAGGAAGACGAGAGTCGGAGAGTATCAAGACGTGCACCTCCCATTACAACTTCTTTCGACAAAGCTGTAGACGAGATACTAGCTGACCGGATTGTTCGAAGGAAGGAAGTGCCGCCTTGCAAAGAATACTTAGTGAAGTGGAAAGATGCATCCATACAATAAGGAACATGGGAGCCCGAAGCGTCTCTCTGGCAATTCAAGGATGCGATCAACCAGTTTCACAATCAAGCCACGACGAGGACGTCGCGAGAATAGGTGGGGGAGAGTGTCACGTCCCACCCATTTCCCACATATTGGGTTGGCCCATGACAAGAGTCTAGGTCCATTAGAAGAGCCTAGAAGATTAGAGAAGTCCACATATTCTATAATATTCTTGGATAAGGAATATTCCCTTGTATATTCTTGTAAAGTATAGAATACTCTAGAAGATGATGATTCTAGAACATGTTCTAGAATCCTCCATAGCATACTATATAAGGTGGAGAGCTCATTTGCTCAAATCATCCACCAACAAGTCTTAAGCAATTGTAACATTCTCTCTCTTATAATCAAATACTCTCTCCCACTTAAAATCTCTAAGTCTCCAATTCTCTTGTGTTCTTTTAGGCTTACTTGAAGAGTTCAAGTGTCGCACGGTCTAGTCCAAAATCTTAGCCCGTGAGACTAGGTACGCCTAAATCATTTTTATTTTTTACCTTAATTTTCTCAACTATTGAACGATTTAATAGTTTTGTATTTTAGGTAAAAAAAAATGGACACATGGCTGATTCTTAACTGGTGGGACATAAGAAGACACCGAAGAAGAAGACGGATCATCCGGAGCCTACCAAATAAGGGTGAATCCATGGCAAATGGAATTTTATGGGATATCTTAGCCAGCAGATAAGATCTAGCCGCAAGGCCAACGGATGTCGAGCGTTTAAAGCTTAGCCAGTCGGCTTATCTTTGGCCTCAAACGGCTAATAAACCCTCTCAAAATATTCCACTGCCACCGGTATATCGAGATTCTAGTCTGGATTATGATGATTATAATCATCCTACACAGCTGGATGTAGTTCAAAATCATATAGCAAAAAAAGAGATCGTCAAATGCAAAGAACGAAAAATGATGGGAATCGAACAAATACCCTTATTATCTATGTTCATAAATACCCCTACACATTATATATATATATATATATATATATATATATATATATCCTCAGTTTCTAGAAGGTAATCTATTTTATTCATTACCAAGTTTACCCCTTCGTATATAATTAGATCTAATATTCTGTCGAATAAATTTTAACGAGAGAGAAACAAGTCTTCTTGTGGAGAGAATTTTACAACAGACGCCTGCACCAACACCTTCACCAGCTCCGCCACCTCTTCCAATTCCATCATTATCTCCAGCACCCCCTTTTAGTCCACTGTCTCTAAAATTTCACCATCAGCTCCATCACTTCTTCTTATATTTCCACCAGATCCACCACCTGCAGCACCATCACCATTGTTAGGACGACCACCACCGTTTCACAACAACAACAAACAGAAACTAAGGTTATAATCTAGAGATTTCAAATCAAAAATCAAATCAGAAACTAAGTTTTTCAGATTCAACTAAAAAAAATTCTAGGGTTCTTGGTTGGAAATTCATCAATCGAAAATCTAAGTTCAGGTTTGAGTTCAGTTCACCTTAATCTCTATTACCCAACTCTTTTTTTTTTTGAAAAAGATTTAAGATAGATTTTCACCTTATTCAGATTTTTCAATATGATCTCCGATGATTGTAACAAGGTAATAAGATTTTTAAATCTCGAGTTTAATAACTAATTGAGATAAAATTTGTTTTTTTTTTCAGAATTAATTTTGAAAGTCTTTTCCATTGAAGTTCAATTTCTGATCAAGGAAAGTAGCTAATTGACAATGAGAGCAAGGTGTCTGAATGTATAAGATGATTTTACGACTGCATCAATAATCACACCTTCTTCAGATCTTCCGTGAGCAAATTTTGCAACAGTGTATTAGATATTATTTTAGATGGAAGGTTGATGATCTTCAATTACGATCATTTTGAGGTTAATACTACTCCTAATTCATTTACATTTATGATTCTTATATTTTTTATGTGTATGTTTCATGTTTGTGAACATTCTTATAGATGCATAATGCTTGATGTATGTATACAATGTGATTACTTTTATGCGTTAATTTCGTTACTCCTTTGTACGATGAGTTTCTGAATGTATACAAATGCAGATGAATATTTTTTAGGAATGATGTTTATTGTTTACAGTTTCAGATTATGCAGTCAGTTGTTATATTGTCTGCATAATATTGCTACAACTTTGATTTTGTAGCTTTGTTTGGTGATGTTGGTGGTATAATTGGAATTGGTGGTGGCAAAGGAATTGGAGGTGATGCTGGGGAAATTGAGTTGAACTGAGGTTGACAGTAGTTATTGTTGAGTTATAATGTTGATTTAACTTTTGTTTTATGTGTTTGTTGATATGTTTCCAATTCAGATCACTTGTTTTTAATTTTCCACATTGAATATATTTGTGCCCCTCATAAACTCCATTAGTTTTTAACTGAATTTGCATTAGATCGTTACTTTAGAAAGATAGGGAGCTTTTATTTTTGCTACGAGTGATGTTTGTAGAGATTGTTGATTTATTGTATAATCTTGATGTTTAAAGTAGGTATTACCTTCATTTGAACGTCAAAGATCTTATGAATCATTATACCCGTAGATCTATATATGTTCATTATTAAGGGTAGATAAATAGTTTTTGTACTAGAAAGGTTTTAGTGAGCATATGCCTGGAGCAGGGAGTTCAAGATATATATGACTGACTGACTGAAAACTTATGTCTAGTTTTTTCAGTTTCATTTGAACTTCTTTTGTTGTCAACTGCAGTTTGAATTTGATGTTGATTGTTTCTTTGTGGTTTGGCAGGAGATTGTCCCAATCTTGGACTGGGAAATGAGAACATTCAGTCCTAGTGTGTTGACGGCTCTATTATTTGCTTCTATGACATTATTCCCTTCCCTGTGCATTCCATCTCCAAATATTTTAAGAATTTGTATACATACCGTATTCATATCAGACGAACATGTGGTGTAACGGTAACACACCTGACTCTAGGTCAGAAAATGCGTGTTCGATTCACGTTGGGTTCACTCATTCGAGTATGTTAATTTTGGTATCAACTTGGGTTGTTGACACCATATTTTGGTGTCAACTTGTGTTTGTTGACACCAGATTATGATGTTAACAACATATATTTTTTCTGAATTTTCAGTTTTGGTGTCAACTTTGGCTTGTTGACACCATATTTTAGTGTCAACTTTGGATTGTTGACACCAAATTATGATGTCAACAACATTCTTTTTTTTCTGAATTTTCAGTTTTGGTATCAATTTTTCCTTGTTGACACCCGATTTTGGTGTCAACTTTTGTTTGTTGACACAAGATTATGATGTCAACCACATTTCTTTTCTGAATTTTCAGTTTTGGTGTCAACTTTAAGATGTTGACACCAGATTTTGGGATCAACTTGGGTTGTTGACACCAGATTATGATGTCAACAACATATATATTTTTTTTTCTGAATTTTCAGTTTTGGTGTCAACTTGGGTTGTTGACACCAGATTTTGATATCAACTTCAGATGTTGACACCAGATTATGATGTCAATTTGGTGTCAACAACTTAATTATTTCTGAATTTTCAATTTTGGTGTCAACTTTGGATTGTTGACACCAGATTATGATGTCAACAACATATTTTTTTTATGAGTTTCAATTTTGTGTCAACTTTGGCTTGTTGATACCAAAATTTGCTGTCAACTTGGGTTTGTTGATACCAGATTATGATGTCAACAGTATAACGTTTTTTCTTCTGAATTTTCAGTTTTGGTGTCAACTTTGGCTTGTTGACACCAAATTTTTGTGTCAACTTGGGTTTGTTGACACCAGATTATGATGTTAACAACAATTTTTTTCTGAATTTTCAGTTTTGGTGTCAACTTGAGTTTGTCGACACCAAAATCTAGTGTCAACAACATAATTATTTTTGAATTTTCAATTTTACCACCACCACCATCATTCTATCACCACCACGAGCACCACCTCCACCACTAGCACCACCACCATTCTACCACCACCACCACCACGTTGGAGTGGTAGTGGAATGGTGGTGAAGTGATAGAGAAATGAATTTGTTTTTTTTTTAATAAAAAAGATGTTATATGTGATAAATAAGGGAAAAAATTAAATAAATAAGAGTATTAAGGTAAACTAATTTTAAGTGGATAAAATTTTTAAAAAATGAAAGGTATATTTATTTTTTGTAGGAGTATTTGTGAAAGGCTTCATTTATAGAGATTTAATTAATGTACCCAGGTCAAAGAAATTTATGATGTTATCGTTCGTATAGGAATAACTCCACACAAGCTGGAGATCACATCAAGGTTTTACAAATTTGATGCAGCAAGAGGCATGTATGACCACAACTTTTTTCAGAATCCTCGAGGTTATGGACCGTCAACAAAATGACGCTCGGAGAGGGGATCACGAACTAACCCACGGCCCATAGAAGGTGTACTCTGCAGCTCATCTAGAGGGGTTAGATGGCCATACAAATAGTATGTTGGTTTAGCTAGAACTCTTTCCATTTACGGTACAAACAATTACAAAATATCTACTTTTCTTTAATTTTGTTCAGTAGTTGTAGAACTGAAAATGGTCAAGTTGACGAATAACCACTTTTAAAGTACAAAATCACCCTCCTCTCTTAACACTCAGGTAGTTCATCCTTATTTCCCATAGTTGCTTGTTTCATATTGGGCCGATCTTTCCGTGTAGGTGCTGCACACTGGAAAGCCAGAGAGAACATTTTATCCAGAATCTCTACGTGTACAACTTCAGTCATTGAAGGATCAAACATCTCCACCAGTTTTCCAGCCTTGTAGTTTTTGAAAGCCTGCACATTTTCAACACTTAGGACATCAATCACTGGACTGTAGCGTACCTACTTCATTAGGTATAGACACACTACCTCTAAAAAGATAATACAGATAGAACCAACTCAGCTATGTCAGTAGTATGTTCAGGGGACAAGCAGTTTTGACAAAAAATGTGTATAAACTATTCACTGAGGAACCATGCAGATAGAAGGTTCATGCAAGACAGTATGAAACTATACAAGGTCCAGTAAGCTAAACATCCATAAATTGGAGAATTATCGATCATGGATTTTCTTGACCTAACTGACCTTAGTTTAGATAGCCTCGTTATATAACTGCCTACTACCTGAAAAGGGCCGGATATCCATGTTGTTCTACGATGTTGGACCTCTGGGAATCGCACCAAGAGCTAATTTTTGTTTGCAGATGTTCTACTCATCGTGTAGATGATCCCCCAAAAAATACTTCATTCTAAAAGATCATGCCCTTCATCTTTTGAATCAATGGGTTCTTTCACATCGAATCATTAGACAATGAGGTTACCAATTTTAGAATGAGCTGAATTCTAGTGAACTTCAACAAACAAAACAAGTATGGTATTCCTCCTAAACTTCTGTCAGTGGTCAACTTCAAGTTGGCTCTAGGGAGAGGCAAAGAGATCATCTAAACTGTAAGGAGTAGATATGGCAACCCACAGTCATCCCTCCCCTACATGTGCTAATCATTTTAGATATCCCCTTATCTTTGACAAAAAGAAGCATACGATTTTACGAAAGCTTACTTAAGGAAGAAAATGCTTACCCATCTAATTGTAATCCTTTCATCAGTAGCTCTTCTCATCTCAACTGGTCTACGTGCAGTAAAAATTTCAATGAGCAAAATTCCAAAAGAAAATACATCACTCTTGGTGGTGAGTTGATAGGTCCTCAGGTACTCAGGGTCGAGGTAGCCTGCTGTCCCTTTCACTTTTGTTGATATATGTGTTTTCTCTACTTCTGTTGGCCCCGCTCTTGCAAAGCCGAAACCAGCCACCTTAGCCCTAAAGTTATCTGTCAGCAAGATGTTGGATGACTTCACGTCTCGATGGATTATTTCCTTTTCTGTTGAGAGATCACAATAAGGTCCAACGTTTATAGTTTGTACAAAAAATAAAAACTGAGATTAATGAGAACATAGACATAAAAAATATTCAATCAGTTAAAATGATATCTAATTTTTATTTACTTTTTCTCTTATGTAGAGAAACTTACACAGAAAAATTAAATAAAATAAATAACGCTCCCCAAAGTTATAATTAAAAATTCCATCAAAATAAAATAAAAGTTAAAATTAAAAGATAAACCCAAATTTATCTACTTGAAGGAGGTCAATCTTGTTGGCAGTTCAGCTCTTTAACATGATTCCTTTAGACTTCAACATGATAATGGTTTTACTATGCATAATGGTAATCTTATTGAACTACATTTAAGAAACAGAATTAACAAGTTCTACAACTTTACTTTAAGCTTCATGCATAATGGCACAAAATAGATCACCCATACAGATATCGAAAGATAGTTGTATAATTATTAGGTTTTAGACGTGAACTTGACCTTCTACTTCTATCTCATCAAACTTAATTGGTAGATGAAAACATTTTTAGGCAAAAGGCTGAAAGAGATTTCACATCATGCTTCAACAGACTTGTGTCCTTCAATCTTACAAGCACAAGTTGGACAGACACCCTGTACTAGACTTATATAAACATATATGCCCTTTCATGGTGTCCTTGAGCTACTTTAGACTTGTTGTAACATTAACCAAACATGAGCTTAGGTACATGACCTAAAACTTCAATCTAACTTTAACTAGGATTCTCATTAGTGCTGTTTACCTTAATTTAACCTTGAATTGTTGCTAATCCCTAGAGAAATCCAACAAATTTTATGATAAGAAACTTGACCTTCTGGCGTAACATTGCTTTTTCCACCTAAGCAATAGTAATTGAAAGGGCACGGTGGACAGGAAATGAACTACTTTCACTTAGAGATAAGAACTAGCAATATTCCCAATGGATCAAATCAGTAAAACAACGAGCAGTTTAGTGTAGGGTTCAACCATCAAAGATTTAAGATAAGCATTAGTAACTTTCAGCGTCTATCAAATAATTCCTCCAGAGTTGCTCTACATGTGTTTCTATAGACCATATTTGACACCTTTTTGAGTTGACTGTTTTGCGGGAGTTGAATATCTTGGTAAATGTACTAAAAAAATCCAACTCTCTACATTATAAATGAATACATAAATCCCTAATCAATGACAGAAAGTGAGCACAACATGGTAATACCGATAAAGTAATGTAAATCTATCATAAAATTGGTTTCGTATGTGGCTGACAAAAAGATGCTTCCAAACCAACGGAGAAAGAGCCAGCTTTACTATCATCCAGCTGAAAGTATTATTTGCCAGAGAATAATTCATATCCATTCCAAACTATGCTAATACTTTTACAATAACCCTAAGCCCCAAAAGAAATGTTCGGAAGAAAAGGACTCTTGAACCTCTCTGCAATGGCGGCACTCAGAACAGAAAACTTTCATTAAAACTATTAACTTTTGAGCAAGCGGACAGGATTAATTCAATTGCATGACTTTTTATACTGTGTCTAGAGAAGTTAATTTTTTAGCTGATTGTGTTGCTAAAAGAGGTCCAATTTACCTTTAGCCTTTAGGCATAACAGAGGGAACTACTGGTTGACAGGATTGTCGGAACTCACTTGAGGTATCCAACAGAACTAGCACAAGCTGAGATGGGGATAAAACAGTGAATCTTTTCTTTTCATCCCAATTTGTTTTTGAATGTATGCATAGGTTCTGCCATGGATCTCTCAAACTGAGAGGTCATTGCTGTATAAAGTCTTTTTCCCAATTAGTGAAATCTTGTTTGCTTAGCAACAAAATAAGAAAGAAAGACAGGATGCAATATGTATCATCATTCTTCACCACAACTTCGGACACAGGAGCTCATAATTACCATGGTATTTGCATTAGATATGATCATTAATAAAGTGATGATTAACGAAATTACCTGCATAAAGATGAAGATACGCCAGTGCGTGAGCAATATCTATGGATATTTCTAGACGTTGATTAAAATCTAGAATTTTCCCACGCTGACCTGCAAGGCATAGATGGTAAACTATGTTAAATCATGACTATCAAAATTCAAAATGTATTATTCCCAGAGATGAACAGATCTTACCATCCAGATGCTCCCTAAGAGTACCGTTAGGAACAAACTCAGTAATTATAATGTGCTCATTCCCTTTGTCTACATAGCCAAGTAACCTAACTAAATTTCGATGTTCAATTTTCGATAGCAATTCAACTTCACTGCTGAACTCAGCTTGTAGACTGTTAAGGTTTTCCTGTTTTCATTTCAACGTGAATCAGGTCATATAATATTAATTGAAACTTGAAACCGAAGTTTTGACGAATCAACAAGCAGTTCACCAATTGGATCAGGTGAAAAACAATTAAATTAACCATGTCAGCTCTTAACTTATAGGAGAACATTTGAACCATGATAATTCAGCACATTGTGGTTGCATGGAAATAAATAGATTTTACGAAGTACAGAAAAGAATTAGCTGTTTTTTAACTCTTCCTACAGTAAGTTCCAGTTCACAATTATGTAGGTGTTACCTCTTTAACAGGAAACCTGATTCTTCGGTCAAATTTCTCTAGTTAAATCAAAACAAGTGGTTTCTATTTCCTCTAAAACTTAAAACCGTGTAGCTAAGGTAAACAGAGGACAGTCGGGCATTTTTCTTAGATGATCCATCTACTAAGCTGTCCATTCTTCTCCCCACTACTGACATCACTCAATACCAATAACCACTAAGGTCCACATTCCTACCACTAAAACCGTCTTTCTGATCTAGAAAAAGAGACCTTACTTTGGTACTATCAGTTTTTTCAACATAGGTAAATAGGAGAGAGATGCATCACACCGCGTCATCAATACCTCTGAAGCTCGAATGAGTAAATCACCTCATCTGGTACTTCTCAATTTTGTCAATTTTGCCTTTTCTTCAAGAGCACATCTCCAGTCAAAACAGCAAATCCTTCCAGTGCTATATAACAAATTTTAGACTGAAGTCTCCTACATTCAATATTTCATCACACAGTTCAGTCCTTGCGCCAAACCGGATCTATTTCAACATAGCATGCTATATGCTTGCACATAAGCCCTCTCACACCAATGCAGTGCAAGCACATCTTAAACGTAAAACATGCAGCATAACTTTTATCCATAAATATGTAAATAAAAGCCTTTGCACAAGTAAATGCTCATGCAGAATGACATCTAGGCTCAGTCATGTGACTTGAACTGAGTTCTTTTTTCGAAAATGTAATTGCAAGTTAGCTACTTTTCATCCTTCTCTGGATGCACTATGGTTGTAGTGGACTTCAATTTGGGTAGAGCACCACATTTCCGGCTCCTACCACTGGTTCCTTTGGTCCACAAAGAACAAACAATTTTTTGCCAGATTAAATTCATATACACTGTAAAGAATCCTACAATCGAAAACTGTGTCAACATTGAATTTCTCTACATTGCAGTTGGCACCGATGTCAAGCTAGACATCATCTAATGTTTTGGCATAGCTGTCAATATGTTTTGGCAGCTAAAGTATTCAGGATTTCTTCATAAACAAATATTGACACATAACCCTTGTCTAAAATGGTACCAGGAGTCCAGGACCTTCATCGCTTGGATCTATACACTAATGTAGGATCAGAGGGGAATAACAAGGTCAGGTGAAAACCTCTAAGTACAACAGAATACAAGGCCAGATTTGTGGCTTGTGGCTTGTGGAATGTGGTAGTCAGTAAGCCAGAGTTGCTCGGATCCTTCAGTCCTGTGGCGGAATCTCTCTGAATAATCAAAGAAGAAAATGTCAAAGGTTGGTTATCCAAAATTTCAATCCTGTTTTACAGAAAAGCTAACCACTGCCACATCACCCATCCGGTACTGTGATTTATTGAGGATGCATTCGAATCAAGGAGGTGTCCTTTGCTTCACGCCTCTAAAAGTGTATGAATTCCTATATGCAACAGTATAACACGAATTCAAGCTAGGCTTGTCAACACAGCCACAAGTAAGTTGTTTAGGTTTAAACAGGGCTAACAAGGGAACACGGTAAACATTCTTAAGATACTTCGGAATTTCGATGCTTCCACCCTTTATACTGCAAGTGCACTTGCACCCGCTACTCCTCCATGTTTGATTTGCTTGGCCCTTTTTGGAATATCCTGACCATCTAAGAATCCTATCTTTATTTGTAGTAAGGAAATAGAAGGAATGAAATTATGACAGCTCTTCTACCATGTGACCAACTTACTCTAACACAATTTTTGAACTAAGTCCTTCACATGTCCCAACCTCCTACCACGAGTAGTGCTTCTTCCTATATATTCTTAACAATGCCTTTTTACCTATAGTTTTCGATGTGTGCAGTATTTAATAAGAAGGGTATTTTTTTCCGAATGTTTCAGAAAAGATGGTATCAAAAATGTCTCAGATCATGTTGATACGTGTGTATTGATAGTACTGCTGGTTTAAAGAACTGTCAATCCATATATTGAATTTGCTAAGCCTAATTTTTAAAGGGTTGGAGGCTTGGAGGTCTAATATATTGAACATTATCTCATGTTAAATTAGCAACAGTTTTCACTAGATACAGACACCATAAGCACACCAAAATCTAGCAAGAATGAGGAAGACAACTAGTACTTGTCATGTAAGAGGTAAATACCTTCTTTGCGCGTTTAATCGCAACAATTGGACCATCTTGTAACTGAGCCCTATAGACTGTTCCAAAGCCTCCTTCACCTATCAGTAGAGATGGTGAAAAGTTTTGAGTAGCTTTTATTACTTGGCTCATGGTTAGGTGTACAGATCCAATTTCACTCGATTTGGGAGACATTGAGAATCGAGAAGGACTAGGTGGCACTCGAAATGGGCTGGCTGGCATGCGAACTGGGCTGCTTGGAAGTTTTTCAGAAGTAGTACTTCCTTCCAGTGAGGAAGTTGAATCTAGTGCAACATTGTATAAAAAAGAAGTGTTCGGTTAGAGGATGAAAAAGTCTGAGTTGACGAAAGTTTAGTTAAACAGTATGAAACCAACCAAAAAATGCAAAAGAAGTGCAACCTAGTAGTAGTTAAAAATCATATAATAAGAAGCAATAGAAGTTTGAACATGAAACATGCAAGATTTATGCAGAGATTTTCTGTTTGTGATCCAAATAGATTTATATTTTTAAAACAGCCGAAAGAAAAACCCCAAAAATCATGTTCAGAAATAATTTCTAAGCAAAACCAATTCAAAGTCTGAAAGTTTTTTCCTCAGTTTCTAAACTAAAAATATATCCATTAGCTTCAGAAGCAGGTCGGATAAAATACCAAATGCGTTTTTGAATAATACAGAAATAAGAATATTGACGTTTAATTTTGTTATCATACCGACGAAAGTAAATGTGGCCTACATAATGTCCTACTATAAGGTGAATCAGCTCCAGAGTAAAAATATATAACATAACAACTCATGTAAATTACACACTAATTTTTATCGAATAGTAAACCAAGATTGCATACAACACAAAAGCAATACTGTAAAGGGAAAAAGTAGCAATTTTGACTCACTGGTACTGTGGTCCTTGGTTAGGCCAACTTCAGATATGTCCTTCTTTCTTGAGCGAAAGCATGGACAGATAATACTGCAACACAGAAGGAAAATCCCAGCTACTGCCATCCCTACCTTTTTGGTGGTTAGCAAAGTGCTTCCACGGTACTTTTCTTCAGCTGAATTTTTCTTTTGATCGGACTGATCAGTTACGGATTCTTCTGATTGTGATCCCAGTAAAACTTTTCTCCCATACCTTTGAGGCAAACCACCTGCCAAGAGAGACAGAGAAATAGATTCACTATATGATCAACCAGATTACCAACTAAAAAATGAAGCATACATAAAAACCAAAACAATGAAATCGGGCATCTAATCTAATAAACTTCGTAAAACACTGTAACATTATGTTTCATATCCACATCAACCTTAAAACAATAGCACTCAAATACTCAAAAAAAAAACAATAGAAATATATACCTAATGGAATTTTAAACTCACAATGCTTCCTTACAGCTCCTTCTCCCCGTTCTTCCTCGGAAATGGCATCAAAGAAAATCACAGTTTGATAACAGTATTCAAGAGCTTCGCAGAAAGACTCCTTCTTTACTTTGTTCCCGTTTATGTAAAACAAGTCTTCTTGGTCTAAAGACAGCGAATATGTAAATCTATTGGCAATGCAATCTTTTGCCCATCCATTTATAGAGGAATTCAATAATTGAATAACTAAAGCACGGAAAAATAATACAACTACACCCATCCTATAAAAATCGCAAATTTAAGGATTATCTGCTTTATTACAAGAAATACACAAGTCGGACATTTCCATCTCAAACTTGACTAAATTATATCCCCATAAATCATACATCCAGCAGAACTAACTCATTCCCTTTGCAAAATTCGGGGGGATCAAACCCTACAGAAAACAAGGGAAATAGCTAATTTCCCGGTTAGTGGCGGCTGACCAGGTGGAGCATAGTTGAAGAGGAAAGTAAAAGATTGAAAAGTCATTGAAACAGAGATGAACCTTCAAACAAGGCAGGAGAGAGAAAGAGAGGCTGGATAGCAAAGCTGATGTAACACTTCGCCGTCTTCTTGCACATAAAACTGGTCTACATGTCTTTATGGTGACCATCTTTCAAACGGGATGCCACTAGACTCGCTAATGTATAAGAAACCTATTATAGGGTTGCATACTCAATTTCATGGGGCTTATAAAATAGTAAAATAGGATCGTCATAAAGTAAACTAAAAAAATTCTTATCTTAATAATTTTTATAATACCTAGATTATTCTAGATTAATTAGTGATAATTAATTTAATTAGTTAAATTTATTAAGGTTAATAATTGGATTAGATTAATAATTTTTAAAAAAAAATATTTAACTTTTAAAATCAATAAAGGGGACATATATCTTTTCATTTATTTATTTTCAGAACTTTTTACGGCTAGGAATTAATCATTTTCCATCCGTAAATGATTAATTTCTAGCCATAAGAATTCCATATTCGGCTAGGAATTCATCAGTTTCTAGCCTAAATAACTATTTACGATTATGAAATGATTGTTTCCTAGCCGTAAGTAGTTCATTTACGGCTGGGAATTGATGAATTTTTAGCCGTAATAGGCTTGTACTCGGTATGAAAATAAGAAATTTGTCATTTTTCAGCCGTAAACAACAAAAAATTATTATCTAATACTGGGAATTGATTAATTCCTAGTCGTAGATAAATTACTAAGTTCAATTCAGCCATAAATTATCCAACGGCTAGGAATTCATTATTTTCCTAACAGTAGATGGACTACTTACGGTCAGGACAAGATGAGCTCCTAGCCGTAGTGAGTGTTTTCGGCTAGGAGTTCATCTATTCCTAGCCGTAAGTAGTTCCTGAAACTGAAATTGATTGATTTTTTTTTTATCATGAATCATGAAGAAGAAGAAAATGAGAAGAATCATATACATTTTTTTATGAATAGTTGTTAGATTTTGATTTATTTATGGAGAAGGAGTATTTTTGACTTTCGTTATAAATTAGGTCCCCTATCTACATTTAGGATATATGAATCTTATTCAGCCCCTTTAAAAAAAAAGTCTACAACCCCTATAACCGATGTAATTATAGTACAGTGATAAAGTCATTTAGTGAATATACTAGTAATTTTAGTTCGAAACTCCTCAACACCAACTTCTTACCGGTGAAAAGAAAGAAAAGAAAAAGGCTTAATGCCTATGTTGAATTAAACAAAAAAGACGACTTAATTTGATTCTGCAATCTTTCAGTGGCGAAAGACTATAACCCTGTGGACCTTCTTCTTTGGCAAATCTATCTACTAAGTTAAGGAAAGTTCTAGGAACATACTTAATATTTACATGACCTAGAACTGGAAGATTAAAGCAAAGATTATACCGATACTAAGCAAACTAGTATAAAAAAGCTTTAGGATGATTTCCATTACATACCTCCACCGAGTTAAGGCAATCACTGTATGTTGAACCATACAGCCAGAAGACCAATTCTTAATCCAGCCAGAAGACCAATCCTGATACAAATGCCAACTCATAGTCTTTAGGATTTGTTAACAATATATTTTGTTTAGTATTTGAGTAGATTTCTTGTTATGTTTAGGATTTGTTTAGATTTCATACCTTATATAAAAACTACTCTCATTATATAAGAGAGCCTCTACGGTTAAAGTATTAAGAAAAATTAAGAAGCAAATAATTCTTGTCTCAACTTGGTATCAGAGGAGGTTCGATCCTATGGGAGGAGCTTTGCTCCTCTCCAACCATCACCACTAGTTCACATTCATACCATTCCACCAGTATTTTCACTTTGCATTCACATCATCATCTCCTTGCATACCATCTTTGCATCACCACCAGTTCAGTTCCACTCCATACAGAACACACTACAACCACAGAAGTTCACGACCACGGCAGCACAACAACACCACACTACCATCAACACCAGCTTCTAAATATCAATTTGAATCTCTTAGCCAATAGAGAACACCAACATCATTTTTGAGTCTCTTAACCAACAGAGAACACCAACAACAAATTTGAGTCTCTTAACCAACAGAGAACACCAACAAAAAATTTTAGTCTCTTAACCAATAGAGAACACCAACAACATCTTGAGTCTCTTAACTAACAGAGAACCACAAAAAAAATACCAGCATCTACTATTTCTACTTATAATACTTCAACAGGTAGACCACTCAGAATCATCAACCCAGACGTTTCATTTGTTGGGTAGGCGGAAACCTCTGAACCAACTAATTGGTTAAGTTTTGTAAAGACCCAACGTGAAGATTTTCGGTTTAAGGCGGAACCTCTGAACCTGTTAAATGGTTAAGTTTCGTGACAACTCAGCAAGCGAAGCCTCTGAATCTACGACGATCAAGCTTCATAAAAACTAGAAAAGTGGACAAGTATCCACCGTTACCAAGCAAGCTATAGAAGACATACAAAATCTATGGAGACAAGAAAGCAAAATTAAGATGAGATCATATCGACGTGATGACAAGTCAGAAAACTAATCCATGGGCCTGTATGAGCAAGATAAGCGAAGCATGAGAAGCAAGTTGAATGTTCACCATCTACTCTTCAACTTGAGGGGAAGTGTTGAACCATACAGCCAGAAGACCAATTCTGAATCCAGTCAGAACACCAATCCTGATACAAATGCCAACTCATAGTCTTTAGGATTTGTTAACAATATATTCTGTTTAGGATTTGAGTAGATTTCCTGTTATGTTCAGGATTTGTGTAGATTTCCTACCTTATATAAAAACTACTCTCATTATATAAGACAACCTCTTGTACGGTTAAAGTATTAAGAAAAAATAAGAAGCATCAGGATTATTGTTTCAACTTTGTATAAGCAAAAAAAAAAATAGTGATGTATCTTTTTAATCACTTGAGAGTTGCGTTAAAAGATTTAAGATCTGCATCTAAGGCGCAAGTGGCCCAGCCACTTCCTCCTATGACTTGTCTATCTCCATCTGTAGCATTAATCATCAACATTTCATAGCCCATTGAGTTATCATTCTCCAAAAAAGAAGCACCAAACAAAATCTTAAAGCTGAAGTTTTTGTCAGGAGTATGAGAATAATTATGCTTAGTTTTTTTGAATGTTCTTGGTAACATTTTTGTTTTGAAAATAATGCAAAGAAGAGTTCATTTCCAAGTGAATTCTATTTACTAGCTCCATAGGATTAGGTTTAGTATTTCAAAAAACAACTTCATTTTTTGTATTTCCAGATTGACCATAAGATAATACAAATATTTGGAATGACAAAATGGATACTTTTATCATTAATCCAAGAATTAGCCCAATTCATGAAATTATTGAAACTGGGACCATTGCACAAATGTGGTAAGGATAAATAGAACCAAATAGTTTTAGCAAAGTGACACTCAAATAATAGATGAATATCAGACTCAGGGGTTCCTGAATTACGTAACTTGCGACTTGGATCGATATGTTTAACATATTTAGACATTTTTCTTCCCGGTGAAGCATATCGAAGACAAGAGCGAAACCATTTATGGACCAGTTATATTTAGCATGTGTCATAATTATTAGTGGTCTTATTCAGTAAAATGATATTATATGCAAATAGTTATATACTGTGGTAAATCTAGTAGATATCATAAACATGAATTAAGCTTAGATTTTTATGGGAATTTATTTATAAAAACTCTACCTAAATAAGTAAGGAGACAGTACAAAAAGGGAAATAATAAAGATGTCCTAAGTTACTGGCCGATTTAACAAGTTGTCCCATGTTTTGGGGTATTTTGACTCACCGTGCAAATTTAACTGATTTGGATTGCTAGTATGGTAGGTCCAGTTTAAATATATAAAAGTCATATGTATAGAGCAACTCCAGTGGGTGGATAGTATATAGGTTAGTTTATCAATTACCATTCCACGGTGGAATAGATAAACCTAAAAAATAGATTGGTAAATGGGCATTTGAGTGTATTTATCCATTTAGACGTTAGTTAAGTTGATCGTTTCTATGGGAGACAATCGAATCATGTTAAGTCGTTCGGCTCATGTTGCACAGAGTATCGGCCCTTGTTGAGCTGAGCGGCTCTTCATGCACCGAGCATCGGCCCTTGTTGAGCCAAACGGGGTGTCATACACCGAGTGAAATATTTTTTTATTTTAAATATAGTTAAGTTAGTTATTTTAATTTATTTTTTATATATACTGATTTTAAAATAGAAACCGGTCCCTCTTAACGAAAAAAATATTTATTTATATAAAAAACGGGTCCCACCAATTAAAAGAAATATTTGTTTATACAAAAATTAGGTCCACTTGGCTATTGCCCAAAACCGAGTTTGCCAAGGCACGTGGCTTAGCATATTGCCTAAAATGTCAATGCCTACTGGAGTTGCGCTTATTTACTCCTTTAAAGGACTAACTCAATTGTGTCATCACGTTGAACAGTGACCGAAACTCCCTATTTAGTTAAAAGTGAATAATACCCACCCATTTATATTGTTTAATGTCATTCAAACACACAAATACTACAAAGCGATCACCCATCTTACCAGACCCTATTTATACTCCCTCCGTTTCAGGAAAAGAGTTACTTTCTCTTTAAATATTTGTTCTAACAAAAGAGTTACTTTCATTTTCAATATAACGAACTTTCAAAACTACCCTTATTATTTTAAGAAATGTTATTATTCTCATTATAAAGATATATGTAGTATTAAACTTTTTATTAGGGTAAATCTGGAAATAAATTATAAAAGTTATCCTCTCTCATCTTGCCTTAACAATTGTGCAAATGGGAAAAGTAACTTTTTTCCTGAAACGGAAGGAGTATTATTTTCTCATTACTTCGTCCGCACCTGTACCAACTAAAACAAAGCAAAACCCCATACTACTCTTGCCATGTCACCTCTACTTCTGCCCCACTACCTGACGACCAACACCCTCTCTCCATATCCAAACTCCAAGAAAAGTCTACCTCCACATTCTTTCTTTACGTACCAGACAACTCAAAGAAATCCACCTTCTTTTTCTTTTTAAAGTCCGCTCTACTTCGAGCTTACTACACATCTACCGATTCCATACACCAAATAAATTCACCCCTATATATTATAGAAGCCTGATATAAGGGCTCCAAATCTGATTGAGGGGCTCCTCTAATAAGACGAAATAGGGACATTATGAAGTAAAACTCAAAAACCTCTTATCCATAATATTTTCACAATACCAAAACCACCCCTGATTAGTAATCTTAATTACATTAATTAGTTAAGATTAATTTAAGCTAATCATGATTAATTAAACATAATCTTTTACTTAATCAAATGATTTGAATTTTTTTTTTTTTTAATTTGTGTTTGGTGGGAAGAAAAACTAGATTAAATTTAAGAAAATTTTGTTTCGTTTTTTTTCAACCCTAAATTTTGATTCAATAAACCATAGTAGCATTGAGCATACCTCTAACTTATACTCTTGATCTCTTTATGGCTCAAATTTGATGAAATCACGATTTGAAAGATTCAAATTTTGTTGTTCAGAGAAATTTACGGTTGGGTTTCTTGTCGAACCCAACCGTAACCATAAGAACACCGAAGAACACCATTTTTGCCCAGATTTACGGTTGGGTTTTCAACAAAACCCAACCGTAAATCAAAGAACAATGATGAACACATCTTTTTTCCACAGTTACGGTTGGGTTTTAAACCAGACCCAACCGTAAGTGGAAGAAAAATAATGAACACCATTTTTTCCCATATTTACGGTTGGGTTTTCAAGCAGACCCAACCGTAAGTAGAAGAAAATGATGAACACCAAATAGTTACGGTTGGATTTTAAAGGAAAAACCAACCGTAACTCATCCTTTTGAGAATTGATTTTTTTGGTTAAATTTGAGTTTTGAAAATCAAAATTTTGAAATAATTCAATCATTTTTACTAGATTGAAGGTAAATTGGGTGTTTGAAACAAAGAAAAAACGAAAAACACACAAATTAGATAATCCAAATTTGTGTTATCCAGTAGAATTTACGGTTGGGTTTTGGCTTATAACCCAACCGTAACATATTCTGTTAATTTTTGTCCCAATTTTAACATATAATTACGGTTGGGTTTTGCCTTAAAACCCAACCGTATCCAGTAGAATTTACGGTTGGGTTTTGGCTTATAACCCCACCGTAACATATTCTGTTAATTTTTGTTTCAAGTTCAACACAGAATTACGGTTGGGTTTTGCCTTAAAACCCAACCGTAGACAAGTTGTGGTGTTTGTACAAATTGTATTACGGTTGGGTTTAGTAATCGGACCCAACCATAAATGGTCCTGTTAACTGTTTTTTGGTTTTCAATATACTCCAAATTGGGTTTAAAACACACCTTTGTAACTTATTCATTCTATTGTAATAGATTTAAAGTAGTACATTAAAGGAAAAAACAAAGGAAACGAAATACAATAGATCATTGGATGATTACACATAAAAACTTAAAGATAATGGCGATAATCAAACACCCGACTTGTTTCCATAATACGATAGCAATCTGTATGCTTGAACTCCTCCCCATATTTGATTCTATATTGCTCCATAGCCAACACATGCTGAAAAAAACAAATCAATTATAAGTTTGAATTTTAGAAATCTCTTTTTAATTAACGATTTATTAATCGACAAACTTACTCTTTCCACACCGTTCTCGTAGGGATTTGCTACGAATCTCATTTGCATTTCCAGTTTTAAGTTGTTCATTTGTCGATACAACGTCTCAAACCGTCTCTTGATGGCTCTCCACATCCTATGATTTACATTCCCCTCTAATGCCGCAAACATTCGAAATACACGTTTCCACCATTCTTCGGTATCTTGACCCTCATGCCAATGTTCTTGTGAAACAACGTTGTTATTGTTGTTATAGAAAGCTCTATCGTAAGCATGCTCTACCATCGTATGCCATGCTCGAACAATTGCAACATCTTCATCATTCGTGTATGTATTTACCATTTTTAGTGGTTGAAAGGGTATGGTGAGAATAATGAGAAAGTCTAGAATTATAATGAGAATGAAAGGGATAGAGAATAATGAGAAAGTGACAAGGAAATGTTTCCTTTTGTAGGGAAAAAGGAACCAACGGCTAGATTTTTGAAACAAATAATCCGTTGGAATTGTGTACTTTAAGGAGACGGAAATTCAAACATTTTGATAATCCCGTACAATTTACGGTTGGGTTTTGAGGTGAAACCCAACCGTAATCTAGTTGTGGTGTTTCTACAATTTATTTACGGTTGGGTTTAGTAATCGAACCCAACCGTAAAATGATTTTTAGAGTGAAATGTAGTTACGGTTGGGTTGGGTCACCGAACCCAACCGTAACGTCTAGTGTTAGTTTTAGTGTATATTTTACCATATTGTTACGGTTGGGTTTCAAGGCAAAACCGTAATCTAGTTGTGGTGTTTGTACAATTTTTTTTACGGTTGGGTTTAGTAATCGAACCCAACCGTAAATATGAATTTTTTAGTATGGATTGTAGTTACGGTTGGGTTGAGTCATGGAAGCCAACCGTAAAAGGAGATAAGAGAGTTGGTGGGAAAAGTGGAAGAGAGATAAGAGAGTTTTAACCCAAAATTTTGTAAAACCCAAAATGAGTTATTCTAGTGGCAAATTTGTGGAGGGTGAATCCTTGTATGATTGCCAAACTAAATTCTACATACCCATTGAGGGAGACCCAATTATGTATGATTATTTGGATGGTAGAGAGGTTTTAAGTGTAAGTTGTGATGCTGAAACTAAACCAAATGGAGAAAGTAGTCGTCAAAGTGAAGATTCAACTGCTGAGAATAGTCAGGTATCATTCTAACTTAAACTATTTTTCATTTTTTGCTGATATTTAAGGAAATGAGTTACATAATAGTGGTTTTTTTTTGTTACACCATCATGTTTATGGTTGGGTTTTCTTGAGAAACCCAACCGTAACTATACATTTGTGTTTCTAAAAAGTAGAGTTTCACAGTTTTACGGTTGGGTGTTTACCACAAACCCAACCGTAATATATTACGTGCATGGGTATTTACTGCACTTGTTACGGTTGGGTTTTACTCTGTAACCCAACCGTAACATTGCTTTGGCTTTTTTTTTGTTCTATTACGGTTGGGTCTGACGCTTCTAACCCAACCGTAAACTTATTGGTTTTAGTGTTTTGTCTGACGCTTGGCCTTGATCTCTTTTGTTCAGCTCGCGGTTGTACCTCAACCAATGTATGATCAGCCTACTCCAAATGATATTGAAACTATAGATACTACGGATCACTATTTGAACGACCTGGTAGGTTATAGATAAGTTGATAATCCCTTTCGACAATTGTCATAATGCCATTTTTTTTCTCCTAACTTTCTGTTCTTGGACCATGTAGACATGGGATAAAAAAGATGATGCAAAGAAGTGGGCTACAGAACATGGGAAACTCATCATGTGTGTGATTGTTTGTAACAACCAACAAAAACACAACCGCTTTCAAATGGTTTGTGAGTGTAGTGGACAATACACAAGACATGCAAAGAAGGGTACTGAGTATGTACCAAAGACGAAGATCAAGCGAAAAACTTAAAGATCAAGCGAAAAACTTACACTAAGAAGACGGGATGTCCTTTCAAGCTTCAATTTCGTAAGAACAACGAGAATAAGTGGTTCTTGTCTACAATTGTATGCGGTCGTCACAACCACCTACCACCAGAGACTTTGTTAACGCATCCTTCTATGGCCCGGCTTACCAAGGAAGAAAAGCTCATCGTAGACGATATGACGGATAAGCGTTTGAAACCCAGTGATATACTCGGGCACTTGAAGAAAATAAACTCAAATAATGTGTCTACGTTGGAGACAATCTAAAACGCCAAAGCCAAGTTGAAGCGTGAGAAATGGGAAGAAAGGTACCCGATCCAACAACTTTTGTACTTGGGGGAGAAGAAAAACTACACCATGTTTCACGAAGAAGATGAGAATAAAGAAATTAAGCATATTATATTGGCTCATCCCGAGTTTATAAAGTTAGCACGGTGCTCCCATCAAGTGCTTATGATGGATTGCACGTACAAAACTAACAAGTATGAGCTCCCGGTTTTGAATATTGTAGGGCAAACTTCTACCAAGTCCCCATTTAGTGTTGCCTTTTGCTTCTTGAGAAACGAGCTCGAAGAAAGCTATGCGTGGGCATTGGAACAAATTAAATTATTCTACGTTGAAGGATATACCCCTAAGGTAATTATCACTGATAAAGAACAAGGCTTGATGAATGCCATTGCAAGGGTATTCCCAGATGCTCATCATCTTCTTTGCACGTACCACTTGTGGAACAATATTCAAACCAAGTGCAAAACGATTATTCGGCCAACAAAGAAAAGCGAGATAGAGAGAATTAAAAAATTGCCGGATGATGAACAAGAAACGGCCAAAGAAAAATTCGAGGAGGACGACAAGTTGGCGAAACTAAAATGGGCTAGTTTCCAAACTGAATGGGAGGCTTTGACATGGTCTATCACTAAGGAAGATTATGAAGAAAATGTTCGTATGTTATGCTTGCATTGGAGTAATTATCCAAGAGTTGTGAACTATTTGATGAACCATTGGTTGAATCCCCACAAAGAGAAGTTTGTAGCGGCGTTCACAAACCAATATAGGCACTTTGACAACCAAGCTACAAGTACCGTGGAGTCATCTACACAGGAATATTTACGGTTGGGTATTTCTCAAAAGCCAACCGTAAATTTTCTCCTATATTTTACGGTTAGGTTTTAACGCAAACCCAATTGTAACTCACATGTAGCTGATGTGCACATCATTTTTACGGTTGGGTTTTTCTTAAAACCCAACCGTAATACAAAAACAAAAAATTTAATGTGCGCTTTTGTTACGGTTGGGTTTTTCTCAAAAGCTAACCGTAAACTTTTAGTGCAAAATGTTGTAAATATGTTACGGTTAGGTTTTAAGAAAAAACCCAACCGTAATTCACATGTAGCTTGATGTGCACATTATTTTACGGTTGGGTTTTTCTTAAAACCCAACCGTAATAACCAAATTTTTATGGACGCTATTGTTACGGTTGGGATTTTCTCAAAACCCAACCATAAGTTGTTTTTAAAAAATGGCGCAAATTATTTACGGTTGGGTTATCTATTGAAACCCAACCGTAATATCCTGAACTATTCATCTTCTTCCCTTTGATTTACGGTTGGGTATTAAAAATAACCCAACCGTAATACTCAAGAACATGAAATATTACGGTTGGGTTTTGACACGGACCCAACCGTATCAACTGTGTCCAACATTTTTTTTCCAAAAACACAATCAAACATGCGAATAAATCAATTACAAGTTCTAAGAATACATGGGTTTTCTACAATACCTTAGATACACCATTGTTGGACTTTTTGGTGATTGATTTTGCTTTTCACTATCGATTTCTTGTTGAATCTCTTGATTAGGTTGAAAGGAGCAGGGTTGATTGCCATCACTACTACCTTGAACGCCTTTAATATGCTTCTTCATCTTGAATTGTTGAGTTGAGTTTAATCAACGATGGATTTTGCGAATCGGCGATGATTGAGAGCGATTATGGTTGGGTTTTGAGAGGTTTTCTTTGGTTTTAGTTTTTAAAAGTTATGAATAATGTCAAAAGAGTTTAAGTTTTAATTGGTATAAGGGTAAAATCGATATTTAACAAAACCCCCTAGGACATCCGTTATCGTAAAATTGGGTCACCTCGGCTCAACTGGGAGCCCCTCAATTGAATATGGAGCCCCTATATCAGGCTTCATATTATAAATCTAAGTCGTAGATAGGGAATGGTGGATCCATAAATGCTTCTTATGGAACAATAGGGGGGGACATATAAGGTTGTATTTTTTTAGTGTAAAAAAACCGATAAATATGAAGCATTTTCGGCTCTACTTTACCTTGTTGTCAGGTTTCTCTGCTCCTAATTACTTCTCTCACTTTTCTATTCGGTCCTGTCAAGCAATTACATTCACTAAGTTTAAATAAAAATTATTATCATAAGATTATTCATTAATTACAAGTTAGTAACAATTATGAACCCGTCACACACTAAATCAAAAAATTTCATCGAACCCGGTGTCTAACATGGGTTATATGCAAATATTGTTAAAAAATTAATTGATCGGAAGGTAATTATTATGAGAAGTTAAATATGCACGGTGTGTGGTACGGGCGCAAATCTATTTTTTTTTAAAACAAAAATAAATTTGAGACAGCTGACGCTCAAGAAATCGAGACTCGACTTAAACCACCAAAGCGAGCCACCGAGATTTACTTTATACATGGCATCTTTCTTAATTGCTTTGTCTTGTCGATGAAGTGTTGGTGATCTGAATATGCTTGTGATGCTGCTATATCAAGACTACTCAAATCAATTAATGATAGGTTGTATGCCTCTGATACAACAATAGACAACGTCGTGGTCGTGGTTGATCTCAGGTGCACCTTACAAGACGGGTAAAAAAGACACCTATAAATGGCTTTTTTTCTAACAGAAATAACAGACTGAAACAAACGCTTAGCGGTCAACTGAAAACCCGTCTTTCCTTAATGGGTACAAAATACTCACGCTTTAGCACCTGGTGCAACAACAAGCACCGACTTGACTTGGAGGTAGTGGTTTAGTACCAACAGGCGACAAAGTAGCTTTATTACAAGAGGTTATACAACAAATAGATTTAAAGTCAAATACGCCTCTGTGTATTAATTTCTTAGTGGGGAACATGCAGGACACATATCAACTTAATTCAGGTTGCTTATATAATCTTTAAAGTTGTTTTTAGGGTTTTTTAAGTTAAAAAACACATCCTCGTCTTTTTTTTTTGTCGTTCAAATTCAATGATATGTTTAATTTGTGTATTTTAATAAGGTTTTAAGGATATATGTTTGATAAAGAGGGTTAAAAAAAATGCAACAAAGATTTTTTTTAGGGATTTTTTAAAAAAGAAAAGAAAATCATTTAAGAAATGTCTCAAATATTATTTTTTTGGGATCAAGGGAGTGATTTTAAAAAAACTTCTCTGGGATCGAGAAGCACATGGAGTATCTCTATTATAAAAACATAAAAAAAAAAGTTAAGGATAATCCTAGATCGATATAAACTTTTTTAGACGTTGTTTTTGTTTATTCTAAAATCATTCTCTTCGATATAAGGCCACTCAATAACTGTTTAGAAGGTTGATCGGGTATCATTACTAATCTAGGAACCCGAGGATAGAACTCCCATATACGTTTTAATCAGATCTATGATATGGAAAGTCTTTATATAAGTTACCACAAGTTATCCCTGTAAATCCAGTTGAACTCGTAGATTGTGAATCAATGAGCTCAACATATTGAGCGTAAGAACCCTGATCTTCGAGCTTTGGTTTTCAAGTTCTTGTGATTATAAATAAGTTATGCCCAAATGATATTTCCTAGTCATTTAGGAAATCTGATTATCCGGTTAAAGGTCGGGTAATAATAGTTTTATCGACGGACTAGGGAGAAACTCCTAACCTAGTAATTGATATAGGCTAGGGGATTTACAGGCGTATGTCCAAAGTGGTTGTAGGCACATGGATGTTGTTGAAGCGAGGTAGCCAGAAGGGTATTTTGTCTCAATTACATTAGACTTAAGTTGCACAATAGACGAGGGTGTAATGGCTTAATTCGGTGAGTATTCAAAACTGGAAGAGGTGCCAGTTTCTTTTTGTATTTTCCTCGTTACAAAATCATATATGTTGTTTATATTTTACTTATAATTTCCGTGTTATATTATTTTATTTTTATAATACAAAATTAAACGTTTGGACGTTAAACACCTTGTCTTTTTTGTGATCTTGTGTCTCTCAATACGATCATTCAAGGGTGTCTTATATAGGTTAACAAAAAATACTGTACCCTCATCTTTTCAGAGATTACTCGCCTCAACACACGTCTGTTATTTTTTTTAATCTGATTATCATTAGTTCGTATATTCTTTATTTCTATAATAGTGTTTAATTTAAAGATAATCTTTATAAAGTTTCCAAAGGTTGTAGGCTTATATTAATCCTGATTTGATATCAAAGTTTTGATAGGAGGATAACACGATTTGTATTATATTTGTGAATCGATAAAAAGATTTTCAACATCAATAAAACCTTGTAAGATGCAAGTATTATGGATCCAAATGTGAGCAAAAACCTTTTGTTTTCACATCATGTTCCGCATGTTTGTGGAATATACTTTGGACTCCAGTATAAGGCGTCAAGGGACTTGTCGCCTGGTCTGATGTGGATACCATATTTACATAGACTCATGCTATTTCCAATCCACCGTTATTATTAATACAATCCAATAAGAAATTAAATAAAATTCTACTATTTTTTAAAAACCAAATCTAATTAAAATTTATGAATCCAATCCAATCTATTTTCCTTTTCCTTTTCCTTTTCTATTTCTAGTTTCTTTATCTAATCTATAAATAATATGTTTATAAACCCTACAAATCATAATCATATATCTTTTTTGTTCTTCCTCACTTCTACTAATCTTTATCTCTATGAATTCTAGTAACCCTAAATCTAATTGTGGTATAGAAGATATGATGGAAAATTCTACTCCTTCAATCATTGAAGTGGAAAATTTCAATTGCATTGACAAATAACACCACATGGTATTACTTACAGAATTTAATTGCAAATCTGAGTTCTTAAATTTTTGATCAACCCTTTAATTTAAGACAGTTACGTTCTGCTTTCAGTTTGTTTTTTTTTTCTTTGCTGTTTTTCTTTCTTTTTGGTAGACTAGAACAGGGTTCATTAAGGTGAAAAACAGTGGATTTCCTGCTACCATTCTTCTTATAACAGTGAATAACAGTGAATAATAGGCTGTTTTTCTTTTTTTTTTAACACCATTCTTCTTCCAAAGGGAATCCTGCTACAAATGGTTGGATTTCCTACCAGTAATGCCGCTGATAGGAACAAGACATTGCTCATAATTACTTCTGCAGATAATTTAAATCTTCATTACAAATTGCTAGCAGTTCTCGGTGGATGTTAAATCACCATTACATTAGTCAAGAGCCTTGATGAGACTGACAAGATAACAAAATATTAAACACTAAAACATTTCTTTTTCTTTCTACAAGATAACATGGTTTCAGAAACCCATTCAAAATATAACATCGATTTTGAAGAAACCACTTCTCAGTGTCTTACTAAGAGAGCTCAGTATTTAGACATTTCCCTACCATTTACACCAAAACAGAGAACCACTAGAAAGAGCTATTTCCGAGTAAACTGACCTCAAAAAGAAACCTCTGCAGAAAGAACAGTTGAACACCGACTCCCCCGCAGAAAGAACAGTTGATACTCCATAAGCTTTCATCAAAATAACACCAACAAAATATGAGAACCACACTTTACAAAGAGTTGTTACACACTCAGTTTATATATGACTGACAACATGTATATGACCATGGGGAGACTAATGTTTAAAAATTAAGTTTAGGCAACGATTACAGAAACAAAAGAAACGGACATACCTGCAAGTCTATCAGACATGTATCTCAGGGCATCCCAAGCATGCATTGCCCCACTTGCACTCCATGCAGACCAAAAAGACGAGCATAAGATGGTACCGACTGCCATGAGCCATAAGAACACTTCTGTTATATCAACCAGTGGACGCTCTGGAGAGTATAGCTGCACAGCAACTGCAACAAAAAAACAATCAAAACACACGAAACATCATATGTAAACCCCATATACACATTTATCAATAATAACAAGGAGGCAGTGAGATAAATGTCTTCTTTATCTTTATTAGAATAATTCCTTTATCTACTTAAGGTCTGCTAATCAAATTTAGCTTGAGAAATTGCTTTATTGAGTAATTGACTAATATGAATCCATATTTTATCACTCCCCATGAAATGATCAGAACAACCTTATGTCTCCATGATCTTTGAATATGAACTTTCATATTATGGTTGAATGACATATAAAAGAAGTACTTCTTTTGAAATTTATGATGAGGATGCCTGAAGCACCAGCAGCTTGAGCAACATTTGCCTTGGTTGTGAATTTGCAGTTACCCCTTGGGTGGACTGCACAAGTCAGGAGGTTCTGCAAGTGCAAGTTTACTATGGTTTGCATGTTTCTCCTTTGACTCCATGGTAACACCAAAACGAGCACCACACCAACAAACTCCTTACTCTCTACATTATCAATTCATGTTTGGATTTTTACCTATCAATCACCAGAACAAAGCATAACTATATGTTCAAGAAGTTCAATAACAACCACGAGAAGTTTCAAATTAAGTACCACTAGGATAAGAAAAGTTTCAAGTGATTTCCCCCAATCAAATAAGTTGCTTTGTTATGCCAGGGAAGCAAAAGTCCTTAAGACTAGACCAACATAACAAGTGCATACAGCGGGTAACAGGAGAACATTTTCTTCAGTTTCTCTTTTTGATCAACTAGGTAATTCCCTAATGGTGGAGAATACCCCAAAGTTAGGTGTACAACAACAGAAATGAACCCCCAGAACTAAAAATTGAACCCAAATAACAGAAATTGAAGCCTCTAGTAAGGCAACTTAACACTGCCCAGCTTATAAAATCATCAAATTCCTCTCCAAAAGAATTAGACCATTTTTTAAAATAATTTTTACAAAAAAATTACGTTTAATATGAACTAGAACCCCCCAAAAGGGACAAAAGAAAATAGCTATTGAGAAAAATGAAAGAAGCCCTGAGTAGAATATACATAAAGAAGAAAAAGGGTTCAAGTAAAAGAGTTACCAGAACAAAGTTATTAGAACAACCAGGTTTCTTAGGAGCTTTATCATCTTCATGAACAACATCACCACCAAACACCAACTGAACCAAACACAGTTGAATCAAACCTAAAATTAACAGCACCCTCCTTGAATCCATCAAAGATCAAATCTTTATAACAAAACTAAAGAAAATTCAGATATGGGGTTTCAAGTATCTGCATCAAATTGAAGAAGAAGAATCGAGTAGATCGTACTGTCATCATTAATTACCCAGGGTGAGTGAGTGAGTGAGGGGAGATTTACAGAAAGAGTAGATAAAAGGGTTTGAAAAAAAACTAAATCCAATCCATAGGATTGGATTAATAAAAATAATAAAATGATTGAATTGGTTTAAGTATATGGATTGGTTAATAAAAATAGTGGACTGTAAATAACAAGAGTCTTTACATAAGTGTCTATGAGCCCATCAAAGTCAAACCGACATGGCTCCGAGCTTAAACCCTTGTAAAAGGGAGAATATCTTGTTATGTACTTAACTCAATTGACCGATCCGGGAGGTCTTCTATATGATGGTAAAAATGCATCCTGTCTGTCACAAAAATGTCTAAGAAAATTAAAATTGGTTTTTTTGAATTTACAATTTCATGAAATTGAGATAATCAATCAAATTGTAACCAATTTTGATCGACTATAATCGAACACAGAGATTACCAGTTCAACCTTCTTAGAAATTTTCATTAAATCGATCGATTTCTTCATCCATTTGAAAGAAAGAAGAAAATATAAAAAAAATCATTATCTTCTTCCTTATCTTCTGATTCTGATTCTTCTTATTCTGATTTGTTTTTCGTTTTCTTCGATCAAGTTTGTGAGCAATTAGGATTATTGGGTTTGTTTAGAAATTGAATTTGTAGGCTTAAGGATTGCGGGGAAGGAGCTATATAAGATGCAAAACAAACA
The DNA here is from genome assembly GCA_023531435.1 of Papaver californicum. Lineage (NCBI taxonomy): Eukaryota > Viridiplantae > Streptophyta > Magnoliopsida > Ranunculales > Papaveraceae > Papaver > Papaver californicum. The sequence continues at coordinate 47,189 of JAJJMC010022868.1, forward strand.
GGAAACTGATTGATTCATCACCAGTATCACGTCTGCAAAGTGTTCGTCAAAATGTACTGAAGCTATAGATCTTAACATGTTTTAAGTTCGCATCCTACACTTTCAAATGGTGCATCTAAATGTCTAATTCAGTCTCCCTGTACATTCCATTGGCGTTTTTATGTATATTGGTGCAGATTGCTGCTTCTAGAGTTTACTTTGGGTATGTCTCAGCAGTTCAGTGTTTGATACCATTTTTATTTTGTTGAATCAGCTTGTTTAGAGATTTTACCTCCAGAAGCACTTGAGCATCTTGACATACCTGTTTGTGGACATGCCAGTTCTCATGTTAAAAAATTTATTTACAAATCTGATCCAGAGGCAGGCAATACAACAGTGTTTCCGAGGAATACAGACAACAAGATATAACTTATTCACGGGCAATCAAACTCTTTATGAGAGAGAACAAAGTTTTAAGGTACATAGTCTATTTCCTTTCTTGTGAGTGGGTTTCTTTAAACTCCGGTCTTAAATATGTAGGGTGCTGACATCAATATGTGTGTTCAAATTACTGAATTTGTTCATTGTGAATAATGAACGTTTCAGGTGAGTGAAACTGCTGAGGTGCATTGCGGTTTTTACAATGAAAATGGGGGATATAGAATATCTAATGAGGACAAGGCTTACATGCAAACATGCAAAGTTTTTGTGTCTACTTGTACATTTGGTGGTGGAGATGACCTTTACCTGCCCATTGGAATGTCGGAGCCATCCCTGAAGAAGGTAAACTTAAATTGCCAAGTTTATCCTATTGGTTGGCAATTTTTTATGAACTCCTGCTTACTGCTTCTTTGTAATTCACATTATTGTAGGTTTGTTATGTAGCATTTTGGGATGAGATAACTGTTTCAACTCAGGAAGCAGGTGGGAAGAAAATTGACGAGGACAGTATGATTGGTAAATGGAGAATTGTTGTTGTTAAGGACCTTCCTTTCACAGACCAACGCTTGAATGGTAAAATCCCTAACGTAAGAACGCTCCATGTACCTCAAGTATTCCTTTCAATATGTTTCTTTAGTGTTTCAACATCATTATAATTTTTAAGCTTTTTTTTCTATTATGGAATCAGTATGACTGTTGAATATAAGAATGACATGCAAAAGTTGACACTGTTGGGCTGAATCCGACGAGATTAGAGCTACAATTTTTGTAAGAAAGTTGTTATTACGTTGTTCAGTTTTAGCATCTTAACCTGCCTTAGTTCTTTATATAGCGTTGATATCCAGGCTCTTCACTTTTCTTGACAATGGGATAGGTTGTGGAGGACTGATACAAAACATAGTCAAGTCCTTGTTTTTTTTTTTATATTTGTTCTGGATTTTGGTCACTTATCAAACTTCTGTTGACGCAAATGTTTGTTCTGGTTCTAAGCTTTAATCTGTGATGGGGGCTGTTGCTTATTGGTTTCTATTGTTAACAGATGTTGACGCACCGGCTGTTCCCTCAAGCAAGGTACTCGATTTGGGTAGATGCTAAATCTCAATTTTGGAGGGATCCATTAGACGTGCTAGAAGCTCTTCTTTGGCGTAGGACTTGTGTGTAGGCAATTTCAGAACATGGGGCTCGTAGTAGTGTCTATGACGAGGGAAAAGTTGTAGTTTAGGAAAACAAGGCAACCCCAGAAGAAGTTGAGATTCAGTTAGAGCAGTACCGTCGAGATGGTTTCCCTGATGACAAGAGGTTTAATGGCAAAAAAGGTATGCTTTAAGTTATCACCATCTTTTGTTGTTCTGCATGTGGGGTTTTATTTTTCTAGAAAATCCTTTTAGTTGCAGAATGGTACGGAATATATGCTTAGTTTTCATTTTGTTAGGTAGATCTCTCCCCCCTGGGTCTTGTAAGTCATTTAGGTATTAATTAGTGTTTACTCAGAAGGTCACTATTGACTACATCTCAAATTTTGAATTTATTTTTCTTGATTTCTTTTGTAATTGCTGAGAAGAGAAAATACTCATGTGAATAACGATAACATACACATATCTAACATGTAACAATTTGTCTTTCATTATTCATTTATGCTTAATATGAAATACTAAGTTTCTTATATGACTCGACTGTTATGATATCTGTGCCATCAAGCTTGTTGTCTTTAATTGTTTTCTAGTAGGGCATAACATGTTTTTTAAGTGTTTTACAGTAGTCTTTAGGATCTCGATTACACCCCTTAATATTAGTTCTGTCTCACCATTACCAAGATGTGTGCCGTGTGGTGGTGATATCGATTGTCTGTCTGGTGGGGGTAAGCTAAGAAGATGCTTAGTTCTGGTATACGATTGGCGTCGGTTGGTGTTGGTGGGTGTGTTTTTGGTGGGGGCACCGTCATCTCAAAGAATAAGCCAAACATGATACATATCCCTTGTTGATGTATCTATTGAGGCTGATGATAGAGAGACAGACACTGCCAAGTACTGCAGGACAAAATAGGATTTGTGCGAGGGTGCGTGGAGATGTCATTTTTTTGTCTAAATGCCTTTTTTTAAAGTTATTATTAACTTAATATTATCTCGTATCAATGAAATTTAAGCATTAAGATAGCTAGCCTACGTTTCAATCAGCGAGAGCCTTTGTTTATCTTGCTAATCAACTATTCTCGTTAGGTGGAATTGTAAAGGTTTGACATTTTAAAGGAGTTGCGAAATAAATATTTCTTATATTGGAGATTAAAAAACACTTATTTTTTGGATTTTGAAAAGGAGATTATTGAATATATGAGATTAACTTGCCTTGTTCATGGTCGATAAAATTTTATCCAAAATTTTTGCTAAATGATTCATTTAAGCTTGCTTTGCATATAACTATTTCTAAGCAATATTTTTATTTTTATTTTTTAAGGCGAATTTTTGATGGAGTTTTAGTAGATAATAAATTGATTTACTCAAGATTAAGTAGTGGTAAGCCCGGGTTGTCATGCAAAATGGGTTTTGAGAAAACATTTGATCGTGAATGTGGAGTTTTTGAATGAAATTCTGAAGTTGATGGGGTTAGGTGAGAAATGGAGAAGTTTGGTGCAATCAAGGTTGTTACATATCGGATTTCGGTTCGTACAAGTCGAGGGCGATACACTGGTACGCCGGTATATCGGGAAAATTTCGGTTCAAATATCGGTGAAATATCGGTCCATATATTTTATACCTATAATTTTATGAAAAAATACTAGTTCATATTTTATAACTATAAATATATTTTAACACGTTATAACAAAGTTTAGAAAGAAAAACTAGTAATCATCTAAAATATATAGATCCATAGATTTCATACAAAATTCAAACTGGAAACATAAGAAAAACAAGAACAACTTCAAAGTTCATCGTCTAAAATGCTAATTAAACAAGGATATTACAATTTTAATCGAAATCATTAGATTAATTATAGATATTATCATATCCATATATAATTCTAAAATATCATTAAAAATATGAGTAATAATTGAATTTTGATTTTTAATTTTAAAATATTTTTTAGTAATAATTCTAAAATATTTTTTTTTTAATTTTTTTTTTTAAAATTTGATTTTTCAAAAAAATAAAATAAAAAAATCGTCCATATCGGCCGAAATTTCGGTCAAATATCGTTGGCCGAAATTTCGGATTTCGTCTTCGTTTCACCCCGAAATTCGAAATTTCGACGAAATTTCGTCATTTCGGCTAAAATTAACTACATAGGGTGCAATGTTGTATTCAATTTGCTAGATTCTTTGTGTTAGTGAATTGGAGTGCTAATGGTTATTTCAAAAGTTATAAAGGAATTAAGCAAAGAGATCCTTTATCTTATTTTTTGTTTCTTCTTGTTGGTGAAGCTTTGTCTTTTATGATGAAACAAGCTAAGGTGCATGGCTTAATCTTTGATTTTCAAAGTGTAAAAAATGGGGCATTAGTAAGTCATTTACAATTTGCAGATGAGACTCCTGGATGATAATGTTGATTATGTTAACAATTTGAGGCTTATTCTTATTTATTTTAAATTGTTAACTAGCCTTAAAATCAATTTTTTTAAAAATTCAGATTCGTTGTTTTGGTATTGAGGGGAATTTGGATGGATTTTCTTCTATACTTGGGGTGGTTATAATAAAATTCTACCAACTACTTATCATGGCTTACCTTTGGGGATATAAGTATAGGTATTGCAAAATGGGATAAGATAATAGATAGGTTTGGTTCCAAGCTTGTTGGCTGAAAAAAACTTTGCTCCCTAGAGATGGTAAGATTGCACTTATCAATAGTGTACTTGTTAGCCTCTATATTTGTAGAGACTTGAAAATATCGGGAGTGACTTCTTATAGCATGACAATAATGGCAGAAGAAAAATATATTTAATGAAATATGATGTTTTATGTAAAAGGAAAAAAATCGGTGGGTTAGGAGTTAAGAATTAAAAAAGTCGATGTTTTTGTTAAGAGCCATAGTTACCGAGAAATAAGATATTCATATTGTGTGTTGGTTAGCAACAAATTCTAAGTGTGCTTATGGTAGGTATGTTTGGAGATCAATTATAAAATAAAATCATAATTTCCTAAAGTGTGTGAAGTTTACAATCCACATAGGCAAACTAATCAGATTCAAGCATGATATTTGGTTGTTTGACACTTCTTTAAAGGTTAAGTTTCCTGGACTTGTTTCTCTCTCGGGAACTAAAAAACTTAATTTTTGGTGAAGTGGGTATTACAGGTGATGAAATAATTGTGTGGAAGGGGAGTTCCTAAAAGATGAAGCCTGATATAGGGGCTTCAAATCTGATTGAGTGGCTCCTTTAATAAGACGAAATAGGGACATTATGAAGTAAAACTCAAAAACCTCTTATCCATAATATTTTCACAATACCAAAACCACTCCTGATTAGTAATCTTAATTACATTAATTAGTTAAAATTAATTTAAGTTAATCATGATTAATTAAGCATAATCTTTTACTTAATCAAATGATTTGAATATTTTTTTTTTTTGAATTTGTGTTTGGTGGGAAGAAAAACTAGATGAAATTTAAGAAAATTTTGTTTCGTTTTTTTTCAACCCTAAATTTTGATTCAATAAACCATAGTAGCATTGAGCATACCTCTAACTTATACTCTTGATCTCTTTATGACTCAAATTTGATGAAATCACGATTTGAAAGATTCAAATTTTGTTGTTCAGAGAAATTTACGGTTGGGTTTCTTGTCGAACCCAACCGTAACCATAAGAACACCGAAGAACACCATTTTTGCCCAGATTTACGGTTGGGTTTTCAACAAAACCCAACCGTAAATCAAAGAACAATGATGAACACCATCTTTTTCCCACAGTTACGGTTGGGTTTTAAACCAGACCCAACCGTAAGTGGAAGAAAAATAATGAACCCCATTTTTTCCCATATTTACGGTTGGGTTTTCAAGAAGACTCAACCGTAAGTAGAAGAAAATGATGAACACCATTTTTCCCATAGTTACGGTTGGATTTTAAAGGAAAAACCAACCGTAACTCATCCTTTTGAGAATTGATTTTTTTGGTTAAATTTGAGTTTTAAAAATCAAAATTTTGAAATAATTCAATCATTTTTACTAGATTGAAGG
>JAJJMC010022871.1:0-10880 GCA_023531435.1 Papaver californicum
AAGGACTACCTGGATGCGAGGAAGAAGACCCACAAGATATTCTGGACTCGACAAGCTCTCAAAGGTGGGAAGTCTTTGTTGATGGATCCCGAAACAAAGAAGGAGCAGGAATCGGCATTGTGATTACTACACCAATGGGAGATCGAATGATTCATTCTTTTCGTCTTGAATTTGAAGAACATACAAATAACGTAGTAGAATACGAAGCTGTGGTACATGCATTAAAACTCATCATTGAATTGGGAATCAGCAACGTTCGACTTACGAGTGATTCGCAGTTGGTAATTCGGCAGCTTGAATTAAAATATCAAACACTTGATGCAGATTTAGTGCAATATAAAAATCTTGTTCAAATTCTGGCAAGCCAAATCCCAAATCTTACTTTCCGGCATTTATCCCGAGACAAAAATCGACATGCTGATGCTTTGGCATTCATTTCTTCCATGTTAAATGACCCAAGTATGACAGCACTTAAAGTTGGAAGAATTTATGAACCTTCAATTCAGATAAAAGTACTTCATAATATGGAAGAAAATGTAACAGAAAAAGTTCATGATCCCGCAATACAAAATGTCCCATTTACACCTCAACAAATAGATGATCAAACAAGTGAACTGGAATGGAGAATTCCGATTCATCAATATTTACAAGATAGCATATTACCCACCAATTCTCAGGAAGCAAGAAAAATTCAACTCAAATCAGACAATTACCAACTTCGGGATGGAATTTTGTATCGAAAATCATTTCTCGGACCATTATCTCGATGCTTATCACAACAGGAAGGAATTCAGATACTTAAAGAGATACACTATGGAGACGCAGGAAACCACAGTGGAAGACGATCACTTGCATTAAAAGCCAAAACTCAAGGTTATTATTGGATATCCATGCAAAAAGACTCAGACAACATGGTACGAAGATGTGAGGAATGTCATCGATTTGCAAAAAGGATCAAAGCACCAGACACAGAACTCAATTCTACACTCAGTCCATGGCCATTTGCAAAATGGGGAGTAGATATTGTCGGTCCGTTAGTTGAGGGAACCAAAAAGAGACGATACTTAATAGTGGCTACTGATTATTTCACCAAGTGGGTAGAAGCGAAAGCATTAGCTCGAATCAGAGACTCTGATGTATTTACATTTTTATTTGAAAATATCATATGTAGATTTGGAATACCAGCAGCCATAGTTTCTGATAATGGACAGCAATTTCAAGGAAGAAATATTGATATGTTGTTCGAAACATATAATATTCAACAATACAGATCCACACCATTTTATCCCCAAAGTAGTGGACAAGCCGAATCCACGAATAAAACACTAGCAATGAATTTGAAGAAGACACTTGATGGGTATCACAAACGTTGGTGTGAACAATTGCATAACACTTTATGGGCTTATCGCACCACGAGAAAAGAATCCACTGGAGAATCACCTTTCCTTCTCGCATATGGTACAGAAGCAGTCATACCAACTGAAATCATTCTACCCACGACAAGAACAGAAGCATGGGAGAAAAATTTAAATACAGATCTAATGTTAGAAAAATTGGATGATTTAGAAGAAAAGCGGGAAGTGGCACTCCAGAAGATGGAGAATTATCAAAGAAGGATAGCACGGGATTACCACAAAAAAGTCAAGTCCCGAAACTTTGTGCAAGGACAATATGTATTACGGCAGATCCCTGAATACCATCGGGACAAAGACGCTGGAAAGTTCGCACCAACTTGGGACGGTCCATATATAATACATACTTCAGCTGGACAAGGATCGTATTATCTCCAAAATATGCAAGGACAAACCTTACAATATCCTTGGAATGCACGATACTTAAAGCTTTATTATCCGTAAAACTAACACAATTTCGGAAATCAGCACAGGAATATTTTATTCTGGCAGAACGCTCCGATTGGCAACATAATCTAAATTCAAATCCAGGAATATCATATTCTGGAAAGCGCTTCGATTGGCGACATAATTCAATCTCAATACCCAAAGAGGTACATGTCATATTAGAATTTGAATAAATTCAAAACTTTTAATAAGGAAGGAATGTCTAACTTATGGTAATCATTTTCAGAGTACGTTCGGGACCAACCCTGTATCTTACCTCTGGCCCGGGTTTGTTTCGTATGTGTGGGATCTCGAATTATATGTATTGAGGTATATACACTTCAATCCATTGTACTTCTGAAATAATATGATTAACCTAAATTTTTTTAAAATATTATATTTTGTACAGGAATAATATTTAGAGCACAAAAGTAAGTCAAGCCTCAAAAACAAAACAGGATCGGGACACAAAGCTAGAATATTTAAAAATAAAGCTACAAATGCTAAAAGCCAACAACAAATACAACTACACTTTGGGATTGGATCGACGGAGTGGTTGAGGAGGAACATCCGGAACAGAAGCACGACCACTCACCACAGAAGGATCGGCCTGAGCCCGCTCCAAAGCAGAATTAAAAGACATTGCAATTTTAGCTTTGGCATCTTGTCTTACCCAGACAACATAAGCATGGCAGTAGTCAATTTCTGCTTGAAGATCTTTAATTTTTTCCTGATCTTTATCAACTTTCTCCTTTTCAGCATTCAATTCTTTTAATAGTTCATCAGCTCTTGATTGTACTTTTATCATTTCATCACCTTGAATGCTGAGTTGAGATTGTAAATCCCGAAGCTTAATCGTACTCAAAGCTACATTTTTCTCTGAAGTCTTCAGCTCTTCAGTAATGTTTGCTATTGTATTATTTGCAATGTTAAGTTCAGCTCCCGCTATTGTTGCTCGGCCATTAGCTTCATTCATCTTCTTTTCTAGCACTAAAAATCAGAGTGAATGTTAGCTAAACCATATAATACCATCAATAAAATCACCATATAACTCAACATATACCTCTAACTACAGATTCAAATTCTGCTTCTTTAAGGGTTAAAGTTTTCAGAACTTCTTGATACTTGGATTCCGCTCTATTACGTCTCCAGGTATTCAATTCAATACTATCGGACAACTGTGTTAATTTCTTCTTAACCAGTTCCATATCCAAATTTACTTCTCTTGCATGATTGTTCAATTGAATCATCCTACGCTGGAATCTAAACAGAGGTTCCAAGTCTCCTTCTGATCCCATAAATGAAGGGTAGATTTAAAAAAAAATATATATATATATATATATGCACTAAGTACTGGAACGAACCATAGGATCGCACCAAGTACTGGAACGAACTATAGGATCGCACCAAGTACTGGAACAACCATAAGATCGTACCCAATATAGGTAAATGCTGGAACGATAGTACGAATCCAGGATAACATATGAATTGAGAAGTAAGGACAAACCTTGATTCTGATCTTGAAGCTTTTCATTTTGATCCTCAAAAAATTTCAGCTGTCGATGTTGTTGTTGTTGTTGTTCTTGTTGTTGTTGAAGCTGTTGCTGAAGATTATTGTTTTGTTGCCTGAGATTTTTAATTTCTTGCTGCAAACTCTCGTTCCCACTCTTTGCCTTTGATGTCTCGTTCTTGAGCATCAGTTCCGTCATTACGGCTCGAGCTTTATAAAACTTATACGCTGCAAACGTACAATCGTTACCGGCCTTAAGTTGAGTGAGAACTTGCTGAGGAAACGAGTATGATGAGCCTTCTGCCATGGTCAGAATCTCACTCAAAGAAGAAGGAAGATTGAGCGGGTATGGCTGATCGAAAAAATCGCCTTCGAACCAAGCATCCCGAGCGCTATCTTTCGAAGCCGCACCAATTGAAGCCCGAAGCCTAGCCATGGAGGCATTATCGGACTTCGATGCATCGTGCTGAATTGAGGTATTTAAAAACCCTTTGGATACAAAACCATTCAAAGGCTTCATCTTCTCTACCCGCAAGAGTAATTCCCTCATCTTCCTCATTGAAATACCATTGAATGGGAGGATCAGCATCGGGCATTTCATCATCGCTATCATGAGAGGGAGTGGCAGGACGAGCTGATGTCCCGATAGGGGCACTTGATGTGTGAATAATATCAGAAGTATTCACATCCCCAGTAGGGCGCGGAGCATCAGGAACGATTGAAGTGGGAAACACTAGGGATCGTACTTTCAGCATTTGATACTTCAGAAATTTCATTTCTTTGCTCTTCCACAACAATATTCTCATTTTCAGCATTTTCTTCAATAACATCGGCCTCGATCAATTTTACTACATTATCTTCCTCAACAGCAACATCGTCTGCTTCCTCTTGAGGCAACCCAGAAAAAACTGTTAGTGTACCACCGCAAGGGGCGGCGTGCATTATTTCAAAGCTAAAGGGAAGAGGAGAAAAAGTGTCGAGCATATTTGAGGGAGCAGTAGTGTCTGGAACAGCTTCAAAAATAGATGAGAGTACGGAAGGCTGATTTGAAGGAAGAATAGGTTCTCCCACGCTAACGGGAACAGCGTTGATAATAACATGCTGTCCCGATACATCTGTTTGGACCGAACCTTCAGCAGTAGTTATAGCAATAGAACCACTGCAGCCCTCAATTGTATTATCTCTAATTTCCCCTTCTTCTGTTTCGGAAGGGTACGATGGTCTTCTCATTTTTTCTCTTTTTCTTTGTTTCTTCAGGAAAACTAACTTACATTTTCCTTTACCTTCAATTACTTCCTCTTCTTCCACTCTTTGTCTCCCCTCAACAATTTGAATACCAAGACTTCGGCGTGGAGGAGGAGGAGGGGCATCAGCAACAAGATCAGAATCAGGTTCAATCTGAAACACAGACATTTTTCTCATAAGAAATAATTTAACAACAATTCATAACAGTGTTGAAATAAAAAGTAACACAAACCTTATAATCGAACTTGTAGTCCTCAAAATTTAACCGCCAAGGGCAGTAGCTTGGGAATCGATTTCGAAGCACTTGAATTTCATTGGCAGGAATATTACCATAAATCCAAGGACCTTCAATTACGATTGGAGTGCGATACCATTTATAGTCATGATCCTGACGAATTCTTTCCTTTGTGGGAAAATCAAGTTTGGTTTTGGGAACATATTTGATTTTGGGATCATCAATTTTATGTAACAAGGAAAATCCCGAATGACTTTTACGAGCAGGACTGACACTCCGCTTCACATAATTCTTCTTTGAGATGCAATCTCCATATGTGGCATGAAAATTCTCAACATTATAACCTCTACGTTCTGAAAAATCTAGTACGTAGCAAGAAAGATTAGTCCGCCCTTCACTTCGAAGATAACATTCGTCAAGAATCCGCCACCAATTTCCATTATATTGAGTAATGGATCGGGCCAGTCCATGAGGAGAACTACCTCGAGTTGCAAGGACCTCAAATTGAAAAGGATTCTCTTCTTCGTATAAAGGAATACGAAGTCCAGCCTCTAAAGCACCAGCAGAAATTAATAAACGATTGGGCGAATAGTTAAACTTCTGCATCGCACTTAAAGTTAACACATCGGAATTTGGATCAAAAAATGAGACTTTAAAGTCCTGAATATCATGTCTTATCTTAAAATCTTCAATATCCATTGTTCGATAGCTACAAAATACTTGAGAACGTTTATTTCTAGAAGTGGGGTTAACATTTGCAGTAGCCTCAGGAACTGGGTTACGAGCAGGCCGAGGCACGGCGTATCTAGAGGAAGAAATTCTAGCAGGTCTTCCAGATTCTTGATGGTCACCAGTAGCATCGGGATTCCTAGACGACATGATGTTTTACCTGAAAAGAAAGTTTTTAAGGATCAATTCAATCATATCTGTGAAAAGAATCAATCATGATTAGACATTTAAAGTAAGATACTCAAAAGAAAATTTTTAACATACCTGAAGGGAAGAGATAAACAATTGCTTGATCAAAGGAAAAGTAAATATATCTGGAGTTAAAAGCTTCTTAAAACGATTGGGATGACGAAAGTACTTGAAAAAACTCAAGGAAAGCAGAGAACAGCAACTTTAACAGGTAAAAGACAGAAGTGAAAAAGACTGCATCGTATTTAAAGCAAAGAATAGAAACCGTCACAATTTGAAAAGGCATTAATTAAAGGCAAAGATTTGATTTCCTCGAAAACCGGAGTAACTAACACAAACGTGATAAAAGTTACTGCTTCCGAAAAGTTCGCATAACGTGTGAAAAGAGGTGATGAAAAAGTAGGGAGTAACAATTGTTCTTTTACTTTTTTCAAAAACCTCGGATCGACCATTAAGATTTTTGGAAAAAGAAAAAGAAGGGGGCAAGATGTTAGGAAATAAAATATAAGCGACACGTATAAGACGATGAAGAAAGAAACAGTGAAGTTAAGAAGGACGAGAAGCACACAATCAAAGCCATATTAAAGTAGCGAAACGGGACAGAAGTGACAGGCTGAGTAAATCTCTGCACGATTGACACGTACGATCGGGAAAGTAATATCACACTGATCGAAACAGACGGCATTAAATACATATAGAACGGGAAAGGAAGAATAATGATGAGCATGGAGCGGGAAAGTAAGGTAATAATTACTTTACAGACACATATGATCGGGACGAAGTTGATATTCAAGGAGCGAAGAGCACGTGTAAACCATGCAAAGAGCGCACCAAAGATTTCAAGAAATGAAGAGCACGTGTAAACCATGCAAAGAGCGCACCAAAGAGAAAACATGACCTGTCAATCTTATAAGCATCCCGATCCTAATATAATAAGAAAAACGATGGTTGCTATCGGGACAAATGGGACCCGCTACTATAACTATAAATAGAAGAGAACATTCAACGAAGAAGGGGTCAGAAAAATTGAGAAGAAAAAGGGAGAAAGGAAGATTAAGAAGGGCAGAAGGAAAAAAATTATTAGGTATGAACTGTGGATGATTAAATCCAAAAGATAGGACATTCATGATAAAATTTCTTGCTTTAAATAGAAGATGTATTTGGAATTGTAGTTTTGATCAGGTTTATGATCTGTAAATGATTGGATTGTTAAAATGTTTATCAAATCATTATTCTTAAAGATGATTCTATGTATCAGCTCATTTATTAAAATCTTATGTTGATTATACAATCTTCAAATCGTTGGTTGTTAATGTCAATGGGAAAATTGACATAAACAATTTGGCGCTAGAAACAGGGACTGGGTTAAAGGATTTATCCTACCTGTTCTTTAAAAATGAATTTGATGCTGTATTAAAATCAGAAATGGTATTCTAGTTGAAAAACAGAGATTTTTACGATTAATTGTGTATGTTTAAATGTTTGGTCATAAAACATATTTTTAGAAGATGATAAATCTAGTTTCTGTCATTTTATTCTTTTTCTTTAAGTAATCTATTGTAAGAATATTTCGCTAACTTTTAAAAGGTTATTAGAAATCAAGTGGAGAAAGTAAATTACCAGCAAATCCAGAAGCAAAATGTCTCAAGCAGACTCTGCGAATCAAGACAGTAATGATGGACAAACTTTCAGACAAAGGGAGACTGAGAGTGATTCAGGGAAACAACAGAGTAATGTGGGAAATCATTCACCAATTCAAGACCTAACACCAAATGCCTTATCACAAAATCAGTTCTCACATCACGAGAACTCAGGAAATAATGTTAATTATCTTCAAAATCTGATACGGGAAATGGATGAAATAAGGAGAGAACAAAGGACAGGGTAGAATTGAATTGTTAACCAGAGAAAATCAAGTTTTAAAAGATGCAATTCGACGTGATCAGAGGCAGGCTGCAACAAGATCACGAAGTCCAGAAGTAATTTCTGAAAGACGAACACCCAGAAACGAAAGAGAAAATCAGGATCAGAGGATGGTGTTAGCAGGATCATCATCACGAGCCAGAAGGCAGAGAGAAAATCAGGAATTCCAACGTACACAATGGCAAAAATGTATTGAAGCCATGGAACAAATGAAGGAGGAAATAAGAGGACTGAAAAATAAAGAAGGAGGAAGAATAGAAGAAGTGCTAAAAGAGGCTAGGCGTACACCGCTGGCTCAACGATTAACAAATGTTGCACTACCAAGAGAGTACAACATCCATGTATTTGAATGTTACGATGGAACGAAGGATCCATCCTCGCATTTAAAATATTATAATCGAGTGATGTCACGGTGGGACGGTCATGAAGCAATTATGTGCCGTTGTTTTCCTTCAAGTTTAACAGGTTCAGCATTATTGTGGTACGATAGATTGCCTGAAAATTCCATTGAGTGTTATTCACAATTAGTGAGGAAATTTCTTGAAGCATACATGTACAATAAACCCGTTGATTCGGGGATAGATAGATTATACTCCCTTACATCATGGCCCGAAGAAACCATAAGATCATATACAGCTCGATGGCATACAGTGTGTCAAGCGATTGGAGATGTTGACTCAAGCACTGCGATAAATCATTACAAATGGGGAATCGCTGACCGGAGATGTCAGCTTTTTATTGAAATTCATCGTAATAATCCCAAGACTGAGGGGAAACTCAGAGAAATAATAGAAACATGTGCAAGATTGCAAGATGTCCAGGAACAAGATCCAAGAAGCAATTCACGAAATCAGGAAAGCATGAAAAGGACAAATTCAATTGACGTGTCAATAGAGCATAAAAAGGAATTTCCTCATAAATCAGAGTCAAAGGAATCGAAGCGCCCACGGCAAGGGGACAATAATGCATTTATGCAACGATTTCAAGAAAGAGTGTTTACAAAGCTAAATATCTCATACACCGACTTATTTGATATCATAAAAACTAAACCAGATTTTCAATGGCCATCTTCAAAAGGCAATCAACCTGAGTTTACACAACGATCAAAAAATTATTGTGGTTACCACTGTTATAAAGGTCATGCAACAGAAAACTGTAGGAATTTTATTATCCTGGTACAGAAAATGATAGACGCGGGAGAGTTAAAAGAATATATTCAAAGGACCGAACCAGTAGCTAGACCCGATAAAGGCAAAGCAGTGCATATTCTGTATAATGAACGCACCATTAATGTGATATCATACTCAGAAAAAAGAGATACTGACGTAAATACTGCAATCAATAAAAAGTTATGTAAAAGGATTCGAAATCATGAAACTTTTAAGGTATCGGGAAGAATAGCAGAAGCATGGGAAGATTGGATGGCCTCCCCTCTAACTTTTTCAGCACGGGAAGTAAATCAGGAAATTGAGATGCACAATGATCCATTAGTCCTTACGTTACCCATGGCAGGATGGAATGCTAGAAAAATCCTTATGGACGGGGGCAGCTCGTTGAATGTTTTATTTCATAGTTCATTTCGCAAAATGGCATTTACAAAAGATCAATTACTCCCATCCCGATATATGATTTATGGATTCAATGGAATGGCCTTAAGACCAGAAGGAGATATAGACTTGCAAGTATCAGTTGGACCAATCAACATTCTAACAAGATTCAGTGTTGTAGATGCTCCATCTCCGTATCATGCAATCATTGGGAGATGCTGGGTACATCAGCTAAAAGGTGTAATTTCCACTTATCACCAATATTTGCGATTTCCAACACCACAAGGCGAAATGGAGATCAAAGGGGATCAAGTTGATGCAAAGTTTTGTATAACGGCCGAGGTAAGAATGCATGAAGAACAGGAACAACAACAACAACAAAGGAAGAAAAACCGTAGGACCGAAGAAAAAGAAAATGAAATTAATCAATACTTGAGAAGGAACATTGAACAAAAGTCAGCAAATGAATTAGGAGAAAGCAGCAAGAGTCAAGGAAATTCAACAAATCAGCAACTTGAAGGACTCCGATAGCAATTAAAGGGAATTCCAACTCCAATCGGGAATCCAAAACCAACTTTCACTTCTATAGAAGAAACTAAAATTGTAAATATTAGAACTTTAGAATGGCCCAAGAGAGTACAGATTGGAACTTTGATGAAAGAAGATGTGGAGCAAAGTTTAATCAAATTACTTCGTGATTTTGTAGATATATTTGCATGGAAAATGGAGGATATGCCCGGGATAGATCCGAATATTGTACAGCATGAATTACGAATACGACCTGATGCTACACCATTTCGTCAACGGATACGCAAGGTTGCATCGGAATATCACGATCCAGTTGAAAAGGAATTAGCAAAGCTTCTAAGTGCAGGATTCATTCGAGAAATGTGATATCCAACATGGATTTCTAACATGGTGATCTTTCCGAAAAAGAACGGTGGAGTCAGAATTTGCATAGACTTTACCAATTTAAACAAAGCTTGCCCAAAAGATAGCTATCCACTTCCTAATATTGATCAATTGGTGGACGCTGTAGAAGGTCATGAAGCATTATCTTTTATGGATGGACAATCGGGATATAATCAAATCGCACTTGCAGAAGCTGATCAGGAGCACACTGCGTTCTTTACTCCTCGGAGGATGTATTGCTATACTAGGATGCCGTTTGGATTAAGGAATGCTGGAGCAACATATCAGCGTTTGGTTGATGCAATTTTCAAACCATGGATCGGACAAATATTAGAAGTTTATGTCGATGATATGTTGGTGAAAAGAAAATTATCAATTAACCATTTCAAAGACCTCGCTGAAATTTTTGGTGCGTTACGAAAGTACAAGATGAAGATTAACCCGGAGAAATGCACTTTTGGCGTTTCATCGGGGCGTTTATTGGGTTATTTGGTTACAAAAAATGGAATAGAAGTTGATCCAGCTAAGATCCAAGCGATCACAGATATGCCATCACCCAGCAGTATTAAAAGTGTACAGAAGTTAAACGGATGTCTAGCTGCTTTAAACAGATTTATTGCCAGATCATCAGAACGGTGCAAACCATTCTTTGAAATACTCAAGAAGAAAAATAAATTTGAATGGAACGATCAATGTGAACAAGCATTCCAAAGCATAAAGAAGCATCTAGCCACTTTGCCAGCATTACAGAA